>VXAK01016719.1:62215-75450 GCA_013399435.1 Arenaria interpres
GCCCTGCCGGGAGGGCCGCTGCCCGCCCCCCGACTCGCTGCTGAGCCTCGGGCGGTGGGTGCCAGTGGGTCCGGAGGAAGGGACAGTGCCCAGGGGGACGTGCCCCATCGCTGCCGAGAATAGTGGGGGGGGGGTCCTTGCGGGCTGGGGGGGGCCGGCCCCCGTCCTCCCCCAGCCGGGCCGCCGCCGCCGCGTGTGCTCTGCAGACAAAGGGGGCTTGTTCCAGCGCTCTGTGCATTCAGGGGAGGGTCCCCCGGGGCGCCTGCTCCGCTGCCGTGGCTGGCCGAGGTGTGTGTGGGGAGGGGGCAGCCCCTGCCTGCGGTGCGGGGGGCCCCGGGCCCCGCACTGGAAAGGGGAAGAGGGTCTTGGCTCTCAGTGAGACGGTTTGGCTTCTGAGCCTGCTCCGGGCAGGATCCCTTCCCGTGGCAGAATCCCATGGCAGGGCTGACGTGGGCTCCGTGGAGCTGCTGAGTGTCCCCTGGCACAGGCCCCCCCTGGCATGTCAGGGGCAGGGAGCGCAGTCTGCATGGGGCAGGGTGGGCACAGCTTGGGCATTGCCATGGCTGTGACTCCTTCTAAGACAAGTCTTTCCTGGGGCAGGCAGATACAGAGCCTGCTGATGCCCATCATTAGGGCTCAGAGTGAATGCCAGGGGTGGTGTTAGGGAAGTGCCCGGGGGCGGCGCAGCCAGGCAGGGCAGCAGGCGACTGGGTTTGGCTGCCAGCGCTGAGTTCACTGGTGGCGAAGGCAGAACAAGGGGCTGTTTGTGCCAGATTTAGCTCCTGGTGAGCGATGCCAGGACTGAGTTGTGTCTGTCCTGGCACATGGGGTGGCCCAGGCGCGGGTGCAGCCCCAGTGGTGTCCTGCACTGGGGGGAGACGACCCATCACCACTGACTCATCAGCCCCATGGCTGGCAGGACTGGGTGGGCAGAGTACTGAAGTGAAGGTGCAGCCTGCCCTGCCTGCTCGCTTTGCCGGAGCTGCCCAGCAGCAGCAGCATGGCAGAGGTTAAACCCAGGTGCTCCAGCCAGTGCATGGTGGACTTGGAGCCCTCAAGGCAGCTGGGGACCCCTGCCAGGAAGGCAGCCCCCCCCCGCCCATGGCTGACTCCCAATGGGAGGGCAGCTTGCCTGTCCATCGTGTCATTGCAATCCCCATGCCCCTGAAAAACTGGGAGGGCTATGGGGCACTGGGCGCAGCCATGCCTGGCAGAGCCATGGGGCAGTGCTGGGCTAGGCAGGAGGCCTGGCTTCCCAGGTGCCATGTTGCCCACGGGGAGGGGGGTGCCTCCTGAGCCCTGCCTGGCAGCAGGGCTGGGAAGGCGTGCCTGGGGGCACCTGCATGGTGGCCAGCTGGCTGGGGAGCCACAGGTGCCCCCCAGCACTGGGGCCTGGCTGCCGCCCAGCCTGGGCTGTACAGACAGTGCTGCAGGCAGAGCTCATTTCTCTGCTGGGCTGGGAGCGGCAGGGCAGAGTGAAGAGCCCGTGGGCAGGATGGGCACAGGAGCCCCAGCATGGGGCCAGGCCAGCTCTGCCTGTCACCCTGCCGGCAGCTGTAGGGTCCAGCTGGGTCAGGCTCTGCATCCATGCTGGGCATGGGGGCACAGGGCACCCCAGGTCATGCCCCATGTGCCTGCATGCCCCCTGCCACTGCCACCATGCCGCCACCACTCGCTTGCCAGCCCTGCAGTGTGAGGGAGTGGGCAGAGCAATCCCCAGCTGTCGGGAGTGGCAGGATGGGCAGAAATAAATGCCATCACTGGGCATTCTGCCTGCCCCGGCTGGGCACTGCCCGTCTCAGGGTTGCCCACGCTGTACCTACGTGCTGGGGCAGAGGGGATGGGCTGGGCCCCTCTGTGCCTGCAGCAGCATGTGTCTGTGTCCTCCAGGCCACAGCAGTATGGGGTACCAGGCTTGTTTTGGCCGTGGGTGCCAGGGCTGGGCACAGCTTGGCATTTCCCCTGCTGTTGACTCTCCTGGGTGCGCATGGTGTGATGGCACCCTTTGGGCATCGAAATAACCACGGGTGCCCAGGCAGGAGTGATGTGGGGCCGGGAGCAGCGTCAGGGGGCTGGCATCCGCACTGGACAAAAGGCCCTTGTGCTGCCCGCGCCCGCGGGGGAATCTGCTGGGATGGGACATTTTTCTTCTCCCCCCCTCCCCAATGCCCTTTTCTTGCTCAGAAATTCATGTGACCAGGGCGGGGGGAGCCCGGCACTGCAGATCGCTCTGTGGTGCCCAGGGCACAGACACCCCTTTTCTGAAGCCTCTTTCTCCCCTGGCACCCAGCGGCAGCGATACCCTCCTTGGGTTGTTCTAGGGGTCTGTACCCCTGCTGATGCCCTCTCTGTCGCCCAGGTGGAGGACGGGGGCAAGGCTGCGCTGTCCCGCCAGCTGCAGCCAGGTGATGAGCTGGTGAACATCAGTGGGACGCCGCTGTACGGGTCCCGCCAGGAGGCCCTCATCCTCATCAAGGGCTCCTACCGCACCCTGAAGATGATCGTCCGCAGGTTGGCAGCATTGCGAGCTGCGGGGGGGTGGAAGTGGCCAGGGGATCATCACCTGCCTGGGGGGCTGGCAGGAGCCTGGTGGTGCCCCTATCTCCAGTCTGGAGGTGCTCCATGCTGGAATGGGGTGGGAAGCAGTGGGCAGCCCCACCGTGGCTACCCGCACCCCATGGTGGTGGTGGTAGGGGGTTCCCCAGGCAGACCCAGGGCAGCGCGGCAGGCTCACCACCGGGAGGCTGGGCGGTATCCTGGAGTGTGGCCGCTCCTCTCCCTTCCTGCCTGCTGCCTGCCTGCTGCCTGCCCGGGAGAGGAAGGAGAGGCAGTTCTTCCACCCCCCCGATCCACATCCACTCCCCGGCTGCGTCCCGACTGGATTCCAGCTCCGGCGCACTCCAGGGCTGGGGCGGCACAGGGCATTGCCCACGGGGCAGGGGGTACCACAGGGGTGTGCCAGGGCTCAGCATCATCCATGGTGAGTTTGGGGGCTCTGTGGGGGAGGGACTCCTGTGCTGACCCTGCAGCTCGTGCCTGCCACTCTCCCTGCCCACCCGGTGTAGGGTGGGGCAGCACTGGGCACTTAGGGGGTACAGGAGGTAGCATCTGCCCATGTGTCTGTGTGGTGGCACTGGACATTGCTGTATGCGCTGGGTGGGACTGGAGACCCCCACAGCTGACTGGCACAGGGGGTGGGACAGGGCCTGGCACAGGACCCCTCCCCAGGGACACGATGTGGCTGGTGCTTGCTGCAGATGCTGAGGGACCAAGGAGCAAGGGGGGAAGGTCAGGCATGCATTGTGGACACAGATGTGGCCCCAGGGTCTCTTGGGTGCCTGTGGAGATTGTCCAGTCCCGGCAGAGACCCTTGCCCTGCCAGGGCATTGCCCTCAGGCTGTGCTGTGGCCACATCCTTGGACCCCTGTTGATGTGGGCAGCAGGGACACTACAGGCAGGGGAGCCCCGGCAGTGGGGGGGAACTGTGGCATCCCCTTGCCCGGCGCCAGGCAGGGCTGGACCCTCCTCGCCGCAGTCCCCCTTGGGTGAGTGCTGGCCTGGGGGGACAGGAAGCCCCGTAGGAAGTGACTTCAGCCCCGGTTCCTCGGCCCGGCTTCCTCCCCATTCTTGTCCTCTCCCACTGTTGCTCTTGGCAGGAGGAGCGTGCCCGTCCTCCGGCCCCATTCCTGGCATGTGGCCAAGCTCACCGAAAGCCGCCCCGACGCCCCCACCATGCACTGCCCTGCTGACGCCTTCAGCCTCTCCTGGCCCTCGGGGTGTGATGTCAGGTGAGACCCCCGACCAACTCCTGGGGCATCCCTGGGACCGTGCAAGGGGAGGGAGGCAGACAGGGCACCCCCTTGGGCCGGGGAGTGCAGGGTGGATGCTCGCCCGAGGCTGCTGTTGCGCATCCCCCCCATCCTGCTGCCGCGCTGCCCTTTCCCCTGACTGGTTACTCGCCAGATCCCGGCAGGAAGGGGCGGTGGCTCCCCGGAGCCGACCAGAAGCTGCCGAGTCCCTGTGCCCCCCCTGCCAGAGCCAGCAGGTCCCGAGTGGCCAGAGCCACACACGCCCTGTGTCCCGGTCCCTGCTCCTCCTGCCAGTCCCAGGGCAGCCTTGGTGCTGCCCCCAAACCTGGCAGTGAAGGGCAGGTTGCGGCTGTGCTGGCCTGTGCCCCTCTGTCCCTGGACAAAAGTGGGGTGGTGGCTCCCCAGGACCTCGTGCCCGTTGGAGGGGCGGGCGGGGAGTTGGGTGGGGGGTGGCAGACACCCCTAACACCGGCGTGGGGCCGGGCGGCAGCGAGCTGTCCCTGCAGTGGAACCCACTGTCCCGGCACTGCAGCACCGACCGGAGCAGCTCCATCGGGAGCATGGAGAGCCTGGACCAGCCCAGCCAGGCCTACTATGAAGGGGACCCCTCGCCCGTTGACCAGGTCATGTACCACAGCAAGCGGGATTCGGCCTACAGCTCCTTCTCCGCCAGCTCCATTGCCTCCGACTGCGCCCTCTCCCTCCGTCCCGAGGAGGCCACCTCTGTTGACTCCAGCCTCCAAGGCCCCTGCAAGCCCCCTGATGGGCGCTACCTAACCACAGGGATCGAGCTGCCCACCAGCCGGCACCCTGAGGCCTGGCGGGTGCCCGTGCCTCCCCAGCCCCCTGTCAGGAGGGACAGCCTACGGGCAGCCCCGTCCGGAGGAGGGGACAGGCGCCGTGTGCCAGTGTCAGCAGACATGCTGCATGCCAAGGGCCGGTGGATCTCTGACACCTTCCTCTGCCAGCGGGACCGGGAGGCGGAGGCAGCAGGTGTCAGGACACCGGTGCCGCACCCCATGAAGGACCAACTCTCTGCTGACCAGTATTACATGCTGAGCTCCCACTCAGAGCGGTGCCCAGCTGAGCCAGTCGGGGGAGAGAGCGCAGAGCCTGGAAACCAGCTGTACCCTGATGGCAGTGTGCACCGAGCACCAGGTGCTGTGGCAGTGGGTGACAACCCACTGCTCTCTCCACTCAAGGGCCACGCACTGCACCGGCACAGTGCTCCTGAGCAGCTGCTGGCCTCCCAGCTCCGCTCCCTCCAGGTGGGCACCAGCAGCGGGCGAGCCTCTCCGGCCCCCGATGGGCACCGCTGGACCCTTTCCCCACTGCACCCCGAGAGCAGCCGGACGGAGTCTGTGGGGGCCGTCCAGGACCCCCCTGTCTGCCCAGAACCGTGCCACCGCCTGCTACCCTGCCGCTGCTGCCCTGAGCCACAGCGAGCGTGTGGGCAGGATGGGCCGGGGTCCAGCCCAGCACACAGCACCGAGGGGCCGGCGGAGGAGGAGAGCCGGGTGGGGGGCCGGCGGGCTGGGGGCCCTCCCCACCGCTCTGCTCAGATGCGCCGCCGCAGCGACCGCTTTGCCACCAGTCTGCGCAATGAGATACAGCGGCGCAAGGCTCAGCTGCAGAAGAGCCGGGGTCCTGGTGCCCTGCCACCGGGCGAGGAGCCTGTGGAGGAGGCAGACGAGCCACCTGAGGTTAGCGTGCCAGCGGAGGGACCCCACACCCCAGCTGAGCGTCTCAGCCCTGCACCGAGCGAGGATGGCAGGAACCCCAGCCACTTGGGGGACCGGGGTATCCCCACGCCTGACCCATTGCCAGTCCCCAAAGGGCCCCCATCCCCCGAGCGGGTGGTGCCGATGGGCCGGGGGCGCTGGCGCTGGTCTCCGGAGCGGAAGCTGCAGCGGCAGCACTCGCCCAGCCCCAGCCAGCTGGAGGGCTACAGCCAGGGGCCAGTGGCCACCAGCTCCCCGCCGCAGGGAAACGATGAGGCTGTCCTCCTGCCCTTTGCCGACCGCCGACGGTTCTTCGAGGAGAGCAGCCGGCTGGTGCCACCCCGGCATGGCAAGCCCTCGGCAGGTGACCCTAGTGCCTTCCAGCCCCCTGAGCGCCGGGACACCCGCCGCCTCTCTATTGACCAGCCCTACGGATCCCCTTCGGCTGGCCGCCCTGGCTCTGCCAGCCCCTACGCCGAGTGCTGCCGGGAGCAGCCTCCCTGCTACAAGCCTCTGGGCAGGCCAGGGGAGCTGGAGTACCTGCGGGGCTTCTCCTACCCCTATGGGGGTTCCCTGCGCCCTGAGCCCTGCCACTACTGTGGGGGAGACCTGGGCCCCCCGCCGCTGCCCCGCAGCCACACCTGCCGCTGCCATCCCCAGCCCTGGGTGCGCTGCCCTGATTGCTGCTGCCCAGCCCCCCACCCTGGGCGGGAGGAGAGTGACGCCTGGCCACCCCGGAGAGCTTTCGCCCCGGTAAGTGAACCACCCCCCCAGGACAGCAGCACTGACACTACATTGCACCCCCAGAGAGTGCACCCCCAGGGCTAGGGGGCTACTGTCCCCATGGGGGGGTCCTGCAGACCCCCTGCATACCTCCTGTGCCTGGACGGGGATGGGTTGAGGGTGCTGGGGAAGGGGGATGCTGACTGCACTTTCATATTCTCTCTCCTTCTCCCCCACAGGAATTTCCTCTGGATGAGTGGGAACCGCCAGCAGTCACCAGGAAAGCCAGCCAGTCCATCAGGTGAGCCCACGCCGGCTGCCAGGATGTGCATGCCACTCGGGAAGGACCTCTGCCAGTGGGGCATGGGGACCAGTGTGGTTTTAGTTGGTGATGTACAAAGTGCCTCCCTTAATGCGCTGGCCACAGCCACGTTGTGCCCTGTGAAGTGGGTGCACAGGCCACCATGGGCAAGCTGGGCTTTGGGGTGTGAGGATGTGCATGGGGGGATGTGGGTGGGTCCCTCCTTACTCATCCTGTGGGGGCTGGGGAGCATCTCTGGGGGGCTGTGCCCAGTGCAAGGGCACCGGGAGAGTCCAGGCTTCCCCCACTAGTGGGGCTGGGTGATTCCAGCTGGGGAAACAGGCAGGGGTGGGCATGAACTGCTGGGGGGGTGACTGTCTGAGGGGGATGGGTGCCTCCTTCTCTCCCCAGTGAGCTCTCCCACTACCAACTGGGCTTCTCGAGGCTTGGCCCCTTCCGCCCCTGCTTTGAGAGCTCAGAGACAGAGTGGCCACCCTGCTACCGGGCCACGTCCACACACGACCTCTTGTGGGATGGCGACCGCCTGGCCCGCTCCCCTGAGAGTCCCTCAGAGCCCCTGCACCGCCCGCTGCGGGGCAGAGCCTTCTCTGAGAGCCACCTCAACCTGGAGCCTGCCAGCCCCCGGGGCCACGACCGCAGGGACCTTCTCCGTGCCAAGCTGGACCCTGCTGGTGTCCCGAAAAAGAAGGGACCCCCACCTCCCCGCCCACCTCCCCCCAACTGGGAGAAGTACAGGCAGCGCCGGACGTCCCAGCGCCTGCCAGACGGATCTGGGCAAGGTTCTGCCTTCACCGCCACCCCAGTGCCGACCCGCAGCATCACCGAGGCCGTGCGTGAGCGGTCACAGAGCCTCACTGGGGAGCAGGGGGGCCGGTCCCGGGGCCACGCTGCTCGCCCTCCTGCCCCGCCGGGCGCCTGGCCCCGACCTGAGCCCCCCCGCTCGCTCCACAGGACGCCTGAGCCCGATGCTGGCAGCGCCGAGATTTGCAGGCAAGTACCGCTGCAGCGTTGGGGGTGGGAGCAGGGCTGCGTGCACATCCTGGGCATGGGGTGGCTTTTGGGGCCGTGTGGCCCTTTGAACCTCCTAATCCACCCCTTGGGATATGCTGTGGGGTTTTCTCAGGGTGAGGGGTGTCCTTGACCTTTCCCTGGTGGTGGCCTGGGCAGGGGAACTGATGTGAGTGCCCCTGGGTGGGTGTCAGCAGGGCAGCAGGGTCTGGGGAGGAGCGGCCAAAGGCGAAGCACCTCTGGGAGATGGAGGAGCAGCCCCAAAGGTTTGGCCAGAACCAGGAGAGGGGCTGGGCTGCCCCCCGTGGGGTGGATGAGTGGTCCCTGCCCCTCCATGGTGGCTGTGGCCCCACCACCCCAGAAGCACCCAAGCCCAGCCCCAGAGCAGCAGAGGATGTGAGCTGCCAAGGGGACCAGCCCCAGCCCCATTGCGTGGGCTCGGAGGAGCTGCTGTGGGATGTGGCAGGCAGGGACCACTCCCTGGCCGGCATCCTGACCCCCTTGGCCCCCCTTGGCCCCACCACCGAGGTGATGGGCGAGCTGCTGGTGGCAGGGGAGCGGCAGGCCTGGCAGCAACGTTTCCAGCAGGACTGGCACCTGGAGGCCCTGGTGCAGGACAGGTAGGGCTGGTGAAGCACTGGGCGCAGTGCGGAGGACAGGCTGCACCCACCGCCTGCGGCATTGAGCCCCTGTCCCCACAGGCAGGGCTTTGAGCCCATCTCGCCGCCCACTGGGAGTGCTGCCAGCTCCACTGCCTACCCGCCATACTACGGCGTGGCATCCAGCAAAGCCGAGCCACTCGCCAAGGTGAAGGAGCTGCCGGAGGTGGTGGAGGGGAGCTTGGAGGAGGAGGAGGAGGAGGTGGACCGCGAGCTGATGGAGAAGAAGGTAAAGCAGGCACTGCTGGGGATGATGACCTCGGGGTTCCCCTCCACCATTGCCAGGTGCTCACGGGGACTGGGGGCATTGCTGGATGCTCACAGGGGCTGAGGCAGCACTGGTTGCTCATGGGAACTAGGGACATCACCAGGTGCCCACGGATACCAGGGACATTACTGGGTCCTCACAGGGACTACTGGGATTGCCAGATGCATGTGAGCAACTGGGGTGTTATCAGGTGCTTGCAGGCCTTGGAATGTCACCAAATGCTCGTGGGAACCAAGGGCATCACCAGATGCTCGCAGGGACCAGGGGCATTGCTCAGTGCTTGCAGGGACTGGGACATTGCTGGGTGATCACAGGGACGGGGGGCATCGCTGGGTGCTTGGGGGGACCAGATGCATCAGTGCATGCTCGTGGGAACTGGTGGCATTGTTGGTAGCTCATGGGGACTGAGACTGCCTGGTGCTCGGAGGGATTGGGATTGTTGCTGGTAGCTCATGGGAACTGGGGGCATTTCCAGATGCTCGCAGTCTGTGGGTCCCGTGCAGCATGGCACACCTGCACCCGTGTGCCAATCCCCCAGTCCCAGCAGGGGGTATCCCCAGTTGCCCCTGACCCCTTCTTTCCGGCAGCTGCAGCTGATCGAGAGCCTGAGCCGCAAGCTGGCAGTGCTGCGAGAGGCGCAGCGGGGGCTGCAGGAGGACATCAGCGCCAATGGGGCACTGGGTGAGGACGTGGCTGCCCGCCTGCAAGCCCTCTGCACCCCAGGGGAGTTTGACAAGTACCGCCTCTTCGTGGGCGACCTGGACAAGGTGGTCAACCTACTGCTCTCCCTCTCGGGGCGCCTGGCCCGGGTGGAGACCGCCCTCGACAGCCTGGGGCCGCACGCTCCCACTGAGGACAAGGTGGGCATGGGGCAGGGGGGCACCCATGGAATGTTGGGGTGCGGGACACCCTGCCAACGCCACCTGTCTTGCCTGCAGGTGGCCCTGCGGGAAAAGCGACGGCTGCTGGCAGCGCAGCTGGAGGACGCCAAGGAGCTGAAGGAGCACGTGGGGCGGCGCGAGGAGGCAGTGGGCGCCATGGTGGCGCGGTACCTGCCTGCCGAGCACCTCCAGGACTACCAGCACTTTGTCAAGATGAAGTCAGCCCTCATTGCTGAGCAGCGGGAGCTGGAGGAGAAGATCAAGCTGGGCCAGGAGCAGCTCCGCTGCCTGCGCGAGAGCCTTGGCCAGGCCCCCAAGGGCTGCTAGCCCCCCTGCCCAGCCTCCCCCCAGGACCCCGGCCACGGCCCCAGCTTGCTGCCAAAGCGAATCTGGCTCCTCAGGGGCTCTCCCTGCATCCGTCCGTCTGTCCAGCCCCTGCCTTTTATTTATTTTTCCTGTTTACTGAGCAGGGGAGGGGGTGCCAGTCCAGGCGCTGGCAGGGGGCGTCCTGCCACAGACCTGCCCTGGGCTCGATGGCCGCCTAGCACCCTGTGGCCCAGCAGAACCAGATGGACGGATCCTGCCACCCCACATCTTTCTGTGCTTGTGGGGGTTCCTCTACAGCAGTGCCTGTCCCGCAGCCTGTGCTGCACCATGTGCCTTAAAGATTCCCTGGCTGCCCCGGGGCATCCCCATGCAGTGCCTGGAAGGGTTAAACCATCCTCGTCCTCCGTCATGTCTGTTTGTCCAGCTCTGTCCATCTGTCCGGTGGGAGCTGGAGGAATTTAGGAATTTTGGCCCCCGGCATCCTCTTCCTCTCCATTGTGTCCAAAACAATGGCCTTGGCCAGCAGGACCTTAACCCCTTAACCACTGCCCCCAGCCACTGTGGGGGGCCAAGGTGGGTGTTGGTGGCTGCTGTGCACCCCTCTTCTAGGGTACACTGCAGTGGGTGCCCCTGGGATGGTGCCCTGCCAGGGCATGGGGTGCTGGGAGCTGTAGCCACCAGTGCTGTGGGCATGGGGACCACCCTGCGTCATCCAGCTCTTGCTTCCAGCCTCTGCCCTGGCACCAGGAAGGATTAATAGAGAAAAAAAGCATGCTAAGGACGAAACAGGGCATCTCTCCCATTCCTCTGTATTGTAGCAGCCCCAAATAGCACTTCAGCCTCACCCTGGGTTGCTCTGCCACCGCGCCACTGTCTGTCCCCATGGGATGGGCAGGCACCTTGATGGTGTTTTTGCACAGGGATTTCACGCAACCAAGAGCAGCTTCGTGTGGGGCGGGGGAAGCATTTTTGGAGAGGCAGGGTGGGCCTGAGCCCCAGGGTCCAGGGAGTCCCTTGGCACTGCAGCAGCCCCCCTGCTCCCCCTGTGGCTCCCCCAGACCATTGAACACTACACCCCACACCTGCCTAGCCCTGCCCTGGGATGGTGCCTGGCAGGAGTGGGGTCCCCTGCATGTCCCCTGTCTCAGCCACCCCTGTGCCTGCCCGGGTACACTGCTAGGACCAAAGACTGCACCTACTAGGAGCTGGGGGACATGCTGCTCTTGGGGGGGACTGGCAGCCCTCCTCAGCACCGGGGGGGCGTACTGGTGCCCATGCCTTGCCTTGTGCCTCTCTCACACTAAAGGAGCAGCAGCAGCTGCACCACTGTCCGTGTTCCGTCTGGTGTGTGGTTTGTCCCTGTGTCCCCAGCCAGTGGCACCAGGGCTGGGGGATGCTGCAGCTGGGGTGAGCTGAGCCCTGGTGACCACAAATGCCCCTGTAGCACTGCAGGCACCTGGGGTGCAGCTGTGCGCAGAGGGTTTTCTGCACCAGGCTAGGTCTGGGAAGGGGCCAGTGCCTGGACCCTTGCCCAGGGATGCATGGGAGGGGCATAGCACTTGGGTGACGGTTGTGGTGTTGTACCTGGCACTCACAGCTACGACATCCGCTGCCAGAATGTCTGGGGGGGGGGCACCGGGAAGGGGATGGCTCAGTGCAGGTGGCAGTGCCAGAGAGGGGTGGCATGGTGCTTGCTGCTGCCGAGATGGCTGCGAGGCGCCCTGATTCACCCCAGCACGGCAAGGAGGTGTGGGTGGGCACAGCCACTGTTCCCTTGCTGGCCAAATGCCTTCCCAGGGCCTCTGTGTGCCAGCCAGGTGCCACGGAGAGGGGCCTGGCACCCCCTCCCCATGTCAGGGCACTGACCGCTTCCTGCCCATGCATGGCAGCCCCATGGCCATGGGGAGGGTGGGGGGAGTCGCGGTGCAAAGGCAGAGCACGCCACTGGGTGGCCCCAGCACATGCACGCGCGTGGGGACATGAGTGCAGGGGGGTGTGAGCACATGCACACATGTGTTGGGGCATGAGCGTGGGGGGTGTGTGTGAGCATACACATGTATAGGTGGGCACATTGCTGGAGCACATGCACATGCATGTTAGCATGAAAACATGGAGGGATGCTGGCATATGAGCCCATGCATGTGCAGGTGAGCACATGTGCACGGGGGTGAGTGTGTGTGAATGTGTGTGAGCACACACCAGGGTAAAGGCATGCATGCACACAGAAGCATTTAGATGAACAGCTGAGAGCGTGCCGAGTGTGAACACCCGGCTGCATGGGGAAATGCAGGCACGTGCACGTCAGTGCACACAGGGGAACACATGCACACACAGGGGAATGCAGGCACACAAGTGTAAGCACAACAAACAAACATGCACACAAACAGATGAATGCATACACATACATGTGAGTGCACACACAGGTGAGTACATACCATACGTGTGAGCACGTGCAGAGGGAGAAGCACAGCCCCATGCCGGGAAGCATGAGCACTAGTGGTGGGTGACTGCACATGTGAATGAACACACATGCAGGTGAATGTGTCCACATATGTGTGATGTGCACATGTGAATGCATACACGTGTGCACATGCAGGTGAGCAAATGCACAGGCAGGTAAGCACACATGCGTGAATGCGTGCACATGTGTGTGAGTGTGTGTGGGCAGGGCCACTTCTGCAAGCCCATGCATACCAATAGCTGCAGGCACACAGGGAGGGGGACACACATGTGTGTGTCTGTGCCCCACGTCCTCCTTATGCTGGGGACCCCAGAGCGGGAGGCAGCACTGCAGGGGGTTCTCCTCAGAGCAGAGGAGAGCAGAGGGGCAGAATCTCCCCCTCGCCCTGCTGGCCACGCTGCTGGGGATGCAGCCCGGGACATGGGGGGCTTTCTGGGCTGTGAGTGCACGTGTCCAACTCCTATAGCTTGTGCACGTGTGAGTGTGTACAAGTGTGTGGAGGCATCGGTGTGTGTGCTCACCTGTGCCTGGGCATACCCATGCACATACATATGCACATACAGTTGCATGGAGGTGGTGCACGTGGTCACCCATGCCTGAGCTGTGCATGCTGATGCGTGCTTGGGCATGTGCACACATATGTGCATGGCCAGAGTGTGTAAGCTTGCCTGTGCCATCCATCTGCATGCCCTTGCCCATGTGGGCAGTGCACACATATGTGCATGGGGGGTAGTGTGTGTGCTCTCCTGTGCTGGGGCTGCGTGTGCGTGGGCATGTGCACACATATGTGCATGGCAGCAGTGCATGTGCATCCCCATGCCTGGGCTGTGCCTACCCGTGCACGTGTGGGAGGTGCACACATATGTGCACGACGGTGGTGCATGTTCCCTCCCGTGCTGGGGCTGTGCCCGCCCATGCATGTGCACATGTCTGTGCACGGCAGTGCATGTGCTCTCCCACGCCCGTGCATGTGTGGGCATTTGCAAACGTATGTGCGCGGTGGCGGTGCGGTGCCCCCCCAGCCCGTGCCCGGTGGTCGCTCGCCGCCGGCGCGCG
>VXAK01016719.1:75997-101505 GCA_013399435.1 Arenaria interpres
CTTCCCGGCTCCCGGAGCGGGGCGGATGGGGGGAGGCAGCTGCTGCTTTTCATGGAGACCCCCTCGCTCCCCCTGCCCCGCCCAGCGCCCTGGGGACAGGCACCAGGGGTGGGGGGGGTGCAGGCTGCGGCGCGGGAGGTGCACCCCAATGGCAGGGTGAAGGGTAGCCACAGCCTCCTGTGGTGAAGCAAGGGACAGTGTCGGGATGCCGGGCAGGGTGAGGAAGAGTTGGGACACCGAAAAAAAGCAAGGAAGGAAACTTTGCCTGCAAGGAAGCCAAAGGAAGCCTGAGCGGCGTTCCTGGGTGAGGACGTGCCATCCCCTCTGATTCCAGGATTGCACCTCCCGGCTGGCTGAGCCATAGAGGATGAGGGGCCATGCAACCCCTGTCAGGGCTCTTCCTCCACTCCTGTGTGTCCTTGTCCTCCCAGGGCTGTCACAGGAGGCGGCGGAGCCCTGAGCTAAACTGGGTGGGAATATGGCCGAGAAGCTGGTGCCTGGGGACCTGTTCCTGAGGAAGACCCGGGAATCGGTGTCGTCCCTGGACTCGGACAAGCTGGCACCCATCTCACCTGAGGCGGGCGGCGAGGAGTCGTCGGACAGCGAGGGCGAGCAGGAGGACAGTTCCCACAAGCTCATCCGGAAGGTGTCCACCTCGGGGCAGATGAGGAGCAAGGTCAGGGTTGTGGGGGCCTGGGGCGAGGGGCTGGCCAGAGTGGGGGAGTCCCTGAAGAGAAGGTGTGGTGGTGGGGGTTTGTCCGCTCTGGGGTGTAAATCAGTGCCAGGCACTTGCTGATTGCAAATCCAACCCAGCCAGTGCCCGGGACAGCAATAACACGGGTCTGGCCCCATACCCAGATCTCCTCCCTCAATTGCCTTCATCCCATGTTTGGATCCCCTGGGTTCTCCCTGCCTGCCCCAGGGGAAAGGGTGTTCTTTCAGGAAGGCTCTGCCCCACAGATGTTCTGGGAATGAGATTTAGGTTCGTTGTGCCGTAGGCTCCTGGGATCCCGCACCCCACCGCAGGCAGCACGCATGTGGGGCTGGGTGGGTGGCAAAATGGAGCCAGCATCTTTTCCGGCACCCCAGATAAATTTGGCTGTGCCAGGCTCCTTCAGCCTTCCCTAGATCCTGTCCTCCGTGGTGGTGTGCTGGGTGGATGGGGACACCTTTGAGGTTGGATGTGACACTCTTTTGCCTCCCAGCTGTTGGTTTGAGGGCAGCCTGTGTGTGTGTGTGTGCAGCTTGCTCAGAGGAAGCTATTTTGGTAGGACCTACAAAAATACAGGGTGCAGCGCCTTCTGGCCAGGCAGGGGTGGGTGGCCGTAGGTGTCCTAGGTGAGGGACAGTGAAATGGCCAGGCACCTCCTGCCTGAAGTGTAGGGAGAAATAACCAGGGCTGAATGGCCAGGTGGGAAGCGGGGAGAGGAGGAGGTTGGTGGGGGATGTTTTAGGGAGGGGAGGCCTGGGCACGATGCAGGGAGGATGCTCTGGAGGATGGGCTGGATGAGTGGTCCCTTTGCATCCGCTGGCTGTGGGGAGGAGGCGGCAGTGTGAGTACAGACAGTGCCTGCAGTGCTGGAGGGGCAGGCGGGGGCTGCCACGCCACGGGGGGACCCTCGCTGTGGGGCCGTGCCAGAACCACCCCCCCACAGCCAGCTTCCAGCCCCAGCCTCCCCTCGGTGGGGATTTGGTGGCCGTGCCCCACCTCAGGGAGGGAGGACAGCTGAGAAAACATGGCAGCGGGATGCCATTGTGGAGCTGGGGGTGTACCCCAGGGCTCTGGAGTTGGGTGCTGGGGGCACAGAGGGATGGGGCGTTGTGCTGGGTCTGGGGGCAGCTCGGGGCTGGCTGTTGTGCAAAGTCTGGCACACGGGCACGAGGGGGCCAAAGGGCGTTTGTCCAGGGGTGCGGAAGTCCCGTGCTCCCAACCTGGCGCTGTGGGGTTTTCCCACTTGGCAGGATACGTTTCCAGGGCAGGCGGCGCTGGGGGGGTGCTCTTGCCGAGTCCCTCTCTCTACTCAAGGAACGTGCCTCAGTTTCCCCTTCTTTGGAGCAGCCTGGCACCTCCTCTGCCCGCTCTGACCTGGCTGCCAGGTGGGTGCCAGGGGCTGTGCCGGGGTGCAGAGTGCTGCGTGGGAGGCACGGTGGGCAGGGTGCTGGGGACGAATAGTGCTGTGTGTGAGCCCTCAGCACCCTCCTGGAGAGATGGCAGCAGCCACTGGCGTTTGCCATGAAGCATTTGCCGTGCTGGCAGGGTTTGCTGTGCTGTAGAGCATGGGGGATATTGCAGAGAGTTGTCAGTTCCAGGGAACCAGGAGAAAAGGGTGGGTGGCTGGGCTGTGCCCATGTCTTGCAGCAGCAGCACAGAGACACAAGTGCACCCTGAGCCCCCAGCCCAGCCATCAAAGCCCCTCTGTGCCTCCAGCAGGTCTGGGCTCACTGGCTGACCTGCCATGGCCAACGCGTGGGGAAAGGCTGAGCTGCCAACTCCCTGCCTGCTGCTGCTGCCTGCATCCTGCCCAGCATCGGCAATTAGCCATGCAGGAGGTGATGCCGGCAGCGTGTTGGGGGAGGCAGGTGATGTGATGCACAGCAGGTGGAAAGGACATGGCTGGGTTAATGCCTGCGGAGTTGGGAGAGAGGAGAGAGGGGCAAGAGCCTGGCAGGACTGGTGCTGGAGGGAAGGGGGCCATGCGTGCATTCCCCCTCCCCAAATCTAAGTGTTTTCAGTGTTGGGGTTCAGGGTTTTCCCTGAGGATTCCTTTGCCTTGGTCCAGATGGGCAGGACCGTGCTTGCCAGCCTGGCTCCTTGCCAGATGGACTCCTTTCTTCTCTACAGACATGATACAGATTTTGGGATGCAATTGCTGCTGCCCCCCAGGCCGGGCTGTCCCGGGCTCAAAGCCGTGCCACGGCACACGTGCTGCCTGTCCCTCTGGCCATGGCCACAGCTGCAGGCACCTTTCTGAGCCACTTCAACACCCCTGTGCACCCCTGTGGGTTTGGGATGGAGGGGGTGGGGAACTGTTGCCTGCATCGCAGAGACTGGGGCAGGTACCTAATTAGCACACAGTTAATGAGTAAGGGAGAGTCTAGTACCAGGGCTGCAGCTTTTGAGAGATAACTGGGTTAGCAGTGGGGGGTGCTTAACCTATTTTTTGGCCATCGGTGGTGGTTGGGGTGCTGGAGGGGGTCTATAGGAGTTTGCCATGTTGGGGAGCCAGGAAGTGTCAGCACCCCCGCCCCCCGCCCCACTGCTCACCCACACTGACTGGGGGGACCCTGGTCCCTGGTGGTGGGAGCGGGCAGCTTCCCCCACAGCGGGGTGTTGACCAGCCCCATGGGGACAGGAACAGGTGAGGATCAATTTGGGATCTTCTGAATCCTTCCTGATCACTGCTCCCCATTCCCAGCATGCCCCCACAAATGCCTGTTTCCCCATCCCCTTCTCAAACCTCTCCATCAATCACATCTCCCCACTTCACACCCCCAGCTTGGCTTTCTCTGGGCTGTAATTTCCGGGGCGCCCTGTGGGGTGCTTTGTGCTGGCTTCGGTGCGGAGGCGGCGAGGCCATTGTGCTCAGTGACAATGACAGCTGCCAGGCGCAGGTGCCCCTACCGGGCTGAATGGCCCCAAGATGGATGGGGTCTTGCTGCCGCCCCCTCCTCCTCCTCCTCACCGCAGCCGGTGGCTGTCGGTTGCCTGCACCGGGTTTTGGGAGCACAGGGGCAGAGTGGGACGGAGACTCTGTGTTGCATCCTGGCACTGGTCCACTTAGGGCCGGGCATGGAGGGAGGGGGGAGAAGGGGAAGGAGGGAGTGCCAGCGCTGGGGTGCATCAAGACATTTGAGGTGCTGGAAGATGGGAGGGGGACACACGACACATCCTGCCTGCGTGGGCCGGGCGCTCGGCTCCCGGCGCTGCCTCGGCATGGGCTCTCCCGGCAGCTGAGCGGAGGCGGGGAGCGATCCGGCAGCTCTGCTCGGTTCGACTCCGTCTGCA
This sequence comes from Arenaria interpres, assembly GCA_013399435.1. Taxonomy (NCBI): domain Eukaryota; kingdom Metazoa; phylum Chordata; class Aves; order Charadriiformes; family Scolopacidae; genus Arenaria; species Arenaria interpres. Next base: position 80,004 of record VXAK01016719.1, read on the forward strand.
AGGAGCTGCAGCAAGCGACTGGTCCTGAGGTTCTTGCACCATAGCCGGGGGGGCTGCAGACAGCAAGGGGGGCATGGGGGTGCATGCCAGGGATAGGAACATTGCCCACAGGGTGGGCACAATGTGCATGGCCATGGTGGGCAGGGGCATGGCTCGTCTGCCATTTAGAAGTGGGGATCATGTTCCTGAATTCCTGGTACTGGGGTGCATTACAGCTACTTGGTGAGGGTGGGGGACCTGCCAGCATCCTCCTGGAGGGCTGGGGGCGTGTCAGTGGGGTTATTGGTACCCCGAGGGATGAGTGCTCCTGGTCTTTGCTGGAGGCACTGGGCTCACCCCACAGGCTCAGGGTGCCCCAGGGATGGGGTGAGCGGTGGATGTGGATGTAGGGGTGCTACAGGAGGCCTGGCTGTGGGGAGGGCTGCCCGCTGAGGGACGGATCCTGGCAAAAAGACAAGGAAAGCAAGGTAGGGCCCCTGGGACCAGGCCTGGAAACCTCCTTCCTGCAGCGGGAGAGTGGAACATGGCTCCTGGGCAGTGCATTCTCCTGTCCTGACACTGGTGAGGGCCTGGAGCATCTCTTGTTGGGGAGAGGCTGGGAGAGCTGGGTGTTCAGCCTCGGGGGGGAAGGCTGGGGCCGGGGGGGCCTCAGCAATGTGGATAGATATTTGAAGGGGAAGGTGCAGCAAAGAGGGAATGGGGCTCTTTTCAGTGGTGTCTTCTGATGGGACAATGGGCACAAATGAAAAAGTAGGAAATTGCATCTGAACACAAGAAAACAGTTTTTTCTACTGTGAGATTGGCCAAGCAGTGGCACCGACTGCCCAGAGAGGCTGCGGAGTCTCCCTCCATGGAGATATTCAGAACCCATGGGTTGAGTATCTCCATGATCCTGGGCAGCTCGAGGTGACACCCCTGGACTCCATCCCAGAACTCCTTGCCAGCCCCAGCCACGCTGTGGCCAGCTAACACCAAAGCCCATCTCCACCCTGGCTGTGCCTGCAATTGCTCCCAGCCCGATGGCATGTGGCCTGCCGGGGGCTGGCCAGGGGACTGGTCTGTCACTGGGTCACCCCTGCAGAGGGACCGTAGCGCGGGGCACAGTGAGGCTGCCGGGACTGTCAGTGCTGAGGAGGCTGGGCTTGCTCTTGTTCATCAGGGCTCGCCGCGCCGGTGCCTGGGGTATAAAGATAGCCCCAGTGTCGCCAGCCGGATGTTTGTGAGGTTTCTCAGACGTGCTGCCCTCTCCCCGCTCACATTTTCCATTATGCAAGCTCCACTCTCGCCCGTCAGTGGCTGGGCAGGGTGGGAGAGCTGTGGCAGTGCCTGTGGTACCCGGGCACGAGGTGGGGGGCTGGCGTGGGGTGGGTTGGCGTGGGATGCCTGCTGGCAGGATGCTCGGGCACTGGTGTGGCTGTAGATAGGGAAGCATGAGCTCATTTCTGAAAAGGAACTGAAGGTCGTGACTGCTGGAGGATGAGGTGTAGGGGGGTTTTGCCCATCTTCTGGGGGCTGCTTCCATCATTCCTCTCCTCCCTGTTAATCCTCTGTCCCCTTTTGAAGGCCTGAGGGATGCCTCATGGCACCATGTAATGGCATGTCAGCACCAGTGCCAGAATCTCCTTCCAGGCTCCCCCAAGCACTGGGTAGAGGGGAAGAGGGGTTTTTGAGGTCCTGCAATGGCAGCAGGCTGCATCCTTGGGCTGCACAAGTGCATCTGAGCCTGCAGAGCTGTGTCACTCCCGGGGCACCAAGCCCTCTGGTCCCGGAAGAGCTCTGCCGTATCGCAAAGCCTGATAAGGTTTCCAACCGACTCCAGACCACAGGGTCCCCAGCAGATGCCGGCGGCCCCATGGCTGGGCTGTTTGCAGCGCTGCCAGCTCTCCCCTGCTCTCCTGGCACCTGCTGGTGCAAGAGCGGGATGAGCTCTGGCCCAACCAGATGCTGGCACGTTCCCGGTAGGCTGCAGCGTTGGGAGGAGGTGCCTGGGGTGATGTTGGTGCAATGCAGGTTGGTGCGTTGGCGGGTGTTTGGTCCCCTCTCCTCCTCCCTGGGCAAGGCATGGTGTCACCATGGGGCCAAGCAGATCCCATTGGGAGCGGTGCAGGGCTGCCACCCGGGTGGGCAGCCAGTGCAGTGCCCACCAGCCATATATGCCAGCATTCCTGAGTAACTCGGCCTTCCTGGCTTTTCTCCAGCAGCTCCTTGGCTGTCCAAGCCAATCCCAGCTGATCCCAGAAGGAAACCCCTCCCGCCTCTTCTGTGGTCAAACCTGGCTGCGCTGTGGGCTCTTCCCAAGGATGGCAGTGGCAGAGCTGGGGGAGTGGGGTGGGGATTCAAAGCAGCATCTCTGCGTTAGGGCTGAAGGAAGAGCCAAGAGCCATCATTTCAGGGTCGGCTCCTGGAGGGTCCCCTTGGGCTGCACCTCAAGCCCCTTTGCCTGTGCTGAGCAAGGGGGCCCTCCTTGGCCCTCCCCAGGCATGGTGGTCGCTGGGGACCAGCCTGGTCCTGGCAGGGCACATTGCTGGTGGCTGGCCATCCTCCCAGGGCTATTTTTGTCTGTGTCCCCTCTGAGGCTCTGATGCCACTTGCCCTCCATCAGCTGTAGCTGAGCTGGAAGCGGTGGTTTCTCCGCGGACCCTGGGTGGTTTTGTGCTTACCTTCGCCTCCCTACCCTGCTTCTTCGGGACCCCTGATGCCAGGCACATCCCAGGTGATGTGGAGCCCCCCAGGCTGGAGGGAGCAGGGAGGGTCCCCGAGATGGGACAGGAGAGGGCTGGGGCAGAGCTAGCCCTGGGCTGGTGGCTGGCCATATCGCTCTGGGCATCGTCACACCACGTCACTGCCGCTCCTCCTGGGATGGAGCCAGTGTTGGCTCCGCTGTGACTCCCTGCAGCACTGGTTGGGGCTTGCCAGCCAGAAAAGCTGGGGTTGGGATGACCGGAGGGACTAGGGCTCGGTTCAGGGTGCAGGTGACACCCCACGCTTGGGGCTGTGCAATGGCCGGGGGCTGTCAATGTCCCTGAAAGCTCTCCAGGAGGAGGAGGAGGCAGCCCCTACCCTGCGCGATGGGCATGTGGCTCCTGCTGCTGGGTGCTATAGGGTACCTAATAGTCTCTGGCTATGGGGGGGCTTTATTGTTGCAGTGACTCTGGGGCTGTGGGGGAGCCAGCAGGGCAGGGGCGATGTGTCCCTGGCACATCCTGCTGCCACTTGCCCCAGTGCCGGCCTTGGCCCTCCCCACCCCTTTCCTGGTTGTGAAGGGGAAACGACGGGCTTGCTCCATGCTGCCCACTGCAGCGTGGCTTCCCATGGCAAGGCCAGGTCTGCTGGTGGCCTTGGACATCAGGTTCCCCCCCAGTTTCTCCTGAAAGCAGCACCTCAAAGCCACCGAGCCACTGGGGAGCTGCTCCTGGCACAGGGTGGCATCGGGTGCTCCTGGCTGAGACCAGCTGAGGCCTGGCCGAGACTGAGTTTCTGGGATGCTGGTGATGAGTTAGTATGCAGTGGGGGGAAACTAAGGCACGGCCCCCATAGCCACGGCACTCTGCATGTTGTAAAACTCTTATGGGTGTCATGGTGGAGATGGTGGGGGGCTCTGCCTTTCAGGCTCTGCCCTAGCCTGAGACTGGCATGATGTTGGCAGCAGTGTTTCTGTCCTCAAAATGGCAGGGGCTGTGACACCCTGGGGCTGAGCAATGCCTTGTTGCCACTGGCTGCCAGGAGGAATTGCTGCAGCAGCTGCAACAGGGTGGGCTGGGGGTGTTTCAGCGCTGGCCCCTTGCAGCAGGGGATGCCATCCCCCCAGCAGCCTTCCTGGCCAAATCCTGCCAGGAGGTGTCCCTGGAGCCGGGCAGAGCTGAATACCCGCTGCCTCGCTGGCTTTGGTTCTGCTGCGTTAACCCCGAGCCACCGTCAGGGACCTGCCTCCTCTTCCTTCTCCTTGCCATCATGTTCTGCTCCTCACCATCACGGGCTCCCCACGCCAGTCCTTGCTGTCACACGCTACTTGTCCTGTGCAGCAGAAGCAATGATTTCAGCAAACCCAGAGCCTGTGCTTGTGGCCACCGCATACAGAGAGACGTGGTGGAAGTGGCCTTTGTGGCTGATCCCACCTGGCTGTGGCAGGACCCTGCCCTGTCCCCTCCTGATGTGGGGCAGGGACTGCTAAGGTACACGGTTTGTTTGTGGACTTGGGGGGTGCAGCGGGACCACCCACGCTGCCCTTGTTGGCTGTGTCACAGCCTGGGCTCAGGGCAGCTTTGGGCTCACCGTCTCCTCTGTGTGCTCTGGCAGATGAGAGGCTGGGGAGGGGACGCGGTGGGTCCGTGGGTGCTGGCCCAGGGGACACCAAGCCTGTCTGGACCTGCACCCGACACTCGCAGGCTGCATGGGGACCAACCAGTCCTGGGGGCGCAAAGTGTTGATAGAGAGAGATAAAGGCATAAAACTCTCCGAATTCGGGGCTGGAAGCTTGAAGGGAGCCAGAGACATCCTGGTATGTGCCCTGGGGGGCTCAGGGAGGGGTCAGGCATTGGAGTGTTGAGGCTCATGGAGTACCCCAGATGAGGTTTTGGCTTCTTTGTGATCTTGGAGGCTCCTGCTACTCCAGGTGCTCTGACCGTCTCATTTGGAGCCGTGGGGCAGTGGGTGAGCACCAAGGGCAGGGGCCGGTGTGTTTGCAGGTGGGTGGGTGCCTAGGTGCCACTGCTTGCAGCACTCAGGCGGGCATGGATCATGGAGCCCCAGGGCCGCGGTTCTCTCACGATGCCCTCCGTGCCTGGTGCTAGTTCACCATTAAATGTGCCTTGTCGTTGTGTGCCGGCATCTGATACAACCGCTGTTGCGACTAATTGCAGAGGAGCAGCTGAATGGGGCTGCTGGCGGTGTTTAAAGAAGATACAATCAAAGATTAGGCAGTGCCAGAGCATCTCTGCCACCCCACACGGCACAGGCTCGTGGCCGCATTGCAAACACTAATTAATTGAGCCTTGTAAACACCACTGCAAGGAGGGTAAATATTGGCAGGTGCTGTGGATTGAGGATGGCAGGGGCTGGGCGGCCAGGCTGCAGGGATGCGCTGTACTGCGAGATGTTCTGCTTCCCGTGGGCTGCCCTTGTCCCCACATTGTCCCCTCCAGTGGCTGGCTGTGGGTGCCGGGCAGGGCTGGCCACATCCTGTCTGCCTGCTCCCCAGTGCCACCTCCAGTGCAGTCCTGGTGGCTCTGGGCCATCGGTGTCCTCTGAAGGAGCTCTCCTGGATCCAGCATTGCCCTTGGGTTCTGGGGAGCTGCAGCAGGTCCAGGCTGTCCTGGGCAAAGCTCTGGGGATGGAGAGGAGGTGACCAGCAGTGGTGTTTTGGTGCTGCTGGAGGCCTCCAGCCACCACACATGAAGTGCCCAATGGCCAGGGTATGGCAGGTGATGGAGATCAGTCACCGTGCTACGTCCAGCACAATGTGAGCACCAGGATGTCCCATCTGTGCTCTGGGCACCACTTAGCTCCTGGGGACTCAGGGTCAGGCATCACCAGAGGAGGAGGGTGGCTTTTGGGGTCCAGGGGCTGTGGGAGCTCATGACCCTGTGGTCTCTGCAGAAGAGCGTGAAGGAGGGGCTGTTGCTGAAGCAGACGAGCTCCTTCCAGAGGTGGAAGAGGCGATACTTCAAGCTGCGGGGCAGAACACTCTATTATGCCAAGGATGCCAAGGTAAGCTGGGGAGGGGGCTTCCAGCATGCTCAGCTCGGGGGACTTGAGCCTCCAAGCCTGGGGAGGAGCCTGAAATCCCTGCCTGGGGTAGACTGGGGCTCCGATTTCTCCCCACAGTCCCTGATCTTTGACGAGGTGGACCTGTCTGATGCCAGCGTGGCTGAGACCAGCACCAAGAACATCAACAACAGTTTCACGGTGAGGGAGGTCTGGGGCTGCCCACCCTGCTTCTCCGCCTCAGCACCTTGTGGGGAGGCACCCCAGCCCCTTCCCTCCCCACAGAGCTGTGGGACACCCCACTATGTGCCAGGCTTTTCTGGGCGCTGCTCTCCTCGGGGCTGGCTGGCTGTGGGGTGTCCGTTCAAGGGGACATGGGGACGGTGGCTGTTGCAGGTGATCACGCCATTCCGGAAGCTCATCTTGTGTGCGGAGAACCGTAAGGAGATGGAGGACTGGATCAGTGCCCTGAAGTCTGTCCAGAAGTGGGAGATCCATGAGGTGACATGGGCGGGGGGCTGTGAGTGAGCGGGTACCACTCTGGAGCCAGGGGTCATCCCAAAGACACCTTGACTGCCGAAGAGGAGCTGCTGCCTTCAGCACAGCCTGTGGGGAGGGCAGGAATTGGGAGTGGGGCCAGGGGACCTTGCAGGGGATAGGAGGGTGAGATGCCATCCGGAGGTCCCAGGGGACTGATGGGGCAGGGCTGTGCCCCCCAGCAGGCCACGCAGTTCAACATGGAGCACTTCTCAGGCATGCACAACTGGTACGCCTGCTCCCACGCCCGCCCCACCTTCTGCAACGTGTGCCGCGAAGCCCTGCCGGGGGTCACCTCCCATGGCCTCTCCTGTGAAGGTCAGCGCTGGGTTCCGGCTGGGGGGTGGGCTGGGGGACCCTTTCACCGGCTGGCCAAGAGCAGGAGGGGTGCGGGGTGATGCCCACCAGCCACTGGGACTGCAGTGTCACCAGCGGTGGAGGAGCAGGGAACCAGGGCTGTGCATCCCATGGGGACTGTCCCTGCTCCCCCCCGGCACAGTCTGCAAGTTCAAGGCACACAAGCGCTGCGCTGTCAGAGCCACCAACAACTGCAAGTGGACAACCCTGGCCTCCATTGGCACCGACATCATCGAGGATGAGGACGGGGTAAGCAGGGGAGTCCCTGTGGGGGGACCCTGGCAGGACAGAGCCACCAGCAGAGCTGGCCTTGCTGTGCCTGAGCTGGGAGCAGGGGGGACTCTGGCCCCCAGCTCTCCCCTGCACTGTGTGGCCTCCAGGCTTAGCTCTGCGGGTACATGGCCTGTGGACATCTCCTCTGCCACCCAGCATCAGGAGCCCTTATTGCCCTCCAAGTGGGGCTACCCCCAAACATTCGCTGGGGACACCCCTGTCCTGCCCCATGCGCTGGTGGCTGTAAGGGGCTGGGAGGGCACAGAAGAGTTCCCAGGGCTGCCCTGCCCTACTGTGGGATATCATCCCCTGCCCACTGTTTCCGTGGTGCCTGGGGAGTGGGGTGGCCCGTGTCACTGTCCCCCAGGTGTGGGGTGGTGGCAGGGGTGATGCGCCCTTGGCAACTTCCCCTCTCTGCAGGTGGCCATGCCCCACCAGTGGCTGGAAGGGAACCTGCCTGTCAGCGCACGCTGTGCCGTCTGCGACCGCACCTGCGGCAGCGTCCGGAGGCTGCAAGACTGGCGGTGTCTCTGGTGCAAGGCCATTGTAAGGATGTGTCCATCCCTGTCCCCCTGGCTGTGGCACCAGCAGCACTGCCCCTCCTGTGTGCATTGCTGGGGAAACTGAGGCTGGGGACTTTGGTCCTGCGTCCCCAGCTTTGCTTATGCACGTGTCCCCAGGTTCACAGTGCCTGCAAGGAGCTCTTTGGCAAGAGATGCCCCCTGGGCCAGTACAAAGTGTCCATCATCCCTCCAACTGCCTTGAACAGCATTGATTCGGATGGTGAGTCATGGAGGGGACAGGCTGTTTGGGACAGGGCTCTGAGCTCTCTGAGCTTTTCTGCAGGCTTTGACTTGTGGCACTGTGCCTGCTTTCCCAAGGGGAAGCAGGAGCACCAGCATCAGTAGGCTCCAGAGTCAACGCCCCTCCCTGCTGCACCGTGGGTTGAAGGCTGCTTGTTGCCTTGTGCTCTGCCCCAGGGCTGCAGCGGTGCCATGCTTTGGGGTGGCACTTCTTCTGCGTGGGTAGCTTCAGTTGCTCCTGCCAGGCTGCCTCTTGTGGTGGCCTTCGTCATGGGCGCTCTGTGCTGGGGTCAGCAGCACCAGTCCTGAGCCCCTGATGTGGGGTGCCCCCCATTGCACCCCAATGGTTCAGCACCTTTCAGGGCAGGATGAGGCCCTTGCATGGGTTATTTCTCATTTTTTTGGTAGTGCAGAGGACAGCTTCCCCCAGGTGCGGGTGGTTATGGGGTGCTGGGGGGAGAAGCAATGCACAGCCCAGGGGGGACCACCCCACCATCTCCCTCACTGTCTCCAGTGGGGCCCAGCTGGCCTCCGCTGAGCAAAATCTGTTCCTCTCCTTTGGATATTTCTTTCCTCGTTCTTTAATGATTTTCACTGCTCGGCTCAGCCGGTGGCTCATCTGCTTCTCGTTACTCATTGGGATGCTGTCAGGGTAACCATCACGCGGCTTTTCCTCCAGCTTCCGAGCTGTGGCTGCTCGTGGCTGCCTCCTGGTAGCGTCTCTGCTCTGTCCCAGCCAACCCAGGCCAGTGCAGCCACAGGGCCAGCGACTGTGACCATGGCCGAGCCTGACTGGGCTTCCCGTGGGGAGCAGCCTGGTTGCAGCCCCCTCCTCCTGCTGCGTGGTCCCCGCGCGGATGGGTGCTGCTGGCAGCGGGCTCTTCTGCAGCAGCCCACGCTCTGACTCAGCAGCCCCCGGTGTTCTGCTTTGCTGATCCGCTCCGCCAGGCTGGGAGCGGAGATGGAGTGATGTCGGGTGGTGGTGGGCTGTGGGGATGCTGCTCCCCACGTGGTGAAGGCACCAGGGCTCCTGGTCACCCTCTGGGGGCCTCTGGGGCAGTGGCTGCAGGGCCGCTGCCAGTGGCAGCCAGGGCTGATGCTTCCCCTGCTGCACCATTGCCGGGTCTGCCAAGGGAAGGAGCCAGCGGGCACCGGTCTGTGGCCTGTGGCCCAGGATGGCCAAGATGTGCCTGAAGAAGGTGCGGGCTGTGGGCCAGCCATTGATCCTCCTCTTCCCTGGGCACATTTCATTCCCCATCTCATTTCTTTAAAAGCTCGGTGCTGGCTGCCAAGCCTCCCGAGGCTTCTGCATCATTCGCACCCACCAGCCGGAGTGCTGGCAGGAGCAGGCGGCAGAGCTGGGGTGTGACAGTATAGCCCCCCGGGTCTGCGACCAGTTGCTGGTGGCCACGTTGGCTGCTAGTGCTACCCCTGGGCACCCCCAGGTGCCCTGTTCCTGTGTGGTTGGGCCTGGTTGGTCCCAGCTGTGCTGTTGGCACAGTGAGGAATGGGCCCTCCTGTGCCCCCACCGCCTTTCGGAGTGGCAGCTGGGAGCATGAGTCAACTTGGTAACACGCTTCGTGCCTGCAGGGACCATGATGGAGCAGGAACCTAACTTGGACCTGCCCTAGTGCTAGCCTTCCCTGTTGCCAGCCCACCACGTCATCACTCCCATCTCTGACTCTTCCTCCCACCCTCTTCATGCCCTGGGCACCCTGATCACCGTCCCTCCTGCCTGGCCCCAGCACCCTGCAGGTCAAACGTGGCACACTCAGGGTGTCCACGCTGCCCCTGCTCTCCTAAGGTGTCTCCATTGGTGTCCTTCTGGGGGATGGGAGCCAGGGCAGAGGGCTCACACACCTGGGTTCCTCACAGGTTTCTGGAAGGCCACCTGTCCCTCGACCTGCTCCAGCCCTCTCCTGGCCTTCGTCAACTCCAAGAGTGGGGACAACCAGGGTGTCAAATTCCTGCGCAAGTTCAAGCAGTTCCTCAACCCAGCCCAAGTGTTTGACCTCATGAATGGGGGCCCGCATCTGGGGTAAGCACTGGCCTGGGCGCCCTGGGGTGGTCCCAGAGGGGTTGTGGCGCAGCCCTCAGACCCTCTCTCCTGTTCCCCCCTACAGGCTGCGCCTCTTCCAGAAATTCTCCACCTTCCGGATCCTGGTGTGTGGAGGGGACGGCAGCGTGGGTTGGGTGCTCTCCGAGATCGATGCCCTTGGACTTCACAAGCAAGTGAGTGAGTGCTGGGCATCACCGGCGCAGGCTGCAGCATCCCCAGTGCCACAGCAGGCAGCACTGCTGTGTCCCTAGGTTGCTGCAAGCAATGGGCACAGTGGGTTTGTGGGTGTTGTGGGCGCCCTGGGGGGCTGCACTAAGCCCCCCACCCTGTCCTTCTCCCACAGTGCCAGCTGGGTGTCCTGCCCCTGGGGACTGGCAATGACCTGGCGCGAGTGCTGGGCTGGGGCAGTCTGTGTGACGATGACACCCAGCTGCTGCAGATCCTGGAGAAGCTTGAAAGGGCCACCACCAAGATGCTGGACCGGTGAGCATGGAGCTCTGCTCCCCTTGCCACCACCATGGCACCTCTCAGGCAGTCTGTCCCTGTCCCCTGCTTGTGTGTCCCCATGCCAGGGTGCCAGGAGGTGGTGGCAGCCATGGTCTCTGCTTGGCAGGTGGAGCGTGCTGACTTATGAGGCCCCCAAGCAGTCCCCCCCACCCCTGAAGGAGGAGGAGAATGGGGACTCCAACATCCAGGTGGGCACCGTTGGGGACTGAGAGATTGAGATGAGGAAGGACAGGCTGGGGGCCAGGTCCTCGTCCACGCCATCAGCTGGTTTGGGGACGTGCAGAGTGGGATCGCACAGCGGGAGGTGATGCTGGGGGTCCCTGGGGATTGTGGCTGTGAGGGGGTTGGCAACCAGCTGCGTGGGATGAACTGGGTCTGGCAGGTCTCAGCCTGGCACGTGCACTCGGGAGCAGGCAGTGGGAGCGAGTGGAGCTGCCTGCTACTGACAGGCCATTTTGGACTCTTCCATGTGCTCCTCTCAAGTCCTTGCCTCAGTTTCCCTCCTGCCATGGCTGAACATCCCCTCTGCCCGGTGGCACAGGCATGGCTGCCTTCGAGGCTGGGGGAGCATATCAAGCAGGGCTGTTTATCCCCGGTCCAGGGCTGGCTGGGCAAGGCTCCATCCTGGATTGGGACACCCAGTGGGGAGTCATGGCTCCAGCTGTCCTCCCCTGCTCCCCCAGGCTCAGATCTCCCACTACGCTGACTCTGTCGCCTTTCACCTGGCCAAGATCCTGGAGTCGGACAAGCACTCAGTGGTGATCTCATCTGCAAAGTAAGGAGGCGGCTGGCCATAGGGGTGCCAGAGCCCCTCCACTGGGTGGGGGGCATGTCCCCAGGGGTGCCGAGCACCTCCCAGGTCAGGCTGTCCCGTCTGGCCACCAGCGGCTGCTGGCTGTGCTGGTGGCCAGCAGACAACCCCAGCACTGCCACTCCGGTGCAGGGGGGGCGTTATCCCAGCAGCCCCCCAGCAGTCGTGCCATGTCCTCTTCACATGCCTGCTGCTTCCCTCGGCAGGTTCCTCTGTGGCACTGTCAATGACTTCGTGGCCGAAGTTGGCCGGGCTTACAAGAGGGCAACGGAGAACAAGCAGGAGGCCGAGCTGATGGCGCGGAAGGTGGGCTGCAGGGGGGCTGGGGCACACAGGGTGCCCTGGGAGGGTCTGCTCTGGGGGCCTGTGCATGCATGGGGATGTGCTGTGCTTGGGGTACCCAGGCCCTTGGGGTACCCAGGGAAGCTGTGGGCACCCAGCGCTGAGCATGGTGGGCGTCCCGCAGTGTGCCATGCTGAACGAGAAGCTGGACTCGCTGGTGCGGGAGCTGAACGAGGAGGCTCAGGCCATCGTGGTCCCTGAGGGAATGGCACAGGCCACCCCTGTTGACACCAAGGACCAGGAGAAAGGTGGCAGTTTCAACCCCAGCCCCGTGCCTCGCATTTTCAAATCCAAGGAGCAGCTGATGCTGCGGGCGAACAGCCTGAAGAAAGCCCTGCGGCAAATCATCGAGCAGGCAGAGAAGGGTGAGGGGGTGGTGGAGGCTGGCAGCTCGCGTGGCACTGCAGCAGCCTGGCATGGGCTGTGGAGCCACCACAGCTTGTGCTGGACCCATACCTTGGTTTCCCCCTCTGAATCCTTGGGCTGGCAGCAGTGCTGTGCGGTCCAGGGACATCAGCCCTTCTCTGATGCTTGGCATGGCTGAGGGAGGTCTCCAACACAGGGCAGAGGTGCCACCCTGGTCCCTGCCTGGCACGAGCCCACAGGGCTAATCTGGGGAGAGGGCACAGGGGCTGTGGGGCTGCCCGGGACACACTGTCATGCCCCTCTTTGTATCTAGCTGTGGATGAGCAAAACAAGCAGACCCAAGCCTACCAGGGCAACGCAGGCCCCAGCAGGAAGGACAGCTCGGAGGAGCTCAACAAGGAGGAGGAGAGGCTCAGTAAGATGCCAATGGGGAATGCGGCTTTTTGGGGGGGAATATGGAGGTGAGCTGTGGGATGGGATCACGGTAAGAGCCAGTTCAACAGCTGCCTCCTCTTCCCCCTGGCCAGGCTCCCGGCGGGAGACAGTGACCTCTGCATCTTCCTCCATCATCCTGGACCGGCCAGACACCTTTGGAAGCTTGCAGTTCCCCGAAGACCCCAGTGCCCTGTAAGTCTGGGGTCTTGCTTGCACCAGGGCCCCTGGCCCACCTTTGCTGACCATCGTGGAGCGGGAGCAGAGCTGCTTCTTGGAGATGGCCTCTGGGGGATCATCTGCCCACCAGTGCAGCATCCCTTGTGCCCAGGCCTCCCTGGCCTGGCCACACCACAGAAGCCGCCATGTGCCCAATGCTGCGAGCCCCTTAGCCAGCACCATGCTCACGCTGGGGGCTCCCCCCCTGCCCAGTGCAGGCAGGTCCCGAGTGCGCCACGGGTGTCCCACCATGGGGACTGAAGGGGCTCTAGCCAGCCCTGCTGGCTTCCCAGTGCCAGCCCCTCCAGGAGCTCATTCCGTGGCTCTGGCAGGTTTTGTGCCCCGTCCCCACTGCCAGCCCCGTGGTTGCCCGTATGCAGCCACCTCCCAACGTGCCCGCCCTCTCTGCTGCTTTCAGCCTTTTCTCGGAGAAATGCGTCATGAATAACTACTTCGGTATTGGCCTGGATGCAAAGATCTCCCTGGAGTTCAACAACAAACGGGATGAGCACCCCAAGAAGTGCAGGTTAGCTGAGTGCCCCCCTCCCCCCAGATTCCCCTAGGAAAACGTACCACCCCTGTGGCTTTCTGATGCCTGTGCCAGGATGCCAGGAGCCATGGGGTGGGCTTGGGGCTGTGGTGCCTGGCTGGGGACATGCTGGGGGGTTGGGTTACCACCTGCACCCAGTGCTGTGGTGAGCACCCCTGGGTGGGCTAACACCCTTGGGAAGGGGGAGGGCTGCTCCGAGGCTCCAACTGCTGATGCCCCGCAGGCATGTGAATGGGCACATAAGGGCTTGGTGGGGTTATCTGCACCTAGATAGAGGAGACATGGTGTGTCAGCTTGGAAGGGTGCACATATGGTTGCCATATGCTGCAGCTCACATGTCCCGCCAGGCAGCAGGGACCCTCTGCTTGGGGGCTGGGGAAACTGAGGCAGATGCAGGGCCAGCAGTCCAGGCTGGCTGGTTCAGTCCTGGGCAGGCAGGGGGGAGCCCACAGCCCCTCTCACCCACCCCGGTCTCCCTGCAGCAGCCGCACCAAGAACATGATGTGGTATGGGGTGCTGGGCACCAAGGAGCTCCTGCAGCGTACCTACAAGAACCTGGAGCAGCGGGTGCAGCTGGAGGTAGGGGTCTGGGGGGAACAGGGATGGGGCAGGGGGGTGGCGGCGTGGCAGCCCCCCAGGCTCAGCCCTCTTTTGCAGTGTGATGGGGTGCCCATCTCGCTGCCCAGCCTGCAGGGCATCGCTGTCCTCAACATTCCCAGCTACGCTGGTGGCATCAACTTCTGGGGAGGCACCAAGGAGGACAATGTGAGTGCCAGCGCCATGGGGTGGGGAGGGGGCACATGACATCCTTCCCAGGGAACCCAGGATCCCTCAGGCAGAGGGAGTCCCTGCTTTGGGCACACATGGGGGAGAAAGCTGGGTCCCAAAACGAGCCTGGTTTGGTGGTCTCACTGATCCTCTGCAGAACTTTGGGGCTCCATCCTTTGATGACAAGAAGCTGGAGGTAGTGGCTGTCTTCGGCAGCATCCAGATGGCTGTGTCACGGGTCATCAACCTCCAGCATCATCGCATTGCACAGGTAGGGGCAAGGGACCCTGTGTGGTGCTGGAAAGCTTTTGGGGCACCAGTGGAACATTGGGTAATGCAGCCTGGCTGGGCTTTGGGCTGGCACTAGGAGGCTTTCCAGCCCTGGCACAGTGGCTGAAGCTACATGTAGTGTCAGCCGTGATGCTAAGGCCAGGGTCACTGTCCCACAGTGCCGCGTGGTGAAGATCACTATCCGGGGGGACGAGGGTGTCCCTGTGCAGGTGGATGGAGAAGCCTGGATCCAGCCACCTGGCATCATCAAGATCCAGCACAAGAACCGAGCCCAGATGCTGACAAGGGACCGGGTGAGCACAGGGCTGCACAGCCTGTGCAGTGGGTCCGTGCTGGGGCATGGGGACCTGCAACAGGCTGAGGGGGGCTATCTCAATGCCCCCACAGGCATTTGAAAGCACCCTCAAGTCCTGGGAGGACAAGCAGAAGGGGGAGAGCTACCGAGCGGCTGCCCGGCCACGGCTTAGCTCCCAGCAGTCCATGGAGTACCTGACCGAGGAGGAGAGCAGCCTCTTGCAGCAGGTCTCACGGGTTGCCGAGACCCTCATCACCAGGTCTGGCTGTGGGATGTGGTGGGCACAGCAGGGGGGGACCTTTGCTGTGGCGCCCCAGAGCTCTCCTAGTCCCATCCAGCCCTGAGGATCCCCAGTATCTCTGTCCCCTCTCACCTGCAGGATCCACGAGGCAGCCAAGGCTCACAAAGCTGTGGAGCAGGAGCTGGCACATGCCGTCAACACCAGCTCGCTGGCACTCAGCGAAGCCCTCTCCAACAAAGCCACTGGCACCTCTGAGGTGAGCCAGGGCTGATGGGGACAATGCCACCTGCACCTGGCCACCCCAGAGCCACGGCACTTGAGGGGTCACCCCTCCATGCCCCCCAGTTTCTCAGCAGGAACACGGCTGTGGAGGTGGTGCTGAGCATCAAGGAGCTGTATGCTGAGACCAGGGCGTTCCTGGAAGGGAAGGCGGTGAGTCGGGGACTGGAGAGCACCCCAAGACCCTCACTGGAAGGGCCCGTGCCCCTGGCAGGCACCTCTGGGGGTGGCAGTAGGGATGGGGATGGTCTCTGCCCCCCCCAGCTGGACTCACCACAGGAGGAGGAGGCACTGCACGGCCCCCTGAGTGTGCTGGGCCAAGAACTGCAGAGGCTGCTGGACATCCACTGGCTGGGACCCATTGCCCACCCTGCTGAAGAGGTGGGTGCCCATGGACCCCTGTGGGGGGGCATAGACCACCAGGCGTCCCCAGCACCCGACTCAGCCTGGCTTCTCGTAGGAAAGTGCCGGCAGCGCCAACAAGGGAAGCTTCAAGCTTCGCCTCAACATCCCCAAGCCCAGGAAGGAGAAGGACAAGGACAAGGTGCAAAAGCAGAAGACAAACAGCACACTCCCAGGTAAAGCTGGGGGGTGTAGCGGGGAGGGGGACGGGCACAGCCCACACTGTTGGGGATCCTCCTGTGCTGGCATGTCCCTTGGCCTCTGGACCTGGGCATGCTGCAGAGGTAGCCTTGGGGAGGGGGGACAGGGCATGTCCTGGCTGCCTGGGGATGTCACCTTTGTCACCACCAGCCCCTTAGAGCTAAGTTCTTCTGCTGATGGATAGGCGGAGCCCCCCAGCCCTCTAACTCCAGCAGGAGGGAGAAGGGAGCTGTGGTACAGCTCAGCCCTTTGGGCAAGTCCCTGCCTCAGGGCTGGGGGTCTTGATGATGGGGAGAAGCTCGGATGCTCTGTAAGTAAGCCAAGGAGAAGAGAAGCCTCTCCAGCCTGAGCCTGCTGTGGGTCTGGCCCTGCTAGAGCCAGGGGTGGGAGGGGGAACACTGGCTGCAGCCCCCACAGCTGCCCTCAGCTGCCTCCACTGGCCTTGTCCACCTCTGTGGTTTTCCTCCCTGCCAGCGGACAAGTGGGGCTCCGAGGAGGTGGCAGCTTGGCTGGAAGCTCTCGGTTTAGGGGAGTACAGAGACATTTTTGTCCGGCATGACATCCAGGGCTCTGAGTTGATCCTGCTGGAGAGGAGAGACCTGAAGGTACAACCCTGCTTGTGCCCATGAGGAACCCCCAGCCCTTGGGGAGCATGGTGTCCTCCATCCCTCCTCTCCCTGTCCCCCCATGGGGGCAGAAGGCAGGCCCTGACCCTGCACCCGTCCCCAGCCCTGAGCTTGCCCCGCTTGCATGCAGGGGAGGGGGTTGGCCCTGGACCCCCAGCTTGCAAGACTGTGTCCCTGCTGGAGGCAGGATCAACAGACTGTGCCCTTTCGTGCACCCCAGCATGGCAACATGCTTGTGAGAGACTCCAGGGCTCCTGGCGAGAGCCGTGCTCCGGCAGGGAGAGCACAAGGAGCCTCATCCCCCACTACCTGCTGCCAGTGAGAGAGCAGAGGGCTGACCCCTTCCTGCACCTCAGCTCCCCTCTCCTCCCTGCAGGACCTGGGGATCACCAAGGTGGGCCACATGAAGAGAATCCTCCAGGCCATTAAGGAGCTCAGCAGCCCACCCTAGGCTGGGTGCTGCCCCCAGACCAGGGGCAGGCAGGGGGAGGCTCCTGGTACCCACTGTGCCCTGTATGTGTGGAGACCCCCCTGCTTGCCTTGCTTTGTCTATTGTCCCCCAGTGTCCCTGGAGCCACTGCTTCTTCCCAAGCCTGTGGGCTGGAAACACTAAAGCAGAGGTCTAGCCCTGTAGGCAATGTGGCCTGACCCCCGGTCCAGCCCCAAGACAGGAGCTTGGACTGCAATATGCGTGCCCAGGCAGGGGCCAAAGCAACGATCCCCCTTCCCCACCTGACTATTTAAGCTGTGTAAATATTTGGAGAAAAGATACTTATTGCTGCTGCTTGTGTAGTGTCATTACTTGGTGGGGGGGGAGGGAGATGTGGACCTGGCCCTTTCCAGCCTTCACTCCTCAGCTCTCACCCCCCTTCCTGCTCCCCATCATGCAAACTCCCCCCCATTCACCCTCTGCCCCAACACAGCTCCAGCCTAGCGTGATCTCTGCTGCCATCCCCTACCCCAGCAGCCACCACCAGTGTATAAGACAAACATAACATTTTATTAACAACTCCACATGACTTTTTTTTTTCCCCTCCTCCCCTCCCTCTCCTTCAGTTAAAATTGACATTTATGTACATGGTGCTCCCCTGCCAGAGAGCACCCAGCTATTTACAGGCTATTTACAGAGATGGGGCTAGCAGCTGTTCAATATCTCCTCCAGCTTGAGCATGTCCATGGGGGTGACTTTGGCAACCTCAAAGAAAACCCTAGAAGGAACCACATTGGCTTAGAGCTCAGCCACAGCCCCAACACCCACCAGTGCCCCACAACTCTCTGCAGCACCCAAGGGTGTGCGCTGGTGGTGCCACCCTCTACAGAGGGGACAGGCACGAGGCAGAGCCCCTGAGCCTCACCTGTGCGAGTACTTAGTGTGCACAGCCTTCAGCTTGTCACGGGGCTGGTATGTCAGCAGGAAATTCAGCTTCTTCACCAGGGGATGCAGGTCCTGAGAGCGGTACCCGCTGTAGTACTCCAGCGTGGGCGTCTGCAGAAGGACAGCAGGGTTGAGCTGGGTACTCTCAGCGATGGTACAGCCATCATCTTTGCTCTCCAGCCCCCCAAGTCTGAGCATAACCCCAGAGCATCACCCCCACACTCCAGTCCTTCCACTCTCGCACCCCCTTGGTGGCTCCCAGTGTGTCTCAGGGGGACAGAGGTTTGTGCAGGCACTTACCCAGCCACCAAGGTTCTTCATGGTGAGTGCCAGCAGCAGGCAGCTGGCAGCCAGCTTGGAGGGGCTCTCCCGGGCATAGTCATACTCCTGCAGGGTCATCTCACAGAGGAATCGGGCCAGCGTCAAAGTCTCCATGGTGGCACGGGCGCACTACAGCCAGGCAGGCAGGGAAAGGCTCAGCCTTTTGAGCAATGCTGCCCATCTTAACTCCCCGCCCACCCCATCAACCTTTATTGGATCAAGTGCTGCCCCTGGGGTACAGAACACAGATCCCACACCCCCATCCTGCCACAGACCAGCATCTTCACCTCTCAGCCCTGTCACGGGGGGCCTGGCCAAACCCTCCTTGGTGCCAGCTGGGAGCCCAGGGCTTCAGGGATGCAAAAGCCACCCCAAGGAGCCAACACAAGGGGGGCCTGCAGGCACCTTGACACCAGCCCCCCCACCCGCTGCACCCACCTTGGCAAAGCGTCGCAGGAACCGGTAAGCAATAGGGATGTTGATGTCAAACTTGAGGGTGCTAAGGATGCTTATTTCCATAGCAATGAGCTCTTCTCGCTTGTAAGCATCATCACAGATGTAGAGGAAGTCATCCACACATGGTGGGCACCGCTCCTGCCAGGACACAACTGCTCAGCACCTTAAGAGGGACTCATCCCAGCAACACTCAGGAAAGCCCACCAGTCCAGTGGGGCTTGTGTGTCTATTGTGCCCCCCAGCCCTTGGTTCTAACTCCAAGCCTTGCTTGCATGACGTGAGCTCAAGTGTCCTCTGCAGAGCAGAGCTGGGTCTCCAGTGACACCAGGAGACAGTATCCAGCCCACCAGGACAGCATTCCCAGCCCTTGGGATAGGGGAAGTAACACAAGGACAGACAGACAGACATACTGCCCCAGTAATTCTCAGGGCAGTGGCCCGGCCTTCTCCAACAACCCCTGGGGACCAGTGAAGCACAACTCCCTCTGCCCCAGCACCCTCAGACAGAGCAGGAGGAGTCACCTCAAATTTGGAAGCGATGAGGATGGCAGTGGAGCCAATGAGCTGCAGCTTGTCCCTCATGCTCACCACCTCCACTAGGTAGTGGTCCACCAGCTTCACAGCCAAGTACAGCGTCTCGTGGTTCAGCTCAAAGTTCTCCTGCACAGATGCAGGGAGGGGGATAGGAGAGGTTTCAGGCAGAAGCTAAGCTCACCTGGCCCTCCTGCAGGTCCCCTCACCGTGGGGCCAGGTTTGGAGGAAGGGATGTGAGGGGAAGGGGGAAGGTCAGCTCTGCACTGGCAACACTCGCAGGAGCCTCTGCCGGTATACTGAGGTTCCTCAAAGGCAGGGTGAGGGCTGCTTTGCAGAAGACGATGGCCCTCCCCATGCCCGCCTACCTGTACCTCCACCATCCAGTCCACCAGGATGGCACGCATGTCCCCGCTGATGTCTGGCTGCTTCTTCATGTAGTCAGGGAGCATGAATTTCTCCTGCCGAGGCACCAGCTGTCAGGCACTCACTGGACACCACCACTCTCAAATGAGACCCCTTGCATCCCATGCACGGCCACCCCTTCCCCAGACAGGGCTGCCAGCCCCTGGCCAGGCATTACCTACCTCTCTTCCCCGCATGTATTCAAAGATGTCCTTGGCATACTCTGCGTTGGCATAGGGGTCACCCAGCTGCTCCTTGTCTATGTCCTCCACTGCTGGTACCTGGTGGGATGGAGGCAGTGGTAAGGGGGAGGACCCGACCTCTGCAGGTGCTGGTCACCTCTTCAGGGCAAGGCTGCTGCACCGCTGGCCCATTGCCCCCCATCACTCTGCAGCCCCCACCCCACCCTTTCCCATAGGAGATCTTTTGAAGGAAGAAGGTGGGGGGGTCTGGCCCCTCCCCCAGCTTCCCATTGCACTGGCCCACGTATCTCAAAGGTCCGAAGTACTGCCTGGTGCCCCAGTATCACCAGTGGCAGACGCTAACCAGTGCCTTCAGGATGAGTCTGGGGGCCAGGCTGCAGCCCAGGTTCCCTGCCCTCTCCTCGGGGGGCTTCTGTACCTGTGCAGGCACTGGCTCCTCTGGCACAGGATCCTCCTTGAGCTTTGCAGGAGCCTCTGTTGGGGGAGTTTTCTTCATTGACCTGGACAGGAGAAAAGTGTAAGTCATTGCTGGGAGGAGGCTGCATCTCCTGGCACCAGAGCCCCTTGCTGCTTCAAAAAGGGGATAAACCACCCCTAAAACACTCCCATAGGGACTCTTAGAATCATTTAGGTTGGAAAAGACCTTTAAGATTGTCAGATTCAACTGTAAGCCTGACATTGTAAAGTCTACCACTAAACCATGTCCCTAAGTGCCATGTCTACATGTCTTCTAAATTCCTGCAAGCATAGGGACTCCACCACTGCCCTGAGCAGCTTGTTCCAGTGCTTGGCAATCCTTTTGGTGAAGAAGTTCTTCCCAATATGCGATCTACACCTCCCCTGGCACAACTTGAGGCTCTTTCATCTACTGTCTGGCCTCCCCATCTGGCTCATGGTCTCCATCATTCAAAAGAAGCCCCCACCTCTGCCTGTTATTCCCCATGGGGCAGGTTTGGGTCTGCAGCATCCCCCCTGCCCCAGTCCCTGTCCCCATCTCCCTTGGCTACTCACTTTTTCAGGTTGATCTCATTGTTCTTGGCCACCCCCAGGGCAGCATGGGCCTTCTGTGCTTTGTGTGGTGCCACTTTCACAGCCTCCTTCTTCCCAGCCACCACCTGGTTCTTGTGAGCCTGTTTGGGTGAGAATGGGGGTGTACAGAAGGAAGTGAGGTGTGCCCTGCAGGGAGACCTCTCTTCCTGTTGACAGGGCATGGGACACCCCTAATTCTGCCTACTGGGGGGAAAACCCAGCCCCACAAAAGCACTCACATTGGTGATGTCCCCGAATGCTGACCTCTTCTTGGGCCCGCCCTGAGGTGAGGATGGAGACCTCTTGGCCTGACAGCTCTCCTCCTGCAACAGAGGCTGTTAGAAGATGGGGGGCCAGCTGCCCCACAGGAGCACCCCCATCCCTCACCCGTCTGGGCACTCACCTTCTCGGGGTTGGCATTCTCCAAAGCAGAGTGCACCTTGCCTGCTCGGGGCTGCCTGGTGCCCAGCACCTTGGCACTGCGTGGCAATGGCATCCTCTTCCTTGGCCTCTATGAGCAAGCCTGAGGCAGAGCAGACCTTGATGTGGGGGAGCTCCCTGCCCCAGGGACACCCCAAAGGCAAGGGCAGAGCCATGGGACACTTGTCCCTCCTGGCAGTGGGGAGCACAGCAGGGACAGACCCCAGCCCTCAGCATGGCAGGCAGATGGTGCCCAGGGAAGGGTGCAGATCTGGCTGGGGGGTGCAGGAAAGGTTGGTGCCCTCCTTCCTGAGGAGGGGGGGATACAGACCCCCATCAAAACCACCCTGTTAGAAGAAGAGGGTAGGCAGTTCCCTGCTCTCTGCATTCCAGGGAGGGACATAAATGCTCCTGCTCCCTTACCCCAGAGCGGGGAAACAGGCTCAAGGGTACCCTCGCACCCCCGGGGAGCCCCCAGGACAGGGGACTGCGCCCCTGTTCGCCCTCAGGGCACGACTTTACGGGGGTGTGGGGATGGACACCCTCCGAGGAGAGAAGGGCTCAGCCTTCAGGGGACCCCCAGGAGCAGCCGCTCCCCAAGCGCAAGTCCCGGGTTCCTGCATCCTCCTCCAGCTCCAGGGTATTTCTTCCTCCACCCCCCCGCTTGGTCCCGGTCCGGGTCCCGGGTCCCGGGTCCCGGG
>VXAK01016719.1:101526-149635 GCA_013399435.1 Arenaria interpres
CCGGTCCCGGTCCCGGTCCCCGGTCCCCGGTCCCCGGTCCCCGGTCCCCGGTCCCCGGTCCCCGGTCCCCGGTCCCCGGTCCCCGCTCACCTGCGCCGCCGCCGCCGCACCGCCGGGCCCGGAGCTTTTGAATGTAGCAGTTCGGTAGCGGCCGGCCAGCACTGGCCGAGCGTTGCCCAATCAGAGCGAGGGGCGGGGCCAGGCAGCGGCCAATGGGCGAGCTCGCAAGGATGCGGTTACTAAGCGGCAGAGCGGCAGGGTTTAAAATTCAGCCCCAGCGACCAATGGAAGGGAGGGCTTGCGGTGGGGGCGGGACGGTTCGGTCGAGACGGGCAGTGATTGGTGGGCCAGGTTGCCGTTTAAATCCGTCTCGCGGGGGCCGCTAGGGAGGGTGTCATGGCAGCCGGCGGGGCTGGCGCTGGTGGAGGAGCGGGTGCTCCTCGCTACCCCCTGCCGTGCCCTGGTGGGACCGGGCGCTCTGGGGAAGCAGCCCCGGCTCTCCCGCACTTCACGGGGGGGATGGCGCGCCCTCCGCGGGCCTGTGGGCCTGGCGCCCACACGGGGGCCTCCGTCCTGGCCTGCTGCCCTCTGCCTGGCCTGTGGGTCACCCCTCGGCCCCCCGGGCACCGGGTTTGGGGACAGGGTGTACCGGGGCTGGCCACGCAGCTCCTGAGACCCGGTGTCATAGAATCATAGCCTGGTTAGAGTTGGAGGGGATCTTAAAGATCATCGAGTTCCAACCCCCCTGCCATGGGCAGGGACACCTCCCACCCAACCAGGCTGGTCACGAGCCCAGTGGGTGATTTACATGGCTTAGAGAACACCGCCAGAGGTATCGGCAGAAGTGGTTCTGGTGGGATGTTGTGCCATTTAACAAAGTTCAGTAACAAGTTTTGCTCTGTTCCTGTACTGCACAGTCGTTGGAACAATGATTCAAAACTACCAAGGCAGAATCAAAGTTGCCAAGGCACAACTCAGAGTTACTGTAATGTGGAGCTCTGTGCAGCATTGACTGCTCACCAAAGCCCTGCCTTCAGTGAGAGCTCGCTCTGCCTCAAGGAGTCTTGGAAAACCTATCTACTTCTCATGTGTTAATGGCATGATTGGTGTTCCAAGCCCATATGTGTCAGTGCTCACGGTGCCACTGCTCCTTTGTGGGTTTTCACAGTACAGATTGGAACCATCAGAGTTCCCAGGTGAGCAGGATCAGTCCCTTCTCCTCACTGGCAGGCAGGACACCGTGTATGGGCAGCTCTGCCACATCTGGAGCAGAAAGGCCTGAGGCCGTCGACAGCCCGGAGCAGCAGAACGGCTTTAGGATGCGGCATGGCCGAGGGGTGCTCGCAAGGCGGTGGAGGTTTAAACCTGGGTCCCACAGATCCCAGGTACCTTTGGTCCCCAAAACCAGCCTATCTTGTTTCCTCCTCAGCAACTTGTCCTCTCCAGCCCCAGCTCTCCTGGTGCCGCTGCTGCTGTCCCTGGCCTGGGAGCTCCCCGAGGTTCACATGCTGTTGGTCTGGGATCCTTGTGGGATCCAGGCGTCTGCCTCTGTGGGAAAGTAATGAAAGATCGGCAAGGAGGACTGTAAACACGCTCAAGTGACTCGCATGTGGGGAGCTGGAAAACACATATATCACACAATTGTTGCTTAGTTTTGTGTGATCAACAAGTAGAACATCGGCACTTGGATAACATCAGCCTGGGATGGACTCCGGGGCACCTTATCGAACACGCCTGAGATTCCTGCCCTGCTGTTGGAGAGATCAAAGCACAGGGAAAACCTCTGCCTGCCCGAATCCTTGAAATACAGGCCAGAACAAGAAGTGTGAGCCCTTGTTCTCTCAGTCCCTGGCTCACAAGGTCTCTCTTGCTCATAAGGACTCCCTCCTGCTCCGCAGTGCCTGCATCCCCTGCTCGCCTGCCTCTGCTGCCTGGGTGTTGCTTTAGAGATTCCCTGATCCGTGAGGTATTGAGACTAAGTTTTTTCTTTGCCTTTAATCCATGCTTTTGTGGTTGTTCCTGTGTCCTGCCTGCATTGGTTCACACTCTCCTTGCACATGTTGGGGCAGCGCACGTTCCAGCCAAAACCACAAGTTGGGTGCATACTTGCCAGGCAGAGCTGGGACACATCCCACTGCTGATGGAAACGCAGTACATCAGCCTGTGGGATAAGATCCCCAGCCAAAAACCCCCATCCAAAAACCCCCATCCAAATCTGCCTGCGGCTCTGTGGGCACTAGGGCGAGCTTCCCACTTTGGGATGGGTCTGCATCTGCCCATCCTGCCCAGGCTTGGCAGGGGGAAGCTGGCTTTTCCAGTCCCTGGGGTGCTGGTGCTCCTCGGGAGGCTCTCAGGAAGCCCCTTGGTGGGGCCTCTGGCTCACACCACACACACTGAAATCCCACCCTGCCGTCAGGGGGTAATGGATGAAAGAGCAAGAAGTGGGACCTGCAAGGTGAACACCGTGGGTCTGCAGCAGAGGCTGTGCCAGCTGAGTCTGGTCTCAGTCCTACCTGTCGTCTAGGGATGCTGGGGGCCAGTTTGAGGTGAGAGCCCCCCAAACTCTCCTCAGGCTCTGGCATCCCTCAGGTAGGACACTGGGAGAGCATCCACTGCCGAGCACAGCGCAGCTCTGGCTGCAGAGCACCAACACCCCCCACAGCCCTCTCTCGCTGCACCCAGCCCAGGCACACATGTGCGGTGGTGGATGCAAAACCAGAACCCGCTACCTGCTGTCTCAAGAGCATCAGTGCCTGGAGTGTCCCTGTGATGAGAAGAGCTGGGTTGCTGCTTTCATCCAGCCTCTTCCCACAGCTCTAAGAAGCCCACGCTGCCCTTTCGAGCTGGAGCAGCCCCAGACCCAGCCCAGCTCCCTGGCACTGTGTGGCTGCTGAGAAGCCTCTCTGCGTTGCATCTGGGCACGTTTGCTTACCAGACTGAGAGCCTCAGGCCCAAGAGAAGGAGCAAGGGCAGGGAAGCGTTGTTCATGGGATCCACACAGACTGCTTTCCCCCCCTTTCCCGTCCCCAGGCTAAAACCTTATCCTTTCCCAAGCTGAAACAGACCCAACTTGTTGCTCCCCATGGCCCAGTGCCAGCAACACCTGTGGGAGGCAAGGAGCTGATCCGCACGGGGAGGGCTGAGATTTGCTGCTTCCTTTTTGCTCGCTTTTCACTATTAATGGCAGAGGTCAGGGAGGGACAGTTGTGTCTGTGAGCTGTTGCATTTATTTACTGGAAAAAGCCCCAACAAGTTAACCCCGGGGCTCTCCTGCCAGTGGGGGAAGCATGAAGGAAAGCGTAGAACTGTGCAGGGTGAGAGAGCTCCCGAGTGCCTGCAGGGAGGTGACAGGCAGCACCATGCCAAGCTGCCAGCTGCCTCAGCCCCGGGTCGCCACTCCCCTGGGGACACCAGGGCTGCAAGGGACGCAGCGTAGTAGGGCCATGCTGGATGATGCTTGCGGTGCTCTGCCACCCACTTTGCCTGCACCCCCCCGCATCCTGGCCATTCCTGCGTCCCCGCCGCCAGCATGCTGCCTGAGTACTGCTGGGGGTTTGCTGCACCAGGGGTGGAAGCCAGCACCCAAGAATATAGAGGAGCAAACAGCCTGGAAAGGCTCAGGGTGGGCTCTGTGTGGCTGAGTGGGGTTAAGGACTAGAGCCAGCCGATACAAGCTAAGAACAGGGAGGTTAGCTTAGGGTTAGTGGTGTGCTCGTGCCAAAGGAGCCAGCGACCCCACGAGCGAGCCCTCCTACAGCCCCTCCTTACACCCAGGGACCTCACCTTACCCCTGGGTTAGAAGTTTCCAGGCTGGTGGACCAGTAGGTTGATGGCCACACTGGGGCTGCCGTGGCCCTGCTGCCACTCGGGATGCCCACTCACCCCGAGGAGCCCTAACTGTTGTGTCCTTCCAATGCCAGATCCCACTTAGTCTCTGCTCCCCACTGCTCTCTGCCCATTTTCTTTCAGTTCTTATTTGGTGGCTGATTTGATCTTTTGGATGGCATACGGGCTCGACTCCTTGGGCATCCAGATCTCCTCCCCAGCACGGCCCTGGTGCTCCACCGCTCCCTCCATGGCTGCTGTCAGCTCAGGGCTGAAGATGCTGTCGGTGGCCCGGTAGGTGCGGGTGAGGCGGCGGAAGGAGGAATCTGAGGAGCTGTCATCAGGAAGGTCTTCATCCTGCTCGTCCCGCAGCTTGGTCCTGCTCAGCTCTGAGCTGCCCCCCAGCTCTGTGTCTCTGAGAGCCTCCCCCACCTCCTGGAGGAAGGTAGTTTTGGGGCTGATGATGCACAGCAGGAGCATGAGGCCTCCTGAGACCCCGCAGAGAAAGTAGAGGCCAACTTTTTCTGGGACGCCTGGAGGGTGAAGAGCAGAGAGAGACACTGGGGTACAAACTACCTCCACAGCCTGTGGGGGTACCACTGCCTGAAAAACCTCCTCTGCCAGGCACATGGGAGGAAGAGGAGGGGAGCAGGGATGCCCTCAGCACCCAGGTTGCAGGAGCAGGACAGACCCTGCCCCACTGATGGTGGCAGCATCACCTAGAGCTTCACCAGCACCCACCAGTGTCCTGAAATACCCCTTTTCCTATAGGAATCCCCCATTGGGATGCAGGGTAGGCAGCACAGGGGGATGAATCATCTTGCCAGGGATTTAGAGGAGTAATTTCCCCTGGCAAGGGAAATTTTTTCTTGCAGAGGGGTGCTCTCCATCAGTGCCCCTGCAGACAGGGCAGGAAGGAAGGAGACGCAGCGAGTAATTCAGCTTGTCAGAGAAGGAAGGTCTGCAGGCAGGACCGCAGCAGCACTGCGACTGCTGATGCTGCAGGATCTTGGGGCTCGTTCACCCCCCAAGCTCCTGCCCTACGCAGTTCCCCCTCAAACCCAGTATGGGGGCTTGGTGCCCTTCTCTTTCACATACCTGCTGACCCTCTGGAGGGATCTGGCTGCCTTCAAGCCCCAGGCTGAGCAGAGACCATCACGGGACCTGAGCCACCCTCCCAAGCCTGTCCCGCTCCCCCAGGTGCTGCGTGAGAGCCGGGGAGGGCACGTACCCCAAAGGTGGGCAAAAGCCGCCAGGGAGCTAGTAAAAATCATCCGGTCTTCCCGGAGCCTGGAGAACCTGGGCCCTTTGTACCAGCCACCTGCAGCGAACAAGGGGATGCAGGCTGAGACGTGATGTGCTCCCCAGCACCCCGCTGCCTGGCTGCCTGCCCTGCCTGCCTCCTGCCCCACGCCATGCTCCTTCCTGCCCGCACAGGCTCTGCTGCCCGCAGGGATGCTCCCTGTGGGTCCTCCTCTCCCCTGCTCCCAGCAGACCACATTTCTCTAGCCCCTCAGATATGGGCACTGACCGACAGGCAGCTTCAGCCACGGGGCAGCAATGCTGGGATGGAGCTGCAGGGCTCCTGCCAGCGGGGGTACCATGGAAGGGGGGGTTCACGCAGGTGCTGACACAATGCTGCACCGCTTTTGGCATAGCCTCTCCCCAGGTTACCGTGCATGTAGTCCGAGAGCAGGAAGGGGTCCGAGGTATCCGGGCCCACCTCCTCCAGCAGCTGCTTGGGCACTGCAAGGAGAGCACATGCTGAGCATCACCTCCCTGCTTGTCCCCAGCAGCCCCTTGTCTCCCCAGGAGCCCTGTGCCCCTGCCAGCATGGCATGTGGTGGACACAGCGGGGGCTCAGCTGGTGGGCCCCGACCCAGCCCCGTGGGCGCCTCTCACCGCAGGTGTAGGAGACTCGCAGCTGTTTCTTCATGCCAGGGAGGCATGGGTCCCCGAAGGTGGCCTGATCAGCAGCCACGGTGCAGTTCCCCTTGCGGTGGCACTTCTTGGAGACTCTCCGCAGGGCGTCTGGAGCCAAACACTCTGCAAAGACACAGGGCATGGACCTGCAGGCAAACCTGCCTGCCCCTGCCCACTGGGCACCAGCTGGCTGGGACCAGGGGCACAGGTACAGCCTGATACCATACTTGTGCCACACTCTCTGCATGGACCCCGGCCCCATTTCTGGCTTGAACTGTTCTGGTGTACCTATGTGGGGTCCCTCAGTGTTCAGGGCATCACATTCTGGTTTGCCTCTCAGGAATCGTCCGTAATTTGCAGAATAAATGGCCAGGACAGATTTTGATCGGCACTGCAGCCTCAACTTGTCGTTCTCACACACAGTCTTGACCCGATGGTTCCCTGGGGAGTGACACCGCAGAGTGTCCCAATGCGTCCCAAATCACCTGCAACCCCCTCTTCCCTTAGCCCAGCCCAGGGTCTGGGAGCTGCCAGGGCAAGCTGGAGGAGGGCTGCGAGGTACAGGAGCAGCTCGGCCGCCCCTCTTCCCCTTTCCGAGCAGCCAAGGCCGGGTAAGAGCCCAGGCAGTGTTGCTCAGACCCTCCACCTCACCTGGGCGACACTTGTAGGAAGCGATGAGGTACTTGTGTGTCCCAGGGCACGGGTCTGGGCCAAAGACTTGGCTGTGCACGGAGAACTGGCACCACTGCTGGTCCTGGCACTCAGAGAGCAGCTTCTGGAGAGCAAAAGAGCAAAACAGGACAGACGTGATGGTGGGCAAGGAGTCCTGAGGCTGCTCTTGCCTCCTCTCCCTTGGTGCCATCACCAGGCTCAGGGAAATGGCCTCCCACTTTGCCGAGGTGCCTCATGGCTGCTTGCACCCCCGCTGCAGTCACCCCACTTCGTATGCTGGTTCTTGAACCGGTTCCTCCCCTGCACCCACGCAGAGCTGTGTGCCAGCAGGCAGACCAGCACTGCGCCACGCCACACGCGTGCAGCACCTGCACAGGCGTGCACACTGACACGGCTCCATGCAACACCCGTGGTGTGCACACCGACAGAGCTCTGTGTGACACCTGCACAGCGTGCACACTGACAGAGCTCTGTGTGACACCTGCACAGGCGTGCACACTGACAAGGCTCTGTGCAACACCCGTGCAGGTGTGCACCCTGACAAGGCTCTGTGCAACACTCTCTCACACACACACAGCCCCGTGTAACAGCCGCACACACCGACACGGCCCCGTATAACACCCTCACACACTGACACGGGTCCGTGTAACACCCGCACACTCCGACACAGCCCCCGGGACTCCGTGCGATGCTCGGGCGCGGCCACAAGATGGGGACGGGGGTTCGCACCACCGGGCGGCTCGGGCAGGGACCGGGGTGGCCGTTGCCGTGCCCCTGCTAGCCCAAAGGCGACGCCGCCAGACCCGCGGGGTGGCCCCGGCAGGGTGTCTCCCGGCAGCTTGGGCTGGCGGCGGGGAAGTGGCCCCCGGTCCCAGCAGCAGCAAACCCTCCGCCGGGGCAGACGCTGCTGGGGGCAGCGGTGGCAGGGCCATGGCTTGTTCCTGACCCTCGGTGCTGCCCCTCTGGGAAGTTGCCCTTCCACTCGGGTCCTGGGATCCCCCCACATGAGACGATGGAGCCCCATTTCATCTCTCCTTCCCCTCCTCTGTCCCTGTCCCCACCGGACCAGCACAGGCTGAGCCTCCTCTTGGTCTCCACCGGCTGCTAGAAGTGAAATTTGAGGAGGAAATATAATTAATGTCCATTTCCCGGTTTTGGCTAAACAGCGCTGACCTGCAGCAGCTGCCTTGCTTTCTGCTGTCCAGCCACCCCTTCTTCTCCCACACCAGCCTCCGGGATGCAGGGAACCCAGCCCCCTGCGATCACAGCCCCCGGGGGAGCGGCTCCATCTCACTGCAAACCTGAGCAGCAGCGACCCCACTCACAGACCTGCCCTTCGGTCTCCAGATGTCTGTGCTGGGCCGTATCCTCCGCCCTGTGCCTGACACACCAGCTCTGGGACCCTGACCCTTGTTCGCAGGGCTGGCTTGGTGCCATGCCCGCATGGTGCAGCTTGGTGCTTGCAGAGCTCCTGGAACGTGTCGGGCACCGGTGTGGCTGGGGCAAGACCAGGCAACAAAGCCTCTTGAGCCCCCAGAGCAGGGAACTGCCCTCTCAGCTCTTGTTCCTCTTCTCCGGCTCCATGATCCCCTTCCCCACAGGCAGCTGCATGCAGCTGGGTTGGCTGCGGTCTTGCCCCAGCTCCAGTAAGGGGCTGGAGCAGGAAAAGTAGGACAGGAAACCCTGTTCCCACTGGGGCACCCTCCTGCTGGCCCCCACCATGCATCCTGGCTGCCCTGGGTTTGTCAGAGCCCGGTGGCCAGGAGGGAAAGGTGGGCACGGTTGGGGTGTGCTGTGTCTGGCATGGCACATTGCCTGTCACACCTGCTCCCCTGCAGCCGGTGGGTGCAGTGTCTCCCCAGCCGAGGTCAGAGCCAAGGAGCTGGACCAGGGATCTGCAGCTGGGGCTGAGGAGCGTTGTCTGGCAGAGCAGGGCTCGGAACAAGGCAGTGATCAGGTTCCTGCGACTACAAGGCTGACTCCAGCCCCGGGGGGGAGACAGGCCAGTGCAGCCCGCAGAAGATTAGGCTCCAGCATTCAGCCAAGGTTGAAGTTCCTGAGAACTGGAGGAGTCTGGCTGGCAAAGGACAAGCAGAATGAGCGTTGTTGCTCTCCTTGCTCCCTCCCGGTTGACTGCTGTGATGCTCCAGGGCATCCCAAGGCCACGGATGTGGAGGCCACCCATGCTGGCGTGGAGAGCCAGAAGCCAGGCAAAAGCTGCAGGATGCCAAGGGACATCATCCCTCCCAGCTCCTCTCTGCTCCATTCCTCAAGCTCATGATGCCTCATGTGTGGGGCTGGTGGAGGGCTGATGTCTTCACTGGGCACAGGGCTTTCCCTCAAACACAAAGCAGAATCAAGCACAGCCACAGCATGGAGCAGTTGCAGAGCTTTTGCAGGAGCCCAGTGAGCACTTCCTCCAGTCAGGCATCACCTTTGGAGAGGTCCCTTCCCTTCTGCCAGCCCCTGCCTTTCTCCCCTCTCCCTGTGCCAGCTACTGCAATCAACAGCCCCTGCTTTGGGCCTGCTTTATTAATCCACTTCTTGGGAGCTGCCAGCACGGATGGGTACTTCCCCTGGCTGGGGAAGAGCTGAGCTCTGTGCTAACCCCAGGGGAAGCACCCGCAGCATCCCTCGGGGTCCCTGTCCCCCTGCCTGAGCCCGGCACCCCGGCTGCTGCACCATCCCTCTCCTGGGACCCTGCCAGGGACTGTGTCCCGTTGGATTATCCCAAAAGCCAGCTCGGGGATGTGATGGTGCCTCCTGCCAGGCTCCTCTGGCAGGGCTGTCCCACACTGGGACTCACCCTCTTTATCTCTGAAAAATGCTCCAGGAAAAGGACCCCAGGGGTGAATGCTGGTGGGGCACGGGAAGGCCGCGCTGCCTGCCCCCATGCACCCCAAGCAGGCAGCCCAGTGACCCGGGGAAGGACGGGTGTGCAGCCCAGCCCCTGGGGACCTCCCCCGCCCTTACCAGGTGGGCAGTGGCGGATGAGCACTCGGTGCTCTCCTGGAAGGCATCGCCAGGGCTGGGGCAGAGGCTGGAGCTGGGCACACGGCGCCCATAGAAGGCACCCAGGATGCTGATGGTGGTCTTGCGAGGGCAGACGATGAGGAGCTGCTCCCCGTCACAGGTGTGGGCTGTGTGGTTCCTCAGCACCTTGCGCAGGTACCCTGGGAGGGGAGAGCACAGACGGTGTTGGCTGGAGGAGACACCACAACCACAGTGGTGGTGATGCTTGGGCTCCTGACAGCTGGTGGCAGTGAGCATGTCCTGGGATGGGGCATCTGCAGGGCAAACAGCACCACAATGGAGCCATGGTAGAGAAGGTGGGTTTGTGCCAAATCTTACACCCAGCGTTGCAGCCAGGAGGCTGGAAAGCAGCGTAGAGTAGCTGAGCTGGTTCACAAAGGGAAGTGAAAGGTGGAGGCAGGACAACAGGTCAGAACAATCAGGTACAGAAGAATCCCACGAGGAGTAGTCAAGGGCTTAGAGAACATCAGGCTTGTTATGAAGACATGGGGAGGAGAGAGCAAAGATAAGCCAGAGATGATCACCTGGCGCTATCCCCAGAGGAGAATGCTTGTCTGTCACACGGTGCTGAGCCATGAGCTGGAGGAGAGAGGGGTCCAGCGGCTGCTGCAAGCTCCTGCAGCTGGGGGGGGTTGGTACGGATGGGTCCGAATCACCCACCTGCTACCTGAGCCCAGCTGACCCCAGGTCTCTCTGCCGCAGAAGCCCAGTGCATCGGTGAGAACCATTCCCAGCCCATGGTCTTTCTGACAGGCACTAGCCCTTCTCTCCCTGAATTCCTGGCATGGGGTATTTCTGTCTTTTAACACTGCCTAGTTTGCGTCCCAAACCACTCACTCTGTTGCTTTCCCTACAGGGAACAGTACGGTGGGGCTGTCCTGCCCAGACTTTAAGAGAGTTAACACACAGCTATCAGCTCTGACTAGATTCAGCTGTTCTGGGTGAGCAATGAGGCTGTTGTAATAAAAGAGCAAGCTGCCAGGGGTGCTCTGAGCAGGTACCATTTACTGGAGAAAGCTGAGGAATTAGGACAAGCTGACAAAAAACGATGTGTAGGGCCCTGGACAGAGCAGTTTGCATCAGGCCTTTGAATAAAACAAGAGCAGAGGGGAAGCATCATTTTTAGGCTGGGAGGTAGGGACAGGGCAGCCTCGTTCCTGCTTGGAAGGACCCTGGGCTGCTGGGTGAGTCATAGACCTGTCCCCAGCTCTGGGGTCCTTGGAGGGACCCGCACCCCATCCCCCTGCCTGCAGTGTGTCAGCCCCCCCCAACCAATACAAGAAGGTGGGAATGATGGCTCCCAGCCCCACACTTCTTCCTCTGTCCCTCCGCAACCCAGTGCCAGGCTCAGCTGCACAAAGGCCCCTTTCACCTTCCCGGCTGCCGCTAACGCTTTGGCAGCAGTGGCCAGCATCCCTCCCTGGAGATGTCTATAGACGCGGCTGGGACCTGCCCCAGCTCTGATTTAATCCTGCCCTTGGGCACAGGCAGCCACTAGCATTTCTCAGCTCCTTTCTCCTTGCAAGCATGGGATGCAGGAGCAGGAGAGCCACAGCCTGGTGCAAGTGAGCCCTTGCTTGCCTCTCTGTGCGCTGGAGGAAGGGAAAGGCAGAGGAAGGTGGATGGGAGCAGATGAGCTGTTTTAGCCAGATCAAAGCTCCAGTGAGATGCAAAGCTGCTCTTTGGAGGACCCAGAGCTGGATCAGTCCCGTTGGGTGCAGTGCCCACAAAGAGGGGGCCAGGACAAGCCCTGTCCTGCCCTTTCCCTCTGGTTGTCCCATGTCACAGGACACTGGGAGTCATGAGGGGCATGGGACCCTGCCTGTGCTGCTGGTCCCCATTCTCCTTCCTCTCCGCCCACAGCTGCGGCAGCCACCAGGCTCTTGTGCTGGCTCCAGAGCCGCCCAGGGCTCAACTTCTGCCTGGCACTCACTCCCAACCCGCCTGCCCATCCCCGAGATGGTGGGGCTGCCCACATCACCCCCCCCCACACACATTGGGAGAGCCCTGCACACAGAGGGCTGACCCACATCCTGGGGATGATGGGGGACACAGGAAGGAACAGGGGGAGAAAAGGGTTTCCCCAAACTCAGCCTGCCTTGCAGCAGGCACCCTCCTCTGCTGCCATGCCGGCTGACAGCACTGGGGGGTTGTATTTTAAAACCAAGGCTCAAACAGTGCCAGAGGTTTCTCCATCACACCGTTTTGGGGCAGCGAGCAATTACGAAGATGGGAGGGTTTTTTGGGTGAAACCATGGCAAGGAGGCCATGGGGAGGTTTTGCGAGTGGTTCCGGTGCCGCTGACTCAGTCCCTGATGGTGCAGTCGTGCCGTTGGCTCTGCCCAGATGAAATCACATCCTCTGCCCCACCACGCTCGGCGGCACTCTGCCGGGCTGGAGGGTCTGCGAGGCAGCTTCTGGAGGATCCCTCAGAAGAAGGGCAGCCCTGGGAGCCCAGCCTGCCCGCACCCCTCCTGACTGTCCCAAGCACTGGCGTACAAGGGATCCCAAATTCATACCTCAGCTACATGGATAAGGCTCATGGGTGCTGCCCCAGGGAGAGGATGTGGCCCTTGCTG
Organism: Arenaria interpres; assembly: GCA_013399435.1. Taxonomy (NCBI): domain Eukaryota; kingdom Metazoa; phylum Chordata; class Aves; order Charadriiformes; family Scolopacidae; genus Arenaria; species Arenaria interpres. The sequence goes on from VXAK01016719.1 coordinate 113,559, forward strand.
TGCCCACAGCTCCCCTGCTCACAGGTGGCTCTGGCTGGACACTGCAGCCACTGGGTCCGGCCAGGAACGGGGTAGAACTTCAGCTCACCTCCTCCCTCACCTTCTCCAGGTAGCAAAGGCTCCCAGGAGAGCCCAGGGCGCTCCGGGAGCCTTCAGCTCCACACACTGTCCAGCACCAAGGGCATGAGCATCATGGCCAGAAAAGTCTGGGTTCCTGGGTCTCAGGAAAGCTTGGGGACTGTCTTAAGGTTTGGGTTTTTTGCATTTCTGCCTCGAAACTGTCCAAGGGAGCACGGCAGCAGTGGGGGGAGATGCTTTCCCTCTCACACTAGGGTGATGGGACTTGCATGCAGTGTTTTCAGATCCCAGCTCTGCCGTGGAGATAGAAACCCCCATTTTTTCTTGCAAACTCTCTCTGGCCTGCACTGGCTTGTGCCTTGCTTGTCCCTGCCCCACCAACCCGGCTGTTGCATCACCCTCCCCTCACACCGGTGTGGTCCCCGGCACCCCTTGTGCCCGCACCCCGACTCACCAGAGAGCTCTGGGCTGGCCTCCAGCCCCACAGCCAGGCAGAGGAGGACCAGGGCTGCTGCTGGCCCTGCCAGCCCGGCCATGGCGCAGCCGCTGCCGTCTCTGTGTGTCCCACCAGGCAGCTCTGCTGGTCCTCGGTGGCGGCTGGCGCTGGGGCTGGCAGTGCGGGGACAATGGCTCACTTCTCTGCCCTGCCAAAGCGCTGGGGCGCCTGCGTGCCCGCTTTGTCTACTCCCAGGGTAAGGGGCTGCTCTGGGCAGCTGGGACGTCCTCAGCACGGGGACACCTCCCACAGGGAGGGACATGTTTCCGAAGGCACTCCATGGTGGGGAAGTGGGTGTCATGCCTTGGCATCACTGTTGCTGGCAGAGAAACTGGCAGCCCCTTCCCTCCTGCCTCTGTTTGCCCCGAGCAGAGGGATGGGGGTTGGTGAAGTTTCCAACGTGTCCCCGGCTTTCTCACGGACATGGCGAGGCACAAATCCGGATACACGTATGCCCTAATCTCCATCTCGGCAAATGTCCGGCCATTGAGCGTCTGAGGAGGAAGGGAAGGGCTGCCTGCACTGCCTCCCAAGGCAGCTGTTCCTGCAGAAGAGGAGAACCCCATCCCTGCATCAAACACTGTGAGCAGGGACCTCTTTGCTGCTGCCCTTCTGCCCCTCGGCCTCGGCAGGGCCAGATATTGGGTGCTGTGACATCTCACGAGGAAGGCACCATGCCATCCATGTGTCCCCTGCCCTGCAGGAGCTGAATCCCTGTCCAGCTGGAGGGGACGCAAGGGGCAGGAGCTGCTGCTCTGCGGGGCTGAGGTCAGCAGGGACGGCAGCAGCCGGCAGTGCCAGGAGCCGGCTGGGCTCAGCATCGCTCTGGCAGCGGCGGCCTGGGGAGGGTGGGGGGCCACAGGGACTGGCACACATCAGCTGGGGGTCTGCAGCAAGGGCAGGGGAGGGGGGGAGAAGGGGGAGGCAAGATGAGTACCAAGCTCCTGCCTGCTGAGGGTGCTACCATGGCCCTGCTTGGCACCCACACCACCATTAATTCATCCTTCGCTCATGAGGACCTCAGGCAGTTTCCTGTCCACATGGGGTGGAGTTTTGAGTTCTCCAAAAGCTTTGATGGGGTAGAAAGAAAAATGCCCCCAGCCTCTCCCAAGGAGCTGCCAGCGCAAGCCCCGCTCTGGGCTGTGCAGCAGCACCCAGGAGAAACACCTCCCTTGGGGAGACTCCTCAAGGAGCCTGCACAACTCTTTCCCAGCCCAGTCGCCTCAGGGTGGATGCTTTCTTATCAGAGTTTGATTATTTTTAGGAAAGTCTGATCTTACCCGAGCTGGGGTGGGGCTGAGCCAAGCAATCAGGATCCCCATTTTGTGCAAAGCTCAGTACCAGCTTTGGGGTCCCAAGGTGAGAGACAGGACTCGCCCAAGAGAGGAGTCAAGCCCTTGGGTGCTGGGAAGCCGCCTCCCCTGGGACGGCCGCCAGGACGGGCTGACGGCGAATGTTTCCCTCTCATCCTGGGGAGGAGAGCAAGCTGGTCATCCTTCCTGCGAAACAGCCCAAATTCCAGGAACGGGGCCCTGCTGGGGGGGTCAGCCCTGGAGACATCCCTTCCTATCACCCTGCCCTGGCTGGGCTGCTGCCGGCGCTCGGGGTTCCCCGCTGCAGCCTGACAGGCTCCGGATGCTTTGCCTTCCCTCCCCAGTGTTTTGCAATCCTTCCTGCCCAAGGTCTGCTCCTGAGCAGCACCGGGCTCACTGCGAAGAGCTGCTGGCTAGTGGCCAGGCTGCCCTGCTCGGCTTCCCAGAACCCTGGCCCCACTTGGCCCCTGCTCCTTGCATTGGGGGGTGCTCAGGGGAGCCCACCCGGTGGGACCCCCGGGGTAGTGGGCAGGGAGAGGAGCGGTGCCCATGGTAATGCAGCAGCGGGAGGGGAAAGCTGGTGGGAAGGTCAGTGTGGGTCACCCCAAAGAGATAACAAAGTGGCTGAGCCCTGGTGTGTGGGCACGAGGGTGGGAGGATGGCGAAGGGGTGAGACCAGACCGGATCAGCACGATGAGATGCTTCCTCCACAGGCCCCCCCCAGCTCCCAGCCGGGAGGTGACGGCAGTGGCTCTGTGGCCGCCTGGGCCACCAGCCCAGGGCTAGAGTCAGCGGCTCCATGCCTGGGTGGCTGCGATAGACTGGAAGGGGACCCATGAACTTGTCCAGATAGACCCGTGCTGAGTCACGGCTGGGAGGCCCCGCAGCTTCCCCCTCCCCGCTGGCAGGTCCTGGCGCACACCCCATCGCTCCTCCCCGCTTCAAAAGGAAGGAAAGGGTGAGCCCCAGCCCTCTGCAGGGCGAGTGCAGACGAGGTGCTCCAGCTGCCAGCCCTCCCAAAGCCAACCCGGCGGAGCTCTGCAGAGGACCGACGAACTCACCACAGCAGTGAGCGGCCAGCGGTCCCTCCCCACGCTGCTGAGATGGAGAGTCGGCAGCACAATACCACCAAGGAGCCTGAGATCGAGCTGTTTGTGAAGGTAGGTCCCTGAGGCGTGGACGGTTGCTCTTTGACAGTTCGCGCAGGCTCATCCTCAGCGGGTTCTGGCCGGGCAGGGGCGGTGGAAATTCATGGGTGTCTTCACGTTTTGGGAGGCTGGAGACGGGCACCAAGTTTGGGATGGCTCCTCACTGTGAGGGGTGGCTGAGCGGGTGCCCAGAGGAGGGGACCAGGCAGGCGGTGGCGCAGGGGACCAGCAGGGTGTCACACCCAGCATCCCAGAGGACGTTCTGGTGTCACGGTGGTCATGTACCCTGAGGAGCAGCGGTGCTGGAAGCCGGTGTGACAGAGGAGTGGGCACACATGCTCCCCTCGAAACCTGGATAAGACAAGCCCCAGCCTGGGAATAGCAAGTGGGAGGGCCGAGAGCCACCACTCCAGCCTCTCCTGCCAGCCAGGGTTGCGAAACAGAGTGTGGAGGGCTCGGGGAACCGGCGGGTGCCCACGTGTGGGCGGGATGGGGCGGCTTCGCAGAGCAGCCCGGGGGAATTATTTGCTGGAAATGTTTTTTTTTTCTTTCCCTTGTTAAGCAATTTTCCGAACACTTCCCCTGGAACATTTTAACACTCAAGTTCAAAAGATCTGCAGCGGACACGCAGGGTGTAGGAGGAGAGGAGCCAAAGCTGGCAGCTGGTAACTGCCTGTGCCAGCAGCGATGCCAGCGGGGCCCTGGGACAGGCCGTTGAGTCACGGTGGCCAGGGGAGTGGTGCCTCCCTGTGCCACCACATCGAAGGTTTAGGGCTGGTTTCCAAACAGCTTCACTCCTCTCTGGGGGCAGCTTGATGCCCCAAAGGACCGTGGTGCCTGGCCGGTGTCCCTGGTGCAGGCACCTGGCCGTGCTGGTCATTGTCTGGCACCTCGTGTGGGTTGTAGTTGGAAACTCGTGTGGGAAAGGGTTATCTGAACCTTCACGGGAGGGATCTCCTCCATCTTCTGTCAAAACTGCAGCCATGGTGGTGCTTGCCAGGCACCGAGCTTGGCTCAGCCCAATCCAGACAAGTGTATTTTCTTGTTGAAAGTAATTTGGGTCTTGAATTCCCTTTGTAGCACCACTTTTTCCCTGGAATGGGTGGGGAGAAGAGGAAAATGATACATGAGGTGACTGCAATGGCGGCAGCACATTTAGGGGGTTTTTGGAGGGAAGGGAAACAGAAAACAAAGTCGCAGCGGACTTCCCCTATGCCTTAATTTAGCATGAAGAAACTCTTCTGACTTGTCTGCTAGCAGACAAATTGGTGCTGTGCCTCCTCCTACCATTCAGGACCCAGTTTTACCAAAGTCACAGCAGCTCCTGGCTGCAGACCATGGGCACCTCGCACCTCTGCTGGGCTGGGGTCCACCCTGAGACATTGTGTGACCCATGACAGACGTAAATTACGGTGGAGCTGGTTCCCCACGCGCCGGCCCTGCCTGGTTTTTGCTTCAGCAAACACTGTTGTTGGGCTGGGGGGGGTGCAGAGCAGCTCCCACATCACCTTTGGGTTGGGGCGGGTGGTCCCCACCGTGCTGGCAATGCCTCACCCTGCCGTGGCCCTGGGGGACAGCATCGTCCCACCGGCTGGGGGGCTCTGCCACTCAGCCCCGTGAGGCATTAGTCACCCCCAAGGCTGCTTCCCAGATTTTGGGGTGGCTGCAGGAGCCATAGGCGGGCGCTGGTGGGTGCGGGGTGCCCCAGAGCTGCTGCTGAGTGTGTGCAGGGCTACTCCCTCCTCCCGCCACAGCTCATGCTGTTTCACTGAGGGGAAACCACAGGAACTGCTACAAAACTTTGGGGTATTAGTGCCTTGTGCAGCCTTGTGGGGCTTCAGAGAGTTGGGGCTAAAAGTCTACACCTCCCTGGAGATGCTGTGCTAGCCCATGCTGGGTTTATCTAGCATCTGGAGGGGAAAAGAGTGAGAAAAGTCATTTTGGGGGGGCTGCAGGCTCTGCACCCTCACCCCAGTCCCTGCAGGGAGAGCGGGGGAAGAAGGAAGTGAAGAGCAATGGTTTCCCCGCCATGCTGCTTGCCTTCTGCTGGGAGGGAGGGCTTGTGGCTCCTGTCCCCAAGCCCCTTTCCCCTGGGCTGCCCTGGCTCCTGGAGGGGTCTCTCCACGGTCACCCAGCTGCCAGCGGGGCTGTGCCAGAGCCTGGTGCCCCCCCAGCAGCACCCGAGTGCTGGTGGAGCTGCCCTCCGCTTCCTCCAGATAAAGATTTGGCTCTGAGCATTCTAGGATGGGCCCAGCTTATTTTTTCTCCCCCTGCAGAGGCCATCCTGATTTTCCTCTCACTCTGGTCAAAAATTCCCCACCTCTCTATTTTTAAAAGATGATGGGGAAACCCAGCCTGAGCTGTGCAGAGGCTGGAGAAGCCTGGGGTGGGCGAGCGCAGCACCGGCAAGGGACATCCCACCCACCAACCGTCCCCTCCGGCTCCACTGGAGCCACTCGCTGCCCTGGCTCAGCTCAACAGCTCCAGTGGGACAAGGAGACAAATTATGACTAAGTCCCCTCACTCTCAGCCTTGTGCTGGGCAAGGATGGCACCGGGACCACGGCCAGTTCGCTGCCCTCTGCTCTGCCACCAGCGAGGGCCATCGCAGCAGAGCAAGGAGAGTGTCTGTCTTTGTGCTGGGCAGCCACAAAAGCACCTTCTGAGCTGTTGGTGCTGGAAATGCTCCAAAGGATGGCATTAGTTTTGGCTTGTAGGTACCAGCAAGGAGGGAATGGGGCAGGGTAGCAGAGGAGCTCTCATGGCTGTTTTGTGACCCCTCCAGCTCCCTCACAAGCACGTGATACACAGGCTGACCTGTTACCAAAGAAGCCTGATTTGTTATAAGCTGACATGGGACACTCCTGACCAGCAGCTACCTGGGAGCATTTCTTATTAATAGTCAGGAAAAAGCCTCGTGTGTGAATTCAGCTTCACTTCTGGGTATATCCCAGAGAATCGATACATTTCTCAGTTCCCATTTCCTTTCTCAGGAGCATCATCTCATGACAGCTGAGCATAGGAAATACTGGTTAAAAGTAATTTTCATTCCTCTGGAAGGACTGAAAAGTGTTGGTATAGTGGAAAAGCAGACAGTCACCCCCAGCTGACCACTCTGGGGTGTTGTTTGATCAGTTTACCCTCTCCCTTAGGGTGAGTTTTAAGCTGGTGGATCTCTCCTGGAGAAGCTGAGCTCTTCAGAGTCCACAGGTTTCTGGGCACCTGTAGATACAGACAGGTGAGTGGTAGCACTTACCTCCAGCCCAGCAGAGCCAGACAGAGGTCTCAGCACCTTCTGCTAATGAAACATTCTCAGCCATCCTGTCTTTGGGACCCCAGTGAGGTGTGAGCTCTGGAGCCACATCCAGCTGCCCTCCCTGGACATTATTGCTGCTGCTTGACTTCTGCACCACCAGATCCTTCCAAAGCTCATCACCCTCCTGCTGAGCCTCTGGACTTCAGCTCGCCCACTGACACCACCAGGGCTTGTGCACCAACACGAGCTGCTCCAGGGGAGCAGCATCCCACCGTGCAGGAGCAGCGTGACCCCTGTGGCTCCTCCCTGCAGCGGCAGGGCTGCCACACGCGCCAGGGGACCATGGTTCACGTGCAGCTGAGGAACCAGTTAATTCTCTGAAAGAAGTCGAGTTTCCTGTGAGCCATTTTACCTCTCACACCACAGTGCAACTTCCCTCTCCGAGCAGCATCCACGCCACTTTTCATGCGCTGGGGAGAACGTGCCCCTTTCGTCTTGACCAAGCTCCTCATAAGGAGTTTCAGTCCTTTTGGCAAAGGATATTTTCAGCTGATATTTCAAGGAAATGGGCTTCACTCTACCTGCTGCTTCTTTCCCTTTGGATTGCTGAATGGGCATCATCTGGATGGGATCCTGATGAGGGAGCCCTGGTGGGACTCAGGCAGGTTGTCCCATGTCCCCACTGCTGTTTGACCCCATCCTGGTGACAGAGCAGCCCCCTGAGTGCTGGGAGGCTGTCACTGTGTCCATGCAGAGGGGCCGCAAGGGACTGTGCACATGATCAAAGATTTAGGGGCTGCCACATGGTCCCGTTCCCCACTGATGCTGGGTGGGATGCCAGCGTGAATCCTTCTCTGCACAGCCCCCTCACCCCAGCCTCTTCTCCTCCCTGAGGCTGAGGATTCCTGCTTGGGTGGTTCTTGGCCACTGTCAGCCCAGGGAAGTCATGCCTGGGTTTGTTAAATGCACACAAAACCGGAGGCAGACACTAACAGCACACGAAAACAAACCGCTCTTTTCCTGGCAAACATGAGCACATTTCCCTTCCTGCCGCCCTCTCCAGCCAAGTGGACCCTCCCTTCCTCCCCATCCATCAGCAACCACCCTCCGCCTCCTTCCCCCGCCTCCTTCTCTTCCTTCCAGCTTTATCTCACATTTCTGGGAAGGATCCGACCCCGGGCATCCTGAGGATGCTCTATGATGGTTTCCAGTGGCAGCAGGGCTGGGGAGGATCCTACAGCTGAGCCCCGGTGCCGGGGGATCCCTGCCACATGCAATGCTGGGGTGCTAGGCCCTCCGTGTGCCTTCCTCCCGAGACTGGCTCTGGTGGCTCGTCACCTCCAGGCATCCCATCCTGGCTGGCTGAGCCCAGCCAATGGGTTAAATCCTTATTTCTCTGCTTTCCCGGCAGGCTGGTCTGGATGGAGAAAACATCGGAAACTGCCCCTTCTGCCAGCGCCTCTTCATGGTGCTGTGGCTCAAAGGGGTCAAGTTCAATGTCACCACGGTGGACATGACCAGGTGAGATGGCACCATGGCCCAGCCCTGGCTCAGCTCCCCCCACCAGCACTGTCCTCCCTCCCACCTGCACCGCAGCCACTGTGCCACCACGAGAGGGACTGGGGTGACAGTCCCTCCCGCACACTGCCTGTCACGCCATGGGGTGCAGGCGTGGGCCAGCACGGAGCTCCAGCCACGTGCCAACACCTGCATGGCACAGGGACCTCCTGTCCTGTTGGGTGTGGATATGAGTCCAAGGCACCACAGGGCAGACGGAGAAGCTGGGGCGCACTTCTCAGCCCCCAAACCCAGCAGAGCATAAGTGGGGATGCCCTTGGTCCCATCTCCGCCCCCCCCATCATTGTCCCTTTGTCCCGGGGAGGATGGCGGGTGCCAGCTGCAGGCTCTGAGCCCACTTATTTTCTCCACTCCAGGAAACCTGAAGAGTTGAAAGACTTAGCGCCGGGAACCAACCCACCCTTCTTGCTGTTCAACAAGGAGCTGAAAACAGACTTCATTAAGATCGAGGAGTTCCTGGAGCAGACCCTGGGCCCCCCCACGTAATTGCAATGTCGCTCCTCCCCTGCTTTGGGGTGGGCGGTCATCGGAAAACGGAGGCAGGAGGTGCCCGAGAGCAGCTCGGGGAGGGGGCTGTGTGCCCACCTGGCACCCCGCGCAGGGCTCTGCAGGGCCAGGGGCTGCGATGCCGAGGGGCTGCGTCCCCCAGGATGGCAGCGGGTCGGGCTGCGAGGGGACAGGAACAGGCTGAGATGGAAAACAATGGGACAGGCAGGGCTGGGGGGGCCTGGGGAGCACCCTGCAGGACCCCTGGAACAGGTGGCTTTGCAGCTGGCTGGTTGGTGTGGAAGCAGAGTGGGAACTGAGATCCCCTTTGCCTGCTCCACTCTGGTGTGCTCAGATGACCCAAAGCGAGCACCCTGGCTCTCTTGATGCCACGCAGCTGGCCCAGAGGCTGCCGGGGGGGCAGTCCCTCCAAGCTCACACCCACCAAGTCACCCCCCTGCCCTGCGTGGCCCGAGCCCTCCCTTGTCTGCGAAAGAGGAAGCTTCAGATGCACTTATTATCTGCCTCCTGGGCCGTGCCTGCCCTCGCAGTGCGCCCGGGGACGCCTCAGCAGACAAGAGGCTGTTCCTGAGGAAGTCGTGGGGGTTCCTGGCACCCCCATGTCCCCCCAGTGCCAACTCACATCCTCCAGGCTGGGCCAGAGCTGCTGCCACCAGCATCTCCGTACCGTGGAGTTCCTGGTCTGTGATTTTCCCCCAGCAACCACCCAAGATAATACAGCTCCCAGGGTGGCAGCTGCAGTAATTTAGGGCATCACCATTCTCCCACTACCAGCTAAACATCACCTGTGTCCTCCCATATGAGCCCTGGGCACCGCGGCCCAGGAGATAACGCAGCTGAGGACCCCATGGCTGAACTTGTGCTTCCATCCCTGCCTGTGCTGACACCAGTGTCTCTTTAAAGGTACCCGCACCTGAGCCCCAAGTACAAGGAGTCCTTCGATGTGGGGAGTGACATCTTTGCCAAGTTCTCCGCATACATCAAGAACCCACGCAAGGAAGCAAATATCAGTAAGAAATGCGGGTGGAGGCTGCGGGGCAGTGATCTGCCATGTTGGGGTGGAGGGAGGGATGCTTTTGTCTGTGGGTAAGTCCTGCCACCAGGTTAGGGCTCCTGCTGCCATCCCACCGAAGCCTCCTCGGCGAGCGAGGAGCGGGCAGGACAGGTGAAGGCAGCCCTGATCTCCACTGGGCTCTGGCCCTGGGTGCGTGTGCTGGGGAGAGTGGTCCTGGAGGGGACCATGGGGTGGGTGATGCTGCTGGGAGCCCCTGGGAGCAGAGACTCTGGTAGGGGTCCATGGTGTGGTCCTAAGGGCTTCGTCCCTGTATGCAAAACCCGAGGGAGCTCAGCTGCTGGGCTCACTGCACTTCTCCCGCCCACCCAGATCTCGAGAAGGCTCTGCTGCGGGAGTTTCAGCGGCTGGATGTCTACCTCAACACGCCTCTCCCCGAGGAGATTGACCAGGACAGTGTGGAGGACATCACTGTCTCCAAGAGGAAATTCCTGGACGGGGACCACCTGACGCTGGCTGATTGCAACCTCCTGCCCAAACTGCACATCATCAAGGTAATGGCACCGGCTCCCAGGGACAGAGAGGGGGGCACTCCCTCCAAGGGGCAGTGAGAGTGAAGGGGTGCCCACAGGGAGCTGGGGGTCCCATATTTGTGTCCCCCCCAACCAAACCAGAGAGCGAATCTTACCCAGGACCGGGTAGTCTCAGCCTCCTCCTCCTCCTCACCTCTCTAGATCGCAGCCAAAAAGTACCGCGACTTTGAGATCCCAGAGGACATGACAGGCGTCTGGCGGTACCTCAACAATGCCTATGCCTGCGATGAGTTCAGCCACACGTGTCCCGCGGACGAGGAGATCGAGCACACTTATGCCAGCGTCGCCAGGAAGATGACCTAAAGCGGGGTGCGCCGGCAGCGCTGCCCCCGGCCGAGCCCCCCCACCTCCGCAGTCCTGGCACCGCCAGGCCCCAGCCAAGGGAGGGACTGGAGGGGGTTCACGGCATTGCTACCCCCTGCCTTTCAGAAACAGCGCCTTGCTTCACAGCCCCCACCACCCCCTCCTCCTTTGCTGGCCAAGCACCTGCATGGACGCACTGGCTGCTGTGGCAACTGCATCCCTGTCCCCAAAAACAGCTCTCATGGCCTGTGACCACACATCACGGGAAAAGCTGAGCGCTGGCCTTCTGCAGCAGAGCTCCAGTGGCAGAGCTGAGACCCACGGGGCTGGGCCTCCCGCTCTGCTGCCGGAGCCTCTCTGCCGGCCCCGCGCGGCCCCAGCCGGCTCCCGCGCTCAGGAAGAGGCATCCCGGGATCCCAGTGCATGGCCTGGGCTGGAGCTGGTTGAGTTCGCCTGGTCACCCTCCTGCACAGCACCCCACAGCCTGCTTTGGGCAAGCTCTCCCTTCCACCAAGGCATCTGGGCTCCATCTGAGGCCACTGAAAGGCTCTGCCCCGGTAGTTTGTTGCGGTGACAAATTGTTCTCGCTGCTGAAGAGCTGTAACCTGTGTCTAGCCCTCCATCAGGACATGGGAGGGATGATGCCTGGCGCGAAAGTGCCATGACCTGCTGTCGGAGGGAAGGAGGGGTGCAGGCAATCACAAAGGGCTGAAGATGTAGGGCTGAGGATCAGGGCATCCCTCCCATGAGTTCCAGCACCCAGGGCCATGTGCTGCTGGCTGCAAGGTCCTGTCTGGCTCCTGTGAGATAAGAAACCTCTCCCTGCCTTGCAGGATGCTGCAGGGGACACAGCCACATGCAGCTCCAGCCCCACCACCCTTCCCAGTCCCAACTAGCACTTCAGGTGCCTCACTGGGAGATGGAGATATGGGGTAGGGCATCTGTCTGGTTTCTGCACTCCAGTACTGGGCAGCCAAAGAGCAGGCAGAAGCTGCTTTGCAAAGCACCGTGTCTATAGGAGATAGATGGGCAGGTTTGGTGCCCCCTGGCTCAGCCTTGTGCCTTCCCGTCCAGTGTCGCTGATGCAAGAGGAGCCAAAGCAGCTCTGCACAGCCATGACATCCTGTCCTCCCCTACCCAGTACCTCTGGCTCCCCCAGGGGCTCCTGCCAGTGCTATGAATTCAGCCAGTCCCCCTCCCCCAGCCAGTCCCACGGAGAAAATACTGTACAGTGAGTGAGGTGGGTCCTGCAGGGACACAGCAATGGCAGAGCCCCCTCCAGCCCTCACTGCCACTTCCCTCTTTGCACTAAAATGTGTGTCCTCGTGAGCCTGCCTCCGATAGCACTGGGTTTGGGGACAGGTTTTGTTACTAATGGATTTTGATTTGTTTGGGTTTTTTAAACTAAGAACAGCAATAAACTATATTTTAATATGCCTTGCTGTGTCCTGTCAGTACACGGACCAGGGCCACCAGGCATGGAGGGTGCTGCAGGGGGTGGAGGGGGCTTCCCTGCCGCAGAAACCCTTTTGAAATTTAGCATAAGTGAAGCCATAGCCCCCAGTCTCTGCCATCGCTGGGATGCAGGTGGCAGCCCCTGCCCTGCCTGCAGGAGAGATGTCCCCTCCCTGGGGCAGGAGCCCTGAGATCTGCCCATGCTGTGCAGGTGGCGGTGGGAGGGTGCAGGACCCCGTGGTGTGGGGACAGAGTAACCACAGGACGCTGCTCCAGTGAGAGGGTTTATTCAGCTCCTGGTGGCAGCCAGTGTGTGTCTGCCAGGCCGTGGTGGCAGCTCTGCCTTGACATGGGTCCTGGAGGTTCCCTGGTATGGGAGAAACACTGTCCTGCACCCTGGATCCTGATGGGACTATCCCTGTACCCCATGACACCCCTCCTCTGCTGCAGACCCTCTCCCCTTTTCTCCCCAGGGGACCGGAGATCTTTCAAAGCTCTGTGCAAACAACCCCACAGCGAGGTGCAGGATCCCGCCTGGATGGTCCTGCCGGCAGGCAGTGGGGCAGCGGTGGCAGGGAGCGGGGTGGCAGGGAGCGGGCTGGCAGGCAGGCGGCAGGCAGAGCCCCTCCTGCACCCCTCATTTGCTGACACAGTATTTCCAGAAGCAAGCTGGAAAAAAACAGAAAAGACAGCCATGTGAGGGGCTGCAGCAGTGCTTAGCCACAGCCACAAAGTTTAAAGGAAAGGAGATATGAATGCCTTAGTCCAGATCATGGGCACCCTCTACCCCAAACCGTGGGCACCCATCACCCCAAGTAATGAGCACCCCCCACCCCAAGCCCGGCCCCTGCTTTCCATGGCCTCTGCAGGTCAGTGGTGGGTCAGGTCCCAGGACTCACCTCTCTTGCTGGGTTGCCCAGGGGCCTGCTCTGTCTGGGTAAATCCCTGGCTCTGGCGCTCACCCACTGCCACCATCTTCCATAGGACTTCATGAAGGTCTTCCACCTGCCACGGCACAGCAGCCCCATCCCCTGTGTGGTGCCCATCTGGCAAAACCAGCCCTCAAGCCCCTTCCCCTCACTGCTGGACCAGGGAGGGGAGCAGTGTGGCACCTGAGCAGGATTTGCCTCAGTCCCCATTAACTGGCCGGTAGGGATGGGGTTTGCTGGGACCTCGTGGGGAGCTGGCCATGGGGGTCTCCTGCCCAGCAGTGTCTCTCTGGGACACCCTCCCCGAGGCCAGAGAGGCACCTCCACTCACCGAGCGGTCTGGGCCATCCTCCTGGAGGGTGCTTTTATTTCCTGAAAAAAAAAAATTAAAAAAAATAATGAAATGCCATGAACATGCAGGGGCTATGGGTCCAGGGTGGGGGGCAGGAGCCAAGGGAAGATATGTCAGAAAGAGAGGGAACACAGCACCATTGCCTGCTTCTCTCCATGCTCCCCTGGGGACACCTAACATGCAGCAGTCCTTTGTCGTGGATGCAACCCTCCACCTCTCCAAGAGCATCCTCCTGCCTCCTCCCCTCCACATGTGCCCCCACACCAGCCCCATCTGTGGGTCCAGGTCACCTTGAGCTCTGGGACTCACTCTTGCCACGAGCCCCTTCCCCCAGCGCAGTCAGAGCCTGGTGGAGGTTCCTAGATGGCTGGAGTTCTGCCAGAGGCTTGCTCTCAGACACGAAGCCAACTGCACCGTCAGGCAGGTGAAAATCTGTCAGTAGAAGGTCTGGGTTGAATGGAGAGACAGTGACAAGGACAAAGCAGCTCATTCGAGGTGTGTTTGTTCCTTGGGCGATGGGACAGAGAGCCTGAGCATGGTCTGCAGATCCTGTGAGTGACAAGCACGTTGTCTGAGGGGGACTAGGGTTCGTCTCCTTGTCTGGCCACGTTTGCCAGCCCAGGTCAGGAGCCAAAATGCTGGCCATGGCACTGCAGATGTGGCCCCAAGGGAAGGGGATCCTGCAGTGACGCTCTGCCTTAGGCAGCCCAGGACACTGTTGGCCACCTTTGCCACAAGGGCAAGGTGCTGGCTCATCGTCAACTTGGTGTTGACCAGGACAGCCCTGGCGTGTCCTGGTGCCTGGGGTTGTTCCTCCCCAGGGGCAGGACTCATCACTTCTTGCTGAACTCCACACAGTCCCTCTCAGCCTGTCCAGGTCCCTTGGGACGGCAACACGACCCTCTGACATTATCAGCCACCTCTCCCAGCTCTGCATCAACTGCAGACGTGCTGAGGCTGCACTCTGTCCCATCGACCAGGTTGTTAATGAAGATGTTAAACAGAGCCACCCCCAGTACCGACCCGCAGGATGCACCACTGGACTGGCCTCCAGCTGGACTTTGTGCCACAGATCACAGCCCTTCCTTCAGCCCGTTTCCAGCCCACCTCACTGCCCACTTATCTGACCTGGACTTTGCCATCTCCTCTGTGAGGGCGCTGTGGGAAACAGTGCCAAAAGCCAAGGCAAACAACCTCTGCTGCCTGGGGTTGCCTTCGGCGTGACTGCAACAGGCAGGAGGAGAAGGTCCCCATTTGCCACTGGGGTGTCCCCCTGCCACAAAAGACCCTTCTGAGGGCAGCTCCGCAGCAGCCCTTCCTGGCCTCGCTCAGCCAGGCTGTGGCACCAGTGGGAGCTGCCAAGGGTGAAGTCCAGACCCCCCTTATCCCAGTAATGTCTCAGGTGAGCACAAGCAGAAATCGAGGTGAGTCTGCCCCGGGGCATGTCTGCCTTTCTCTGAGGACAGTGGTGGTCTAAGCTCAACACAAAAACAAGCCTCAGGCACATGGCTACAACTAAAGCAACAACTACCCTTGCTGTCTGGCTGCCTTTAACTGGAAACTAGGTGGTGTGTTGGGGGCTTTCCAGCACCTCACCCTTCAACCCACCCCTCCTCCAGTGCCTGCCCCCAGGAAGCTCTCACCAACCACCAGGAGTTGAGAAATCCCAAGCACTTGGCCTCATATTTTCTTTGTCTTGGAGATGCAGCCAAGCTGCTGGAGCTCTGGAAGTCCCCGTGAGTCAGCCAAGTGACAAGAGCGCCCTTGTGGCTGCTCCTTTCCCAGCAGGGTCATGAGGATGGGGTCATGCTCTTCTTCAGGGCTCAAGCTCTCCCCAAGTGACTTTTCTCCAGCATCAGGAAGCCCAGACTGTCTAAGCTGGTGATTATCCTGCTGATTGGTGCCAGCAGTCGGCCGGGGTTGCAGCACCAGGTCCTGTGGCTGTTGGGGAGGTTCATACGCGCCCCCTGATCACGAGCAGAGCTCACCCCATCCTGCACCATCCCAGGACATCCAGCACATACCATTCGCTCTGCACCTGAGCTGCAACTCCCTCATTGCCACATCATGCATCAGAAGGATATCTAGTCTAGAGGGACACTGTTTGTCTGCCCCAGGCTGGCTGATTCCCAGGACAAGGTTGTCTGTCATCCCGGAGCATCTAGACACATCCCCCAGACTCTGCTGTCTGCAGATCACAGCAGCCACAGAGGTCCCTCAGGTACAAGATGGTCTTCTCCTGTCCGACCTGGTCACACTAGTAATGGGCTTAGCCCTGCTGGACACACACCACTCCTAAAAATATGTGGAAAACCTTCCCCAGGCCAGGATGTCTTTCTGCCCAAAGAGAAGCTGGGGGACGCTGTGCTGCTCTGCATGTCTGCAGCAGGCGAGCTCCCAGGAAACACCAGTTTGGAGCCAGCATCCAGTGCCAGCCAGAAAGTGGTGCAAAGGCACAAACCCCACCTGGATCTCGAGCACAAACACCCCAGTTGGTTGTCCTTACCATGGGCACTGTCGCTTTCCGGGTGGACAGGATACGTGCTGATGCAGTAAGACCCCAACAGCAGTGCCAGGGTGACGACCACCCTCTGGGAAGGCATTTTCTCTCCTCCAAGCCTTGGCCGAGTTCCTAAGAGCCTGTGAGTGAGGGAGCGTGAGGCAGTTCTCTTTTATGTCCTCCAGCTCTCTGCAATCAATATGGTCTCATCAGGTGGGTTGTCTTTCCTGCTGGCTTGACCATTCATCCTGATGACAGGAGATGACTGGCCCTGCTCTCCCCACAGTTCGATGTTTGTCACTCTTGAGTGAGGACGTTTGACAAATGCTCAGCCAGGTTTTCAGAAGCTCTGCTGTTTTCCATGGCTATGCTGTGCTGGGGTAAGGCTGGGCAGGTTAACCATGTCTCTGGGCAGGTCTGGAGGAGGATCAGAAGAGAACATGGGGCCAACATCTGGACGAAACATCTGGATCCATGCTTTCTTTTTGCATGATCTTCCTTCCCAGGAGTTACCACACGTCTTCTGCTCCTTTCATGTCTTCTTGTGGGGTGGGACATCACAGACCCTTTCCTGAGGAAGACTGGACAGGATGCTTGGGAGCCCGAGCATCTGTTTTTTAACCAAGAGACTGACCATGACCCTGCTGATGACAAAACAGGGAGAAAATGGTGTCTGCATGCCCAGGTACAGCCTCTCATTTTTCATAAAGTGGTGGAAGATGCATTAAGAAGAGATCATTACTTCCGTCTGCAAATCCCTTTCTGTCAGGCACAGATCAGACTGGGAGACAGATGAGGCGAAATGTCCATCCATCCTGACCAGGATGGATGTTGGGACCTTTCTCATAACAAAAATCCATATCTAGTCTATTTTCCAGCTTCTCCCATCCCCTCGATGCCAGGTTTCATGCCATATAATGAAAAATTCTGGAGGCAAGGCTTATCACTTCTGTCAGGATGCGGGCAGGAGGCACAGCCCCGAGAGGGTTGGGGAGAAAGCATGGGAACCCTCTCCAAACTCACGTGTGTGTCCCATGTGCACCCAGCCCCAAGGGCAGCTCTGCCTGTGCCATGTACCACTGGGAGCACGAGCGGTCTTTGTGTGCAGAGAGCTATAGATTGGTGCAAGGGGAGCAGGAAGGCACCGAGCTGAGCCACCCAGTCCATTCCTTGTCCATGGACCAGAAATCCCCTGACACGTGAGTCAGGAGGATGGGGCCATATCTCACAGACGCCCTCTGAGTCCAATCCTGAGCCAGGGGAGCTTTAGGACAGATATTAGAAAAAAATTCTTCACCGAAAGGGTTGTTGAGCCTTGGAACAGGCTGCCCAGGGAAGTGGTGAAGTCACAATCCCTGGAGGTATCTAAAAGCTGGGCAGACATGGTGCTGAGGGACATGGGTTAGCATTGGGTTTGTCAGTACTGGGTTGATGGTTGGACTCGATCTTAAGGGTCCCTTCCAACCCAGACAATTCTATAATTCTGGAATCTGGCAGGACAGCTCTGACACTGCAGCTCCGTCCCACTCTGGGGACCTGCCCGGAGTTACAGATCCATGGCAGGGACATCTGGCACAGGGGTGGCTGGATCACGATCCCAGGTCCATTGTCAGGTACATGGGCACATGCCGGACAGTGCAGGGACGTGGGGTGGCTCTGGGCTGTCCTGGAGCGCTGGCAGGGCAACTGCAGTGACAGACAGGATGGCGAGTGGGCAGAGCAGGGTCAGGGCAGATCCAGGGGAAGAGCTGCAGCCTAAGATGCTGCTCTCTGTGTCTCTGCCTCCCATGGCTTTCAAAGGCAAATAGGGGTCTTCCTTTCCCCTGGCAGCCTCCAAAATATTAGGGCTTAATTCTCCCCTGTCATTTCAGGACCCGCTGTTTGTTAGGTGCTATGTTTCCTGTTTGCAACTTTGGGCCGCGAAAGTCCCATTAGCCCCCGCATAGCAATTTTCCACCCTCCAATACTTCTACAAGCTGGCAGCTCAACTCTCTGAGAATTAGTAATAAAAAATACCCTCTTGCAGAGTCCTAAAACTGCTGTTTCTAATAAAGAGCTGTTTTCAGCTGCATTCCTCTCACGGCTTTGATCTGGTAACTGGCAGAAGCTGAAAACACCACCAACAGCAGGGAGAGCAGCCAGGAACGAGCCTATTGATCAGGGTGAGTCAGAGCTTTCACAAACCTCCATGCGAAGTACCTCCAGGCACTGCGCTGGGGCTGTGGGTCTGAGGAACAGCCTCCCACCCCGCTCCATCCTCCAGCACAGCCCCATCCAAGCTGGGCAGGAGTGTTGATTTGCTGGAGGGCGGGAAGGCTCTACAGGAGGATCTGGGCAGGCTGGATCGATGGGATGAGGCCAGTGGTGTGAGGTTCAACAAGGCCAAGTGCCAGGTCCTGCCCTTGGGTCACACCAACCCCATGGATGCTCCAGGCTGGGGAAGAGCGGCTGGAGCTGCCAGGCAGAAAAGGACATGGGGGTGTTGGCTGAACATGAGCCAGCAGTTTGCTCAGGTGGCCAAGAAGGCCAAAGGCAGCCTGGCCTGTATCAGGAATAGTGTGGCCCAGCAGGTCACAGAAAGGGTTATCAAACCCTGGAAGAGGCTGCCCAGGGCAGTGGTGGAGTCCTCATCCCTAGAGGGATTTAAAAGCCGGGCAGACGTAGTGCTGAGGGACATGGGTTAGTGGTGGCCTTGGCAGTGCTGGGTTGATGGTTGGACTTGATGATCTGAAAGGTCCCTTCCAACCCAGACAATTCTGTAATTCTATGATCCTGCTCAACATGTACAGCCTGGGCAGGCAGCCTGGAGCAGGGTGTGATGCAGACACACTGCACCCAGTCCCACCACTGTGCAGGGCGGTGGTGGGTCTCCCTTAGGACCTCACCCCCGTAGTGAGCAGTGCACCTTGCTGTGGCCCTGCAGAGCCCTGCACACCGCTCACACCTCCCAGGCAACGCAAAAAACCCCTCTTGCATCCACTCGGAGACTTCAGCTGCTAAAATGCCATCTTGAAATGTCACCAACCTTTTTGCCTTTTTCCACTCTGCATAAACGTCTCTGTTTCATACCGAATGGGAATATCTCAGTTTCTTCAACCGCCCCCCAGGTTGGGGCAAGTCCCCGCTGCCAGTGAGTGACTTGCCTGAATCACCCGCGGGGATCCCAGCACAGCCACCCTGCCAAAACTCTGAAAAGAGCTGTCTGTCTTTTGATCTTTAAGGAGACCTGGCAGGCTGCTAGAAAAGCACCGGCTGAGCCCCAGCACGAGCCCAGCGCCTAAGAAGGTGGCCATGGGAGCCAGCTTGGTCCCACCATGCCAGGGCAGTGGCTCTCGGCAAACAGCAGCAGGGGCTGGACTGGCGGGATGCACGCTCTCTGCTTGGCCTGGAGGACCATTTGCAGGGAAAGAGCAGGGTCTGCACTCCCAGAGGTCTTGAAACAGAAGCAGGACACACATCTCGGGCACTTGTCAAGAAGATCAATCACTGTGAGGTTCTTCACCCACTGGAAGGATGGTGTGGCCTCAGAGGAGGAAAGCAGACACGTGGTTTTGGCTCCCTGAGTTCTGCAGAGCAGCCACAGCTGTAGATCAAATACCTCAAAAAGCTTCAAGTTAAAAAAAAATTTTAAAAAATTAAGATGGCAGGAGGTAAGGTCAGCATGGAATGTTTTGCCCGAGGATTCAAAGGCTACAATGTGTCAGCTCCTGCGCTTGCCTCAAAGCATCAGCTCCTCTGAAGTCTGCCCGGCTTTACTGCGGGGCAATTATTCCGGCTTGGCTTTTGGTTTGCTTTCCAAACACCTGAATATTAAAGAGGCCATTTCGTAAGAGCCAAAGTGACGGCGGATACGTGTGCCCCAAAATTTCATCTTATCAGAAAGAGAAAGTGAAACAAGTTAAGGAAAATCAGACTCATGTTTCAGACTCAGGCTGAGACTGAGCCTGAGAGGACCTTTGTTGGCAGCAACAGGACGTGGCACCACGCGTGTTCCTTCGGGCAGCTCTCAGGACCGCCTCTCTCCTTTTTTTAAAAAAATCAGCTACATCTATTTGACAGGCCCTGTATCCTCACATCTGCCCTACAAGAGGTTTTGCTAATGAGAGGCATGAAGCACGGCCACCTGCTTTGGCGCAGAGGACAGCCCGTCCCGGCAAGTCACTGCCCGGCGTGGGGACCTCCCTGTCCAGGGCCCAAAGCTGCTGTTGGTGCTGCCACAGGTCCCAGGCCGAGTCAGCCGCGGTGGTGGGGACAAGGAAGTCAGGGACGACTCATGGGGTCGGAGCCTGGCCTCGCGCAGCCCTGCTTCACCCGAAAGACTTACCGGGGCTGGCAGCCCATCCCCTCTGTCCCCTCCACCAGATGCCTGCACACTGGATATGGATTTCTCACCTCTTCCCAAACCCAGCTTAAATCTTGTGCATCCCAGAACCTGGGTTTGTCCCCCAGACGCGGAATCCACCAATCCCAGCTGCTGCAAAGCACAATGCTGCCCGACGCCAGGGAGAGGTGCAGCCTCACAGATGTCCTGGAGAGTCAACTGCAGGGCAGGGCTCCTCAGAGGTAAATTGCACCAGGGCTGGTGGAAGGAATAATAAAACTATCCAGTGGCTGCTGAAGAACCAGCCTTTTCCCACACAGCTGGGTACCAGCTGCAGGTACGATTTTCTCCCAGGGAAATCCCAGGTTTTCCCAGTGCCTTTCCCAGCTGCTGCTCAGGCAGGGCAGCACTGGTTAGAATCAGAGAATCATAGAATCATCTGGGTCGGAAGGGACCTTCAAGGTCATCTAGTCTGACCCCCCTGCAACCAGCAGGGACACCCCCAACTAGACCAGGTTGCCCAGGGCCTCGTCGAGCTTTACCTTGAATATCTCCAGGGATGGGGCCTCAACCACCTCCCTGGGCAACCTGTTCCAGTGCTCCACAACCCTCATAGTAAAGAATTTATTCCTAATGTCTAAATGGTTCTGTAACACAGAAAGAATAAGCACAAAAGCCAGTTTTCCATAATAAATTAGTGTTACATAAAAACAGCTCCTGTGCATGATCAGTATTTCCAGACAAGTAAAAAAAATAAAATTGCCTCTTTCATTAGAGGTTTATATGCATATACGAGTATATACATAGATTTGCATTAGTATATGAACTGCACACACACACATCTAGATGGACAAATAGAGGAAAGTTTTGGGGCTTCAAATTCAGTACGGAGTCCCTATGCTTTGGTTCAAGAGCACCAAAACCACAGAGGGAAGGGAAGGTCTCAATGGATGTCACTCATCCGTGGCAGCCGTGCCCAGAGCGTGCCCCTGCCTGTCCCTGTCCTGTCCCCAGTGAGGCACAGGCAGGTCCCAGCAGCAGCCGTCATGGCCAGGGCGGCTCCAGGCAGTGCCTTGGGCTCTGCTTGATGCTGTTACTCAGGTGTTGTCCCCCCACCCCACCTGCTATGGCTCACCCTGCACCGGGGGACGCAGCTCGTAGCCAGAGAAGGTGGCCCGCAGGGTGTCAGGGGGTGATGGGGACAGTGGGCAGGGAGGGGGGATGCTTGGCGCTGCCTGCTCCAAGTTGTCCTGCTGCAGCGTGGTGTCACCTGGCCGCGGCTCAGTCCCACAGCTGTGCAGGGGCTGGAGAGCACAGAGGAGCTGCCCTCCATCCTCCTCCTCGCTGCCCAGCAGCGTCACCGACTTGAGCGGTACCCAGTGCCCTGCCATGCTGAGGCTCTCCTGTGGGTCCTCCTGGCTGAAGCTCCCGCCCAGTGTGGGCAGAGGCAGGCAGCTGCCTGCTCCCAGGGCTGGGCACTGGTATTTAGAGTAAAGCTGGGGGTGCAGGGAGAGCCACGTCTTGGGTGTCTGGTAGCCCCTGTCACCTGTGTAGCTGTCTCCGGTCAGTACCACTGGCACCAGCTGCTCCAGCACACCATCTTTGTCACGCGTCTCTCCATCCTCCCCCGGCCACGATGGGACCCAGGAGCCCACAGCATGTCCCAGCTGGCCACGGGTGCAGGACGGGTCCCTGCCCTGGTGGCAGCCTGGCCCAAACCCATTGGCGCAGTAGCCATTGATGTCCTGGGAAAGGCTTTCTCCGAGGAGCAGCTGGACAGTGGGCACTGTCAGCTCAGCCAGGGGTGGCCCATGGGAGGGGAGCATGGCTGGCAGTAGCAGGGCGAAGGAGTCCTCCTCCAGCTCAAGGGTGGGCACCCTGATGGCCACGCTCAGCTGCCTGTTCAGGAGAGCCTGCTGGGAAACAAGCAGTGTAGTGTTGGCCCCAGCTTGATGGACCCTCTGCCCGCCTGGGGGTGAGGAGCCGCGCACCCCGGGGATAGGGATGGTCCTGGGCAGCGTGTCTGCCATGCTCGCAGGTGGGACAAATGCAGGCAGGGCTCTGCTCACACAGCACGGGGCTCTGAGCCAGGGGACAGTCACAGAAGCCATTGCTGCCTTTCACACTGCGCCCCAGCTGTCAGAGGGTGATGGAAGAGCTCTCGCCTGCTCAGGGACAGGAGTGCTCCTTGCGCAGAGGCCAAGAGTAATCGGAAAGCAAAGGGTGCTGGCACCAAGCAGGGCAGGGCGAGCAGAGCAGCCTGACACCTCCTCTCCACGCTGGCACAGGGGACTCCTTGAGCTTAGCAAGTTACTTTTGTCCCCAGGGTGCTCCAATGGCTGCTCAGCTCCGGCTGCAGCCACCCCCAGCACTGGGAAGCTGGGATGCAAGGGGGAACAGGGGCTCGGGGAGAAAGGCTGTGTCCCCAGGGCCCCATCCTGCTGACCCAGGACATGTTTGGAGGAGCTCAGCAGGGCTGCAGCCCCGGGAGCCTCTCTGAGCCCTGGGGCTGCGTTTATCCCACGGGCAGAGCAGCGAGGTACAGCATCTCACCCAGGCCTGGACACCCCACGGCAGCAGCCTTGCTGTTTGCTTCGCTGCTCCTCTTTCTCCTCTTCAAGCTGTTGCAGGTAGACAAGCAGCCAAGCCAAAGCCAACCGCTTAAAGCAGGAGGCTCCTACCACCGAGGGCTGTGCTCATGGGCTATGTGCTGCCCAAGACACCCTCCTCCAGTTACCCATGGCTGACTGATGCATCCCACCAGTATCTTCTCCCACACAGCAAGGCCTGGGGGTATGGTGGGTGAGACAGTGGGGGAGGCTCCTGGGCACCTAGAGGGGTTTGGTGGCACAAGAGGTGGAGGGAAGGAGGTGCTGCGCCCCTGCAAGTGCAGGGGACCCCAGCTCGGCTGGGGCAGGGAGGAGGCTGGAGGAGCATCATTCACTCACAAGCGTTTTCGGGAAGTCCGTCTCCGAGGGGCTGGGGAAGACGTGCAGCTGGAGGCAGCGGAGCCCAGCCACACTCAGCAGCAGGAGCAGGAAGACACCACTCAACACAGCAAGGAGCAGCCAGGGAAAGCCTGCCAGGAGGTGACAACAGGCTGAGGGGTGGAAGGATGCCCAGCCGGCATCACCCCGCAGCCCACCCTCCACCAGCGCTGCCCCACAGCCCCCTTGGCAGGCAGGGACGTTCCAGGAGGAGGTATGGGGCAAGCCCGAGGAGGATGGTGAGAGAGCACCTCCCCAAGAAAGGTCTCAACAGGGCATTACTGGGCCACCAACCCTGACCAGAATGGCTGGGGGGGGAGTGACCCACACCTCCACCCGTGTCTGTGCCACAAGCAGGACTTGAGATGCAGTGGCAGCAGCTGAGTTGGTGAGAGATCTCCCACCTGTGGGGCTGGACGGTGTCACCAGGCACTGCTCGGCCTCCCGGCTCCGCTCCCTGGCCATGTTGGCGGCCCTTGTCCGGACGCAGTACCGTGTGCTGGGCTTCAGGTACCGGAAGAGGCAGGGGGCATCCTCCCCACCACGTCTGCAGGGCACCTGGACGCAGAGGGGACACATGGCCATGGTGGCTGGAGGTGGGGTCTGGGCACTGCTCCACTCCCCAACTGCAGCCTTGACAGCCCATGTGCCCCAAGGCGAGAAGCTCAGACCCCCCTCCCTGCTCCCCAGCACCTCCAGCTGTTGTTTCTTCACCCCAGGAGGCATTTGGGTCCCAGAGCACCTCATTAAACACCTCCTGCAGGCCTTCATCTGAACAGAAATCCTTATGGGCTTTTCTTGTTCATGCAGTCTAGAAGAGGAAAGGGACCTCCTGCTACACCCAGGCTGTAACCCCAAACAGAGTGCAGAGCGTCTCATGCCTGCTTGTAGGGTGCAGGCAGGGCTGGGGCACCTCCATGGATACGGGGACCACCATCCCACCACTGCCATGGGACACAGGCATCGCCGCTGCACCGGGAGAGCCTCTGCAGCCCCATGCACCCCGAGCCCGGACTACCCCGACACATACCTTCTGGATGAGCATGTCCCCTTCGTACAGGCTCAGCCAGTACCACAGCTTCCACAGCACCTCCTCCACCGGCTCGTAGGAGCCAGCTTCATTACGGTAGGGCGTGAGCGGCAGGGTGACATTTACACTGAGGGTGTCACCCTGGAGCAGCCAGGACAACATGGGGGGGCCCACCATTGCTGTAGGGAGGGGAAAAAGAAAATGGATGAGGAAAATTAATGTCTTCAAAACAAAAGGTAGACATCTCTTTTCTCTAGAAATGATGTTTTACTGTTGGACATCCACTCCCAGTGCATAGAAGCTTCCTCAGATCTATCCTGGCAGCACCTTGAGCTGTGAAACCAGCTCTAGAAATAAACAGAGGGCAGCAATTGCTCTTTTAGCTAAATGCATCTATTTCTATGCTGGCTGGATGCAGAGGGAATGGAAAAGAGGACCCAAATGGCCAAGGTACACCCCATTTTAGTCGCTCACACATTCAGTTCATTGTGACAATCCCCTGTGAGGTGGGCTATGGGAAGGTCCTGAAGTTTTCCCCTTCCTCCAAAAGACAGCCAGGCTTTTTGGACAGGACAGCTGCTGAGAAGAGGCAGGTTCTCACACCTCGCAAACACGGCAGCCAGGGCAAAGGCAGTGCTGGTGGGACTGCTCCTGCCTGCGCCAGCTTTGCCTTGCTGCAGCAAAAGTGCCCTCACCCAGCACCTCCTGGACCCATGGCAGGGACCAACAGGGGATGCTTTTAAAAGGCAAGCATGGAGGGGCATCCTCTTTCCTACCCCATTTTGCTGCATTCTCCAGAGACCCAAATTCTCACAGTGCGTCAGTGGCCTGGGGCCTTCCATCCGTGGTCCTTGCCTCACTGTGTCTCCTTGCTCTTCACCCAGCAGTTCTACTCCCATCCCTTTCCTCCAGTCGGGGCTCGGGGCACTTTTCCCACCAGTACCTTCATATCATTTCCCACCGTATCTCTCCAGACCTTCTTCCCACTGCCCCCCGCCCCCAGAAGAGCGGGAGCCCGGCTGAAGGCACTCCCTGGTCCTTACTGTCTCTGTACGGCTGCAGCTCGCTGGAATTGACCCACACGGACAGCTCGCCTCCGGCCACCGCTCTCACCCTTGCCCAGTAGATATCGTAGATATCGTCAAAATACAGCTCACACGCCCGGGAGGAGCTGGTGCTGTTCCCCCAGCAGGCACCTGCCTTGGTCCAGGGAGAGTTTCTGCACGTGGAGAAAATGCAAGGATTTCTTCTTTTTGGCAACTTCCCAGCTAAAAAGGCAAATTGCCATGCTGTCCAAGAGGAAAGGGTGGGAAAGCACAGATATTGGCCAACAGCATGCCGGGCTGCAGTAGGAAGAGTGTTGCCAGCAAGTCAAGTCCTCTCTCGCCAACGCTGGTGGGACGGCACCTGGAGTGCTGCATCTCAGCCTGTGCTCTCCGCTACCAGAGAAAACACATCCAGGCCAGAGAGAGCCCACTGAAGGGCCAAAAAGGTGACCAAAGGGCTGGGGCATCTGTGGTGTGAGGGAGACTGAGCGAGCAGGGACTGCTTGGCCTCGAAAGAAGATGGCATAGGGTGGGGAGTCCTATCAATGTGATAGAGTACAGAAGATGTAGACCTCTTCTCAGGACAAGAGGCAGTGGGCACAGGCTGAAATACAGAAAATTCCCTTTAAGCATAAGGGGAAAAAAAAACCAAACCCCAAAGCAGTCCCTTTTGTTTTTTACTGAGAGGGTGCCCAGGAGAGGGAACAGGCTACCCAGGCAGGCTGCGGAGGCTCCATTCTTGAGTCTTGGGTCAAAACCCAACAGGACAGAGTCCCGAGCAGGGTTTGGATGAGCTGGTCTTGGGGGTTCCCTGCCAGATCTGGTGTTCTGTTGCTCTGAGATTTGCTGTCAGATAACAATCCTCTGGCTGCCGGGGTACCCGACAGCCCTCTGCCAAGGTGTGGGGGACACCAGCCACCTCTGTCCTTGCTGTCCCACCTACCGTCCCCTCCACTCCACCTGGTACGTGGTCCCACTGGGCGAGCCAGGGTCTGGCTCCCAGCTCAGGCAGACGTGGAAGTTCTGTGCCTCCAGCCTCACGTCCCGGGGGGGCAGCGGGGTGCCTGGGGAGGGGGGAAGCAGAGGTGGGTCAGGCAGCTCTGCTCCGAGGGGCCTGCTCCTTGGCTGGTCACTGCTTGGACATGCTGCAGGGGTCTCCTGACTTGGCATCGGCAGCGTGGGGACTCCTCCCCACGCTAAAACCCCCAGCTTCAGTCCTGTACAGGACCCCGAGTCCCTGCCAGGCTCAGGCAAGCGGTGGATGCACTGTCTGGCATGCCCTGGAGATTCCCAACCCAGTCCCCGAGGAAGGCACAGACACCCTGATGTGACTGCTGCTGACCCTGGGGTTTTCCTTCCCATCACACCTTGAAGACCGTTCGGTCCCCTCCTCCTGGCAAGTACCTTCCCTAGGTCTGGGAGTCATCCCCACGATTCTCCCCCCACCGCAGCCAGGGCCACCCCTAGCGGGACTTACCCTGGAGCACGGTGCAGGTGGCCAGGGACAGGAGCAGGCTCAGAGCAGGGCTCATCCCGCCGCGGCCCGTCCATCTGCCCCCAGCTCTACGCTGCCAGGCTGGGTGCCAGGGCGAGGGAACAGGCGTGACAGAGCTGCCACCGCAAACACAACGGACAGGTAGAACCTGTAGAGAGAATATTTTTGTTCCTGAAGCTGTGGCCAGTGCCACCTGCTGCAGGCACGCCTGACACCGGGAGGCTGCGTGTCCCACTGTGGCATGGGGGTGCCCGCCACAGAGTGGCAGTGGACCCCCTGCTGCCCCCTGGGATGGGGTGAAGCAGCAGCGGGGCAGGTGCCCGTGGGGCTGTGGTGGCAAGGGGGCCTGTGGAGACAGCCACACTCTGCCACGGCACCCTGCATGTGCCACAGGGACCTCCTGCTGGTCCCCCAGGGCATCTGGTCCCTCCCTAAAGGCAGGGAGACGTCAGGCTGCCGGTGTCATGGTGGGTCTGAGAAAGCTCCTGGCCTGATACTCCCACTGCCCCGGCGGTGACTCAGCCCCACTCCAGACATGACTCACACTGGCACAACCAGTGATGCCACTGCTGCGACACCCCCAGCCCTCCCACAGCAGGGACAAGGAGGATGCCACACACACTGGCACCCGCCAGCACCCTACAGGGTGCCCACAAGGTGCTGTGCCCCACACAGACACCTATCTCCGAGCGACAGCCGAGGCTGGTGCCGCTGGGCACCGGTGCCAGAGCCCTACCAGCCCCAGGGGGACACTGGGGCACCCACAGCCCTGCTCCCTCCTCCCTCTCTCCAAACCCTGGCCGGCAACTCCATGCCTTGGCCTCGTCCCACCACCCAG
Organism: Arenaria interpres; assembly: GCA_013399435.1. Lineage (NCBI taxonomy): Eukaryota > Metazoa > Chordata > Aves > Charadriiformes > Scolopacidae > Arenaria > Arenaria interpres. The sequence continues at coordinate 140,795 of VXAK01016719.1, forward strand.
ATACCGGGGAGTTTTCCCAGCTATGGAGGTAACCTTGCTGTCTGGGAAGAGACATGCAAGGGCTTTGAAGCCACCAACGCCAACCTCCCAGTCATGGGGATGTCTCCCCTGGTGAAGGTGGGGAGCCTGGGGCCACCTTTAGAGGCCAATGGGTGGGAGCATCTCCCTGGACGGGCTGGACATCCATAGGGCTGACCTACTCCTGCTGCCTCCTGCTCTTCCCATTTTATACTGGCTGCATTAACCTTACGAGCGTGACAGCCTCAGTGGCAGCGTGTTTGAACTGGTCTCCGGGTGTGCGCTGTCCCTCCCAACAGTTCAGAGCTGGAAACAAGGAGGAGCAGTTGGCAAACAGGGATGGGCAGCCTCAAGCCGTGGGCAAGGGCTCCGAGCCCCGAGGTGAGACCTCTGAAACGCCAGAGCTGGATCACGGGCGGTGGGCTCATGGCTTTTCCTTGCCCCGAGGCCAGCACAAGCCCTCCGGCTTTGCCGCAGGCCCCCGGGAAAGTGGCAGCGTTTCTCCTGGAGGGAGAAGGGGCCCCCGGCACCATTCCCAGGACACGGAGCGGGAGGCCAGGGAGACCCTGGGACCTGGCTGCGCAGGGATGGGGACAGGGAAGGGGCTGCTGGGGGGGCCAGCATTTTGGCAGCGGGGGTAGGGGGGGCACAGGACGGTCCCTGCCAGCCCCTGCTGACCCCAGCACCCCCTCCCCACATTGCCGTTTCTGTAAAAATATGGTTTTGTGGTTATGCCATTGGCTGACACTGCAAGGACGGAACCCCCCCTCCTCCGCCTACACCCCCCCACGGGCCCAGACGTGCCAGTGTCCCCCCTACCTCGGGCTGGGCAGTCACTCATCTCGTCCCGGCCGCAAATGTGGCGGTGCCATCGTGCCCACCACGCTCTGCTGAACACAACCCCTCAGCAACCCCGTGCTGGGCTCCCAGCGCTCGCTGGAAGCATGGCCAGGGTCTGCCCAGCCCCCGGGGTCCCTCCGGCCAGGGGACAGCCACGTCCTCTGTGCCACCACACCGGGAGGCTGCGGGAGACCTCCCTCCACACGTGACTTGCCTTTGTGGTTTATGCACGTTTTCTTCAGTCTTGTTTTTTTTCTTCCTTCCTTCCTTGTCAAGAGCGTCTCCTCTGGCTGCAAGCGGGGAGCCCTTGGCGGCTCAGCAGTGCCCTCTGCGAGCAAGTGGCAAGAGGCAGCCCGTGCCCAGCACCCTGGGGGCACCCAGCCTCCGCGTCCCCCCACACAGGGACCACCAGGGGCTCCGGGACAGAAGGCAGTGGCACAGGGATGGGGCTGGGACACAAGCCAGGACATCCCCACAAAGCCAATGCTGGGAGGAGGTTTTCTCCTTGCCAACACCAGTGCTGCCGAGCTGGGACCCTGCTCTGCCCTGGAGACCCCAGGGAACCCACGCAGAGCTCAGTATCGTCCCCCAAGCCCTGAGCCTTTGGTAGCCCCTCAGGAAGAGAAAGCAGCATAGCCTATGTTTTCTGAGAGCGTAACACTGTGTAGGATGAACAGAGCCGTCGCCCACGGCACCCCCAGAGCTCACAAGGACCCTCCAGCTCTGCCAGGTGCCAAACAGACACCGCGAGTCCAGGCATTTTAAAGCAAGAGCCCAGCAGCAGCCGAGTGCCACCTTGGCTGCTGTCCCTGCACCACACACACAGCCTTTGGAAGCACCGGCACATCCCACGGTGTGAGGGGAGAGGGGGCTGGTGCCTGGGGAACGGGCAGGACAAGAGCCGCGGGGAAGGAGGAGGCACAGGCAGCAGCAAAGTGGACAGACTCTTTAATACCACCCTTGCTGAGAACATCTCCCGCCTGCTGCTGGCCCCAGGCACAGGCAGCTGCCTACCTTCTGTAGGCACTGGGCACCTCAGGAGGGTGGTGGCAGGGACAGGGGATGCCAGTCAGTCTGGGTGATCCCCTGGCACAGACAATACAGGCAGGAGATGCTTTCGCCATCTCAACACATGGAGAGGAGCATTCAAAGCGCTCTCCCAGTGCTGTCAAAAGCTCACAAGAGCAAAAGCTCCTTCTCCCTTTGCCCACCAGCAATGCACTGGGCAGAGCCAGCACCATCCACCCCACCAAGCCCTGCTGGTGAGATGAACGTGCAGCTGCCCCTGCGCCCCCAGATCCTCTCCCTGTTCGGGCAGAGGTGGGAGGAACCCTGCGGCAGCCAAGGGGGGCTGCAGGGGCTGGGGAGCCTGTGGTGCACCGGGGGCAGCCCTAGCCTTGCAGGCAGGATAAGGCCAAGGATGGATGCACCCAGTGAGGCTGGAGCATGATGCTGGGTGTCCCTGAGCAGTCCGGCAGCACCTCCGCTCCCCAGCCTTCACTTGGCATTGTCAAAGCAGCAAGCGCTGCAGAGACGGCTTGCTCCATGCCCAGGAGAAGAGAGGCACCACCACAGGCAGGATGCTGCCCCGCGCACTGGGGAGGGAGGGCAGATCTCTCTCCTGGCAGAGGGTGCCACAGGGAGGTGGCAATTCTGGCAGCAGCAGCCCAGCATCCCTGGGACCGGAGGCACCACTGGTCACTCCCAGGAGGGCAAAAGGGGTTGTGGAAAGAGCAGGTAAGGCCATGACAGGATCAGCCATCAGCGCCAGCTGCTGCCTCGCTGGGCACCACCGCCTACATCCCTGCCACCATGCAGTGCCAGGAGACTAAACTTTCCCTGGCACGACCCATCCTCCAAAGGCCTTCTCCAGGTACCGAGCAACAGCCAGTGTCAGGTGGTCGTTGTAGGAGGCTGCCACCAGCTGGATGCCCAGCGGCAACCCCTCGCTGCTCAGGCCCAGTGGGCACTGCGTCACTGGGAAGCCCAGAACGTTGAAGATGGCTGGAAGAGAGAAGGTTGCATCAGAGCAAGCGCAGCCACTGCCGGGCTCTCCCAGCCCAGCAGCTGCTGCCATGGACAGTGCCGAGCTCCCACAGCTGGTCCCTGCCAGAGTGGTGCAGAGACACGATGACAAGGGGACATGGCTGGCCAGAGGTTCCCAGCACCCGTATCACATACACAAGTTCCACAAAGGAGTGGTGACACGATGATGCATCACATCAAGATCTGCTCTGGGACATGCCTGCCCCAGGCACCATCCCTCCATTACGCCGAAGCCACAAAGCATCGCAACCTGGCACTGGCATCATGGGGCTCAAGCCGCAGGAAAGCCACAGAGAGCTCCAAACTGTACCACAGGGACACAAGGGCTCTCAGGTTCCTGCCAAACTATGGCACCAGCTGCAACAGCCTGAGTGCATCCCGCTGGGGCAGGGTGACACCCCAGGATGAAACCTGCCCTGCTGCCGACAGCAGGCTCAAATACAATGCTTTTAAAGCAGGACCATAATCCTTTCCCCATGTTCTGCAGCAGCGAGACACCCCTCTGCACCGCAAAGCCCCATGTCAGTGATGGAAACACTCTGGGTAAACCTCCCTGGCTCTCCACCCAGCGCTGCAGCGGGCAGGAGGTGGCTGTGAGCCCTGCCCGCACCCCAGCAGTGGAACCGGAGCCGCTCACCTGTGTAGGCAAAGTTGAAGGGCATGCATATGGGGTAGTGGTGCCTGGGGGCGATGGTGGGGTGGGAAGGGTAGAGGAGAACCCCGTCTGGCCCCAGCAAGGTCTCCATCTCCTCCTTCAGGCTCTTCCCCATGCTCACTAGCTTGGCATTCCCACCAGGGTTGAGTTTCATCAGCTTCTCTGTCAACCCCAGGGCTGCAGGGCAAGGGCACAAACAGGAACAGAGAGAGGACCGCCGGTTGAGCAGCCTCAGCAGCACATTTCCTGGCCACACACAGCATCCCCCAGCTCACAGTGGGCCCCTCAGGTCCTTTCCCCACCAGCTCCCAGAGTGGATTGTCCCCTGGACAGGGCACGGCTCTGCTGGCAGCATCTCCCCTGCTTTGCCAAAGGAAAGGCTTTCAGCCTGCCCATTGCTTCCCCAAATTTTTCCAGCCACTGGGATTGAGCAGAGCTGGTGGAGTCACCTCAGCACTCATTAGACAACAGCACTAATTGGGGTTCTCTGGTGTCTGCTGCTAAGACATGAGATGGGTACAGACCCCTGACGGCTCCCCCCAGCTCTGGCAATTGTGGCAGGCTCGCAGCTCTGCGGTCCTCACCACTCCTTCCCCTGGGACATGCCATCCCATTTACCCAAGACCCAGCCAACCCCCACCTCGAGTGTGCGTTACACTCGAAGACACCGAGTGTCATTACAAAAATCCAGTCCGAAGCCACCCAGTGCAAACCCCAGCGTCCCGTCGCGGGCTGCTGGACAGGCACTATTTTCATTCCACGACTTGCCTGCCCCACCACCGCCCCCGCACACCCCAGGAGCTCCTCCTGGCCTTACCGATGGCTGGGAGAGTGTGGGAAGACATTCCCACCAGCCACTTCATCAGCTCCCACAGCGGCCACACTGGCTTCCCGTGGTCCCCCAGCAGGTCAGTGAAGAGCTGTGCCTCCTGCAACACACACACACGCTCCCTCCGTCAGCACTGTCAGCAGGGAGGGACAGGCTGAAAAATGACAGTGAAATCTCTGGCTGCTCAATCATCCCCACAAAAGCTGTTCCCGTTCTCAGGTGAGAGATGCCCGTCGGGAGCGTTACACACCTCTGGCGCCAACCCAGGGCAGCAGTGGGAGCATCTCTCCCTGCCAGAGACAGCACGGAAGGGACCTCGCTCTGTGGAGGAAGCCCCCAGAGCAGCACCTTTCGGTGCCCCTCTGACATGACGCAAGGGATGATGCTCTGGATAACACCTCCTGGAGGTATTCAGTGCTGTTACATGGCTGTGGGATCAGGAAAAAGGAGGCGGAGAGGACCATGCATACCTTCCTTAGCAAGGTGGGGTTGGTTTATTTTCCACCCTTGCCTGCGTGGCAGGAATGCATGAAGTATAAATACTCCCCAGAGATTATTTTTGCTACAAAACACTTCCACGCATTCAAAAAGCATGGCACAGGGCTACAATTCAGGGATCACTAAACCATGTTGCTCCTTTGCTGGGAGCCAGATTGTCACCTCATGGGAAAGCAAAGGAGAAGGGGCTGCGTAGCTTTCGAAAGAGATGAAGGGATAACTCAGGGGAAAAACAGAGCAAAGAAAGCCCCTGGGCAGGTCCAAGAAGCCTACAGCTCTCCATGTCTGGCCCCAAACAGCTGATTTTTCCCTGCTGCTGACAAATCTCTGCTTTTGACAGCTCTGACGCACCTGCCCATCGCTGTCCTTGGATGACATCATGGCTGACCAGATCTGGAAGGAATACTTCATCTTGGGAATTGACACGCGCTGAACTTGGACCCCCAGCTCGCTTTCGAGGTGCTCCACCACCTGAGGGGAAGAGTGAGGGGTTTGTTTCTGCAAGGACCGGATGTGCTGGATTCAGTCCAGGGGAACCAGGGACAGAAGAGAGCCCACACAGGGAACCCCACAGCTCCTCCCCTCCGCAGCAGGATGTCCCCCATCTGGTAACAGACCTTTGGAGGTCCCCCAACAGCCCTCACACCACCCCCTGTGATGCTCCAGAAGAGCATCAAGAGCAGCACAGATTTCAATGAAAAACAAAAAAGTTCCTTTGTGTGACTAAATGCCAGGCAGCAACCCCAGGAAACACACAGCTGTGTGACATGTCCCCAGAAGGTCCCCGTAACACAGACAGGAGACATTAAGAAAGCAAGATACAGCTATTGCAATGGAAATTGCACCAAAGACTTTGGTCACCCTGGTGCACTCCAACACACAGGTGCTGCTGGCACAGGCATCCACAGCCACTCGCAAGAGACTCCTCAAACTGGACCCCCCAGGTTTTATCCCCAGGCTCACCCCAGTGAGAGCCAACCTTCATTCCTTCCTACCTTCTTTTGGGCCTGCAAGATCTCCTTGTCCACAGGTGACACAAAAACAGACCCGCCATCATGATCCATGCAGTGAAATTTTATTTTCTCCAGCAATACCTTTTCATTCAGCTTCAGCCTGAGAAAAGAATGGCACTTTGCTCCCAAATCCATCCCTGGCTCCTTCCCGGCTGCCAGAGCTGCTCATGTGCAATTAATGTGTGCTCAGGACATCCAAAATATCCTTAGGACACCCTGCTCTGCCCATCAGGGTGCGAAGGAGGGTCCCTGAAGACACACAGACACAAACTGTCCCCAGCCCACCCAGTTGCTCGCCCACCCTGCCAGCCCCCGCTGGTTCTGGGGCTCTGTTGCTGTTGGGAAAACCCTCATCTCTCAGGATGCAGCTGGTGATTACGGACCCCGGCTGGGATTGCACCACCAGAGCCGTGGGGAAACAAAAGCGGTAGTGGAGAAACAGCCACATGCAGGCTGCAGCACGACGCAGGACCCGCCCCGTCTCTGCTCCCTGCGGCTACATGCACATAAAAGCCTGTTTGGCTGCACGGACCCATGAGGAGACCAAACGGGGCCATGGGATGGGATGGAAAACTCATTACTTAGCAACAGGAAAAAACACAGGTAAAACCCCCAAAAAAGGCCAGCTGCAGGAGGGAAGGGCCACGCTAGCTGAAGCAGCTCACAGGGAAAGCCCTCCCGCGAGGAAGGAACCTACTTGTTGACTCCAGGACCGGCCATGACCCTCAGCATAGGCTCCAGGTCCTCGGCATAGCGGCACATGGGCCCCGTACACAGGAAGCTGGTCCGCACCCCCTGAGCGTTGGGGAACTGGCCGTCGTTGGGGACCACCCCTGTGAGCGCAGAGGGGGACAGTGGGTACCATCCTGTGAGCACCCACCAGGACAGGCTGTGCAGGAGGCAGCCCCCGGGCGCAGGGGGGGCTGTCACCCAGGGTCCGCACACACAGGCGGCGCTTGGAAGCTGGTGGCGAGGTGTCCGGGGAGGGGAAAGGAGGGAAAGCACCCAGCCGGGACACCAGGTGCCAGGGAAACACCCCAGCAGCCGATCCCCACCTTGGGAAAACATCCCACGCCGAGCATGCAATACCAGGGGGAAACACCTCCCACGCGCCTGGCACTCTGCCTCCCAGCAGCATCCCAAGGCCAGGCTGCGCTCACGCAGAGGGCCTGTCCCACCCAAGAAGTTGCCTGCACCCTTACAGCAACCCCTCCGGAGACCAGCACAGGAGTGTCCCCAGCAGGTTCCTCCCACAACCTGCATTCTGCCTCCCGGGGAGGAGACCCCCACGTCTGTTGTACCTGTGGTGGGTTTGTGGCCAAAGACCCCGTTGAAGAAGGCCGGCATTCGGATGCTGCCGCCAATGTCCGAGCCCACTCCGATGACAGAGCAGGCTGCTGCCAGCACGCCCCCCTCCCCGCCTGCACAGGAGGAAACAGAGAAAACACCCACGAATCGAGCGTGAATGGGCGAACAGAGAAAATCACCCAGCAGAGCAGCAGGGGCATCTCGTGCTGGCCATGCGCCTTGGTACCCAGCAACGTCCAGGGAGCATGGGGATTTCCCTGCCCGAGTGCCCCGCCAGCGCTGCTGCTGGCACAGAGGGTACGGCAGAGTGAGCCGCAGCCATGCTGGGTCGTGCAAAGCAGCTGGGCCTCCAGATGGGCTACCGCGCTGCCCAAGGATGGGGCCCATGAGCTCCACCAGAGCTAATGCAGCCTGCAGAGGACTTGGGAACTTGTTCCTCGCTGCCTTTTGACCCGCTGCTGGTGCGGGAGGGCATGGAGGAGCCGGGGCTCACCTGAGCTGCCGCCCACGATGCGCTGCAGGTCATAGGGGTTGTTGGTGCGGCCATAGACCCTGTTGCTGGACTCGTACCACATGCAGAGCTCGCTGCAGTTGGTGACGCCCAGTGGGATGGCACCCGCCTGCTTCAGCCGTGACACCACTGTGGCGTCCGAGGTGGCCACCACGTTGCGGCGGTTGACCAAGCCAGATGTGTTGGGCATCCCTGCAGGCAGACAGAGGGAAGTGTCAGGGGCAGCTCCCCTGAGACCACCCTGGGGGCAGCAGGGACCACATCTGCCAGAAGCAGGTCCCCAGCGGGGTCCCCCACAGCACGTGGGTGCCAAAAGCAGACACAGACCCAGGCACCCAGGCGGAGAGGAGCGCAGACCAGGGCAAGGGAAGCCACAGCCACCCACTGCCCTGGGGAGCAGGTGAGCTGGGGGGGCGCGAGTAAACCCACCGTGCAGAGAAAAGGCCTCCTTGATGGTGATGGGTACCCCGAGCAAGGGGAACTTCTCCTCCAGGTAGTCATCGGCAGGGCCCTCTGAAAGCAGTTTGTCTACCTGCCGGGCCTCCTGCAGAGCCTCCTCGAACCTGTGGAGGAGCAGCTGGAGGGGGACGCTCTGGGGATGCCGAGGGGATCTCTGCCGGGGGGGCAGGGGTCCCGCTCCCAGTGGGGACCACTCACTCCTGCTCCCGGCACCTGCTGTGCCCCCCCGGGGCCATGCTGTACCCTGGCCCAGGGCGCCCTGGAGGAAGGCTGAGGGGGGAAAGCACCCTGTCCCCGCTCTGCCCCATCTGACCTGTCCTTAACGACGGCGTTGATGAGGGGATTGACCTCCTTGATCCGCTCCACATAGGCCTCCACCACCTCCACGCACGTCACCTGGAACACCAAACTCCCTGGTGCCAGCGTCCCCCCCCCCGGTGCCAATGCTCCCCGATTCCCCCGCGGCGCCAGTGCTCCTCCAACGCCCTGGTGCCTCTGCCGATGCCCCCTCAACCCGGTGCACCCCCCAGGCCCGGTAACCCCCAGTGTTCCCCTGGTGCTGCTGTCTCCGTTGCTCCGGTGTCCCCGTGGTACCAGTGCCCCTGTTATACCGGTGCCCCCTGGTGCTCCCCGATGCCTCCCGTCCCCGATACCCCACCGGCCC
>VXAK01016719.1:149924-190734 GCA_013399435.1 Arenaria interpres
GGGGCGCAGCGCCGCCGGCCGGGGGACGGGCGGCCTCGCAACGCGCGGCGAGGCCTACCTTCTGCCTGTCTTCGCGGAGCTAAGGCCCAGTCTCGGCCCGCCGCAGGCCGCCCTGCCGCGGTGGTGCGGACCGCGGAGATTCGCCTCTTCCCCTTCTGGGGGCAAAGGGAGAGGAACGGGGGCAAATGGAGCGACTGAGCCGCTGGTTGGCTGGAGGCGGCAAACAGCCTGGTGAGGGAGGGCCGCGCGTCCAGCGTGTGTCTAGGGCATGTAATCCCTCGCTGTGGAAAGGCCTGCATCGACAAGCTGCCTCGGGCAAGGCACGGAGGAGTCTCAAGGCCTGGGGCTGAACCGCGACATGGTTGAGCGCATCTGCAGCGCCTCTGGGTCGCTTGCAGGGACGTTCTGTGCTGGGGCTGAGGAGGAGATGCTGCCTGTTCCTGCAGAGGCTGCCCAGCAGCCTGTCCTCAAGCTCTGCACACAAACGCTCTGTCTGTAGGGTGCCACCAGCGTGTGGGACCTCAACGCTGATCAGCTTAAAGCTGCCATCTAATACTGTTCCTTGGCATTCTAAATGCTGAGCTTCACTCTCAAGCTTTTCCCCTCATAAAAACACAATCATTAATGTAGTTACTTTCGAACAAGCACTGAGATTTTTGAGTCACTTGGTGACTGGAAGAGCACTGGATCATCCTCAACCCTCAAAAGCAGAAGTTACAAAAATTGGTGATGCTAGGGGAAAAAAAATCATGTCTTTTAAAGCAAGTATTTAAGCAGTGCCTGAGCTGGCCTTATTACATATCTTTCTGTCCACATAGTTGGCAATTAAATTATCAATGAAAAGCAAGGGAGATGAGGGGATACATTTCTTGTGAAAATCCTTTACGACCGCAAAATCAACAAGTCAGCATTTATAAAAATAATCTGCAGCGTACACACCCTGGGAGGATATTGGCTTGACCTCTGTCCCACAAAAACCTAAGCTGAACATAAAAGGAAAGTCATCTTGATAATAGTTCTTTTTTTACAAACTCTTATCAAAGGGACCTGTTTTTTCCCTGCCCAGTGCCCATGGAGGAGAGAGGGAAAGGGAAAGGGAAAGGGAAAGGGAAAGGGAAAGGGAAAGGGAAAGGGAGAGCTGCTTTCCCTGCTCGAAGTGAGAGTCTTGTGCCCCTGGGGGGACACAAAAGCTGCTCCATCCACGGGTGGGTTTGGTCGCCAGGTACCTGGGGGGCTCAGGAAGGTGGGGGAGTCCCCACTCCCACAGGGAGAGGGGAAGTATTTGGCTCTTGCTGATTTTATTCACCTGGTTTCTCCTTTTTCCCTGTGGCTCTCCCTGGCCCTGGACACCAGTGCCTCAGGGGTGGGTTACGGCCAGGCTGTGCCCGGTGCTTCCTCGGGCTGATGGCACAACAGCGGCTTAAAAGAGGCTTTTTGCATTTCCCTGACATTGCTGGAACACCTGTGGCCTTATCTGGGTCCTTACATAGCCTTTGCCTTCTCCCCACGCTATCTCAGCACCCGCACCCCTGGGTTGGTACGGGTTGGGACGGCTTGTGCTGTGCCCGAACCTGGCCCTGCGCCTGCATCTCTGCAATCGCTGCCCAGAGGAGGCACAAAGTCACCTGCATAGCAGAAACTGTAAGTCAGGAATTGTTAAACCCTGGCTTGTGAAATTTTCTGACAGCGTTGGCGATTACATCTTGGGTTTGCCAGACCGGGAACAGGGATGACAAGGGTTCCTCAGAGCTTGGGAGTGGCCTGGGTAAGGCAGCTGTCCCACGGGATGCTTCCAGAGCTAGAACAGTAAAATGTGTCCCCTCAAAGGAGGCAGGGAGAGAATGTTCCTCCTAAATGTAATCCCAACAGTGCTTTTGTAATTTTTTTCTTCAATATCTTGGTGGATTTGCCATTTCCTCCCCTCCTATCCCAAGTCCTGCCCAAATATTGGCAGATGGGGATGAGCAAAGCCCCGTCCCTCCTGGCTCTACTTCCGCTGCTGCTCAGAGCTTTAGCGGGGATCTTCCCTAAGCAGCCCAGCTCTAGCACCTTGTGTGCCATGGAAAGTGTCTCCCTTAATCTTTGTCTTTCAACTTTCAGGAGCAGAGCTTTGAAATTCATACCAGATCATCTGCCACACACTTGGCACGGGCTCCCCATGTCCCCGCTAATCAGGCTGTCCTCCAGCACTGCCCCAGATAGCGGCTCGGGCTGCCTCTCCTTGGGTCAAGCTGCTGAGCTTTCTGGGAGTCGAGCCAAGAGTGCAGCTAGCAGAGCTTCATTTCCATGAAAAATGGAAAAAATGGGATAGAAGGTGCTCTAGAAATAAAGCACTAAGATCTGGAAGCCTGAGGTCAAGATGATTAAGACTGCTTTTCAATTACCAGAACCATCCCAACAGGCAGACACCACTCCGTACACACGCTAAAGAGGTGGTTAATGCCCATCTGATGAAAAAACAAGCAGCTGAGAGCAAGGAGGTGGGAAATCCGCAATGAAGCTCCCACATCCAAACCTGTCCCGCTGCTTCATTTCTTCTAACCCAGCTGGTTAGAAGAAAAAACATGATTCAGGGTCTTGTGCTCCTGGTATGTCTGCCCATCATTATCCCCCATCGTCTCGTTATTACCAAAGGCTTATCAAAACACGAGAGATGAGCAAGAATGTGTGGAAAGCCGGAGCGGTTCTGCTCAGAGTGTGTGCGTGTTGTAACCACTAATTGGCCAGGAAAGCATGGAGAAGGCTGGGCAGCAGAACTCGAGGCTGGTGGGAAGCAGAGGTGGGAAGCTGACCCACCGTGCCGTGTTCTGGTCGCCTTCTCCGGGCTCTCGAAAGCTCTTCTGGAGCTTTTGCCCAGTGCAGAAAAAAATACCTTTCAGGAAATTAAAAAAATAAAGACAGCCTGACAGCACAATTCTTTCCTTTGCAAAATGAGTCATTTAAAGCTTACCCTTAAAATAAAGCTTCAGAGGAAAATGGGGCTTTGTGTAGAAGGGTGCTGGGGTGGGGGAAGAGGGAAGGGACGTTTAAAGGTTCAGATTTAAACACAGCAGCTCAGATGCTCATTTCCCAGCTGATCCCAGGAAAAAAGCCCCAAGGCGGTTAAAGGCGGTTCCTTGAAACCTGCTCTTATCCTGACCCGCCACGGAGGGATGCTGTGCCCCGCGTTTCCTCGGCTGTCTCCCTGCCAGCTCTCCGGGAGCCAGGCCAGTGCTGGGTGGCACCCAGGGTGTGGGAGAACGGCCTTTGGGCTGCACAGAGTGGCACTTGGGGCCTCCTTGGATGCAGAGGGAGGCACCCAGAGGCTCCTGGAGCTCTTCACCAGCTTCTGCAGTCTCCAGGGAAAGCAGGAGCACTTTCACCAAAGCTTTCACTGAATCTGGAATGCTTTCACTTAAACTGCTCCCTCCGCTGCTGTGCATCCTCTGGCTGGGCTGGGGTGCCCAGGGCTGTGCTGGGCAGGAGAAAGGGATCTGGGGATGGGGTTGGATTTTCCTTCTTGCAAAGCCATGTCTGAAGTGAAGCAGCAGAGTCCGACAGGCGCACGTGAGAGGTTTGTCACTGCCTGCGACGGGAGCACCCGCTTCTGTCAAATGACTCTGACTTCCCTTGGGAAATGGGGGTGAAGGCGCCCTGCTCCCCTGGGAATCACAGGGCCCTGGCGCCTGGAGACAAGGCCTCTCTGTGCCCGGAGTGGGGACGGAGTCTCCCGGGGGAGCGAGGGCTGAGATGGTGCTGGGAGACTGCTCCTGGATGCCAGGTTGGATTTGTGACCCCCTCCTGAGATGCAGGGCAGGCGCATCATGCTCCTGCAGAGCAGCAAAATATCCTTCCTGGACCCATGGCTGCGATTGGGGAAAACAACTAAAAAAGCCTGTTTAGAAGCCCTGAGGCAGAAATGTCGCCTGGAGTCTCCCTGGGCAGAGCTGTGGGGCAGAGGCAGCTGCCTGCCCTCTCTGGGGGGCGTGGGGAAAAGTAATGAGGTTTATTCAGGTTCTTTGCAAGCAAAGGGGGTTGATGAGTGCTTTTGACACTGAGCTGAGTAAGCGCAGGGGGAAGCGGAGTTGTTTTCTCCGCTTGCACTGCAGCCCCTCGGGATGGAGCTGCTGGCGGGGTTTGGGGAGAGCCCCCCTGCATTTTGGGGGCTCTGCACCCTGCAGGGGGCTCCCCTGTGATTAGCAACTTGTGCCTGGGGAGCAGGAGCCACCGTGTCCCCAGAGGGGTTGCTGGGGAGGGGGGCTCTGGGAAGGCCAGTCCGGACCCGTCTCTGGTGCCTGAGCCCAAGTCCCGCCGCGGGGCGGCTGCGGGGCGCGGGGGGGACACACCGACCCGAGCTCCAGCGGGGCCGCCCCCGGGGACACCTCCCGGTCCCTTGGCTCCCGGGGCGGCTCGGGAGGCTGTCCTGGCGCCCGGGCTCGCCCTGCCGTCCCCACCAGGTGGAGACATTTTGCCACCAACACCCCGTGCCCGGTGGCGATGTCGGGAGCGCTTTGGGAGGGCTCGGCTGTGGCACGGGAACACCCTTCCCAATTCCAGGTAGAGATATAAAGAGTGTCTTGTGTCCTCCCCCGAGACCTTGCCTGAATGAGCTGGGGCTGGGTTTCAGCATCATCTCCCCAGGGGCCTGCTGGCTTGCTCGGGATCTGTGCCCAGAGGAGCCCAGCGCGCCGCCGCACACGCTGCGCTGCTGCTCCCCTTGGAAATAAAAACTGGAGCAAGCCACAATTGAGACAAGGTGCTATTTGATTTACTCACTGCATTGTTTATTTAACTGCTGCTAACAGCTCTCGAAGAGGCATCCTTCCCTTAGCTCCCCAAGTCCTTGTTTTCTCCTGCAGCGAGCTCCTGCCAGCTCCAGGCTCGCCACCCCAACGGGCCACGGCAGGTCCCCAGACGTGTGTGGACAATGTGGTGGCTGCAGGAAATCCCCATAATGACCCATCAGGACAGAGCAGTGGGGTCCCAGCTGCCAGGCAAGGCTGGTGCCTCCTCCTCACAATTTGGCTGAGGTTCAGGGTGGGCACAGGTTTGGCATTTTACGGGGATGGTCCCCTGGGGTTCAGCTGGCGCCGCAGAGGGATCTGGGTAAAACGCTGCTGTGGGACCACCCCCGGCAGACCCACTGGCAGAGCAGCCGTGGGTTTTGCAGCCAAAGCTCTGCCAAGCCAGCTTCATCCCAGCCCCACTACAGAAGGGAATTGCCGACAGGGAATTGGAGAAGGGAAGGGATTGCTGTCCTGGATGTGGCCAGGGTATGGCTTCCCTCTGGAGCAGCACCGTGGGATGGGGATGATGGGTGTTTTTGGGCTCCCTGTGCCGTGACCATGATGGTGCTGAGCACCGGGCCGGGGCTGTGCCAGGGGAGGTCGCTCTGCCCCCGCCGTTGGGCGTCCTCGTCCCCTGCCCCTCAGGGCTGCAGCTGCTCCCGCTGCACGGAGCCAGAGAACACTGTGTTCGCCCGAGTCCTCGATTAAACAAAATGTTTATGCATGCCTCCGCTCCAACAAGCATCTTGGCCGGCTTGAGCGAAGCCTGCTCCCTGCCCCAGCCCCAGCTGCGCCGGGGGCAGCCCCCGCAGCTCTGGGGAAAGGTCTGTGTGACGCTGACTTTAGGAGCCTGCTGGCCTTCTCTGCATGGTCCCCTCTCCAGGGCCCCCTGTCCTTGGGTCCCTGTGCCCCAGCTCCACCACGAGGGGCTTCAGCTGCTGCCCTGCAGCCTCTTGGTAGCAACAGGAGCTGCTGGTTCCTTCAAGGGGCTGGGGGGGGCACGCTTTGCTTCTTTACCTTGGGGGTTGTTGACACCCACCCCATGAACCTGCTACCCCTTTCCTATTTGGGCTGGGCTTTGGACTGTGTCTCGAGACTTCAGGAACAGCTAAGAAATATCCCGGGCTCCGGGGTGTCTCCAGCAGTGCAGAACACCATCCCTGACACTGTGCCTTCTCCACATCCTCCTGGTGATGACCCGCTGATCATCACCACGAACAAGACCCTGGGATGGGGTGGGCCGTCTCCAGCACCAGCCAGGGCAATGGCAGGGCTGACACTGGCTTCCAGGGCTGGCCTGCTGCAGCTCCGTGTCCCTTGTCCTGCACATTGTCTGGGATGTGCCTGCTTCCTTTCCTGCCTGAGGGGATGGTTTGTGCCAGTTCTGCACATCTGCAGTTAACTGGGGACAGACTGGCCTCCCCGGCCTGTGTCATCTCTCAAGGGGTGTGTGGCTGCCCAGTCCACGCCTGCATGGCAGCCCTCAGCCAGATGTGCCATCATCATATTAATGCTGTTGCTCCTGCTGATACCTCCAAACCCCTCGGAGGGACAGAGGTAACTCCCTCCCAAGCCATTTCCCCTGTGGGGAAGGAGCAGCACACCTTGGGCAAGGGGGTACCACCATATTGAGGTCATGTACAACACTGCCAGGAGACACCAAAGCCAAGGAGAGGAGTTTGGAGGTTTGCAGGGAGCTCTGGACGCAGATGTGACTCAGGGATGGATACAGGAGCCAGGATCTGCTCCGTGGACCTGAGGGTTGAACAGTGTGCTGTGGGGACTGGCACTATCCCGTGTGGTGCACATGCTAAAGGTGCGCTGGGAGAGCTGAGAGAGTTGGAGCATCTTGCTCTATCATGTGCAGAATTTAACAGCTCAATAACACAGCTAGGGACGGGCAGGCAGGGAGGCTGGAAGAAACTGGAGGGATTGGTGCTAAACTCTCAGTCTTTTGGCTAGTATTTGGGTCATGGGTACCCAGCAAGAGAGACCAGCCCTGTGTGCTTGCCAGCCCCACGAGGAGTGGGGAGAAGGGGTCTGCGGGGCTGAGACGTGGCAACAGCAAAGCTCAGGGCTCAGTGCCTCGAATTCAGAAGGCCAGAAAGGAGGAGAAAATGCTGGTGGCCACGTTGATGATGATGACCATGCACCGGACTCCCAGCCGTGACTCGCATAGGCTGCAGGGCTGTTTCCCAAGAGCTCCAGCTTTCAGCAGAGCCGGTTGCCCAAGCGGTGTGCGTGCCCCTGCCAAGCCGTGCCATGGCCCTTGCGAAACGGTGTTGATAAACACTGTGGGGCATGCCAAGTCCTGCCAGAAGACAGCTGATGTGCTGGGGCTGCAGGGAGTGCCTGCGCGGAGAGAGGAATTTTCCACTCCTCTCCAGCAAGTGCCTCTGACCCCGCCGGGGACTGTCCCCCGCATGGCAAAGATTCATTTGCTGGTGTCCAGCTGCCCCTGTAAGCCCCGCCATGCAAGTGCTGTCCTGGGCACAACTTAAGGCAAGGGGTGGTTGGGTCACCTGGGGCATGGTGGCACCCTGAAGGGCTGGTCTGGGGTGCCACCATCCCCCAGGCGACCCAGCCACCCCCATCTCACTGTGGGGCCGTTCTTGTGTCCTGGTGATGAACTACCTATTAGTTTTCCCTTTCCAAGCACGTGGACCAAGTTGGGGTGAGCCCTGTGCTGGCCTGGTCCCTGTCCCAGGGACTTGCCTCGCAGTGATGCTGGTCATGTTCACATGTGTCCTGGGGACACCAGGTGACTCTCACCAGGGCCCTCCAGGCTGCCTGGGCCAGCTCTGCCCTGCTGTGTCTTATGGCAGATTGGAAACATCTCAAAGAGCAGCAGGTTTGTCATATGAAAAGGGTGTGCTCCACCTTGTGCTGGCTGGTGTATGGTAATTAGCAGGCTAAATGCCCGATTTAATTTGACCAGCTAATGTCCTGGAGCTGCAACTCGCTTTGCCTGCCCTGTCATCCTGCTGTGCTCTCCACAAATGCAGATAAAGCTCTCTAAATGAAGGCTGAGCTTTCTCCAGGGCTCTGGGGAGGGCCATGCTCTCCAGGTGGTGCAGACCTGGCCAGTGCACAGTGCCACACGTGTCCCTGGGCGGCTCCGGTCCCCCGCCATCACCCACAGCCCAGCACCATCAGGGGATGCGCATTTGAAACCCTGACATCGCATGTGGCTTTCCACAAAGTGTCCCCAGGGGCCAGGACCATGCTGAAGAAGGAGGAGTGTAAAGAGCATTTGGAAAGCCTGCGTGTCCCTGCCGATAGCCACGAGCAAGCATAGCATCCACAGCTTCCTGGGCAGCAGGAAAATCCAGTTATTTAGGGCAACATTTGTAAATCATCAGCAACTGGTCTCTGGCACAACATGACCCTTTCCAGAGGCCTTCCTCTCCACATCCTCCTGAGGAAAGCCACCAGCGTGAGGATGCTCATGGACTCAGGACGGCCGGCGTGCCCTGTGCTCTGGACATCAGCCAGCCTTGGTGCAGCGTGGGGCTCTCCTCCCAGTGTCCCCCAGGTTGCTTTTGGGACACTGCTGAAATATATTTTCCAGTGCTTCAGACAGCTTGTTTGGAAGTGTCCTAAGTGGCAGAGAGCCTGGCCATTCTCTTAGGAAAGTGCTTCCAAGCCTGGTGCGAAGGCCATGTGTTTACTGCGGGGCTCTCTTGGTGCTGCTTGCTCTGCTGGAGATGGGGCGCAGGGGTGACCCTTGGGCGATGGATGTTTCTGGGTGGTTGGTGTTTGTCACTACATCAAACTGCCCCGTGGAGGTGTTTCTGCTTTCTCCCAGGTATCAGGACAGGATGCACTCCCGTTGGGCAGGTTGCAAGGTGACTTTGTGCTCCTGGCGGGCAGTGATGGCCCCGCAGGAGCTGCAGATGGGCTTGGTCAGAGGTTTCCACAGAGAACTGTTGTTCCAGCAGGGACCTGCCTGGGAAAGGCATAGCTGGAGTTCCTCCTCCATCGGTGGGCAGAGGAGCCAAGCGTCGGCAGTGCCAGGAGAGAGAAGACACGGGGCATCAGGGGTTGTGGACAGGATGCTGGGGGTGAGGACTCTGGGAGGACTCTACCTCCACCTTTTTTCCTTCCCTCCCTTCCTCCTTCCTCCGCTCTCCATCTTGCTTTCACTCTCTCCTTCTCTTTGACTTCCTCTTTCTGTTTCTCTTTCTGTTTCTTTTTCTCTCTTTCCTCCTTTTCTTCCTTTCTTTTGCTGCCTCCCAGACATGTCCCTGCTGCCACCCTGCTGCCCTGGTGCCCATCCCTCTGGCATCAGGGCTGGCAGCGGCAGAGCTGCAGAGATGCACCCTGCCTGTGGAGTTTGCCTCCAGCAAAGCCCCAGTGCACGAAAGGGACCCGTGCCCAGGGCAAACACTGTCACCCCATCAGCCGGGGGGGCTGTTCTCCCGCTGTCCCCCCTCATCGGGGCTCAGGTCCCTGTGTGGGGTGACAAGGTGGGCAGGGAACAGCGATGCGTGGCTGGGAAGGCACTGTTGATATGGCAGCTATCTATAGCTGCACGTTGTAGCTGTGCTCACCTAAAGACACAGCGGATCATGGTTTTAATGTAGAGTAATTGCTACTATTACAGAGCTGGTGTTACAGGGGAATGAGGGAAGCTTTGGGCACGCCACTTCCCCTCCTGTGTTGTGCCCATGGGGTGTCCTTTGGATGGAGGTCCATGTGGTCCTTGGATGTGAGAAATGGCAAGAGAAAGGGGGAATGGATGGTTTGCTCACGGCTGGGAGCAGGGACGAGGCTACTTTCTCTTCTCCGCCCCAGCTCCTGACGTTGTGGAGCGTGGGGCACTCGGTGCCTGCACATTCTCCGCTGGGGAGAGACAGCGCTTGGGCAAAAGGCACCCGAAGAGGCAGCAGGCTCTGTCCTGCCCCCAGACACTTGGGACATGGTGTTCTCTCTGAGCAATGATAAGGACAATCAATAATAAAAACAGGCAGCCGGGACGCCAGCCCGGCCCCCAGCCTGCGACCTTCGGGAGCTGGGTCACTGGAGCAGGCGGGCGCTCCTGGCAGGGGCGAGTGTGGCGTCGGGGGCAAGCGTGGCTGCGGGGGGGTGCAGTGGAGCATGCAGCTGGTGGCCCCCGGTGCAGCCCCCCCAGGCACAGCCCCCCCAGGCACAGCCCCCTCCGGCACAGCCCTTCACACCTCCGCCTCACCGCCCCCACGCAGACGCGGCTCACGCACTCGCAGGCACACGCTGGACTCCTTGTTAGGAGCTGGGACGGTGACGAAGCTCCCATGGGGTCTCGGGGTGCCTCCTCACCCCGCTCTGAGCGGCTGCACATGCGCGTGGCGGGGGGGGCGGCCTCTGGAGTCACCCCCAGCTCTTGCATAACGATCCGCATTTACAAACCGCTGCACAAACATGACCCACTTGCCGAGAGCACGGCCGGCTTCAGCAACATCCTGATAAAGCAAAAAAACCCAAACCAATCCAGCCCCAGCCCAGCTCCTGACGCAGCTCGGGGGGGCTGTTTGGGTCTGGTGACGTAGGGGGGTTTGCAGTGCCCTGCCTGGGCCGCGGCTGTGGGGCTCCAGCTCTGCGTAACGTCCTGGAAGGTTCGAGCTGGCCCAGGGCCGACGCAGGCGCCCATCCTGCAGCAGGTTCTGGCACTTTCTGAGCTTCTCAGAGCTGCAACAAAGCTCAGGGGTTTCCAGGGAAAAAAGGCCTGTGGGGCCACACATGGTCCCACCGCCTCCTCCTGCCCCAGCAGGAGAGGTCCTGACCCAGCCCCACTGGCATGAAACGACACTCAGGGCCAGCTGGTGTGCAGGGCTTTGGGGGCCTACGGCTTTTCCTTGGAGGGGGCCAGGGGCAATCAGAAAGGAGAGTTATAAAAAAGCTCATTTGCAGAGTCCGGTCAAGTGGATCCGGTCAATGCCCAGCACATCCCGACCCCCCTGCGGGTGCAAAGGCCAGTGCCTGGGGACAGGGACCAGCCTGCATCAGGTGTCCAAGAGCTTTGCTGGGCACCCCCCGCCACAGAGCACAGGGAGGGCAAGTGCTCCCGAGGTCGGGAGTCTCCTCCGCTTGGCCTCAAATGCACCCGCAGCGGGGGAGGCTCCTGGTGAGCCCGGCTGCAGCAGCCATGCCTTATCTCGCCCCTCCTGCCGTCGCTCTGCTCCTCCCAGGAGCCTGCAAAGCGGTGTATAAACACCCCGGCTTCAGCCCTCAGCCCCTTCATGGCAGCAACTCCATTCGGGGGCACTGCTCTTTCCGATGTCTATGCTGGGGACATCCCACCTGCGGGAAGCGATTCCCGAGCCGGCAGGCACCAACCAGGAGCCAGGGCAGCCCCAGGCACCGCGCACCCTCTTTGGAGGAGCCTCGTAGCTGGGAACAAGGGGACTAAGGCTGCAGAAATGGGGTCCACAAGGACTGACCTCGCGGCTTTAAACCTGTGGGCTGGGTTGTCATTCCTGCCTTTAGTTCAATGTCCAGCCCGTTCCCCTTGTCTCCCTGCCCAGAGCTCCCAAGGAGCTGGGGGAAGTCACGGGCCAGCAGACAGCATCATGCTGTGACTGCGGGAGCGGGTAGATGGAGGGAGGCTGCTGGCATGGGGGAGTGCACAGCAGAGATGGAGATGGAGTTTGTCCCCCAAGCTGGAGCCTGAACCTGCCCTCATCTCAGGCAGGTTGAAAACAAGCCTGCCCTGAGACCACCTGAAAGTGCCTGTGGCTTTCTTGCTGCCTCTGATCTCGCCTCTTCCCCAACGTACTCGGTGCAGAGCTGTTGAGGTTGTGCAGTTCCCCAGGACACCCTGTCCTAGGCGAAGGCAAACCACACCGGCTGCTGCAGAGCCTGCCCTCACCTTTAGAACCCTGCTGGAACACGTCCCCCCGCATCCCCTCCATCACCCGAGCCATCCGTGAGCCCCCGGAGCTGCCTCCAGGGAGGCTGGTGGGCAGCAGGAGAGGTGGCTGCTGGAACACGGTGGTTCCCAAGCTGGATGTGGAGGATGGGTGTTGTGTTGGCCCTGAGGAGGTTTTTAGGACCACGGTTTCAGTGGGGACCAGAGGGAGGAAGGGGACTTGCAGAACCCTGGTGACAGAGCTCCACACACCTCACATCCTCACCTGGCGTCTGGGAAAATGAGGCACATCCCCGTCCTGTGCCGGGAGTGACACCCTCATTGGGCTCTGGTGCTGTGTGGACCCTCCCGGTCCCCAAGGGGTGACACTGAGCCCTGCATCCCCTGCAGCCCCTCCTGGCCCGGGAGATGAGTCTGCCCAGGGCATCTCCACGGGACGTCCAAAGGTAACCCAAACCCACTTCCCATGGCTGCCCTTTGGCAGAGCCGCGCCGGCACGCTCCTGGCACAGGGCTGGCCTGGCTGTGCTCTGGTCTCTGCCCCAGTTCCCATCGGGTTTCGGGCAGATAAGGGCTCTGCCTGGTAGGAGGGTGTTTAACCCTTGTGCAGCCGGCAATGGCGGATGCAGCCCAGGTTCCCCAAAGGGATCTCTCAACCCTTCTCAGGTGGCAGCTGCCCAGTTTGTTCAGTGTTAGAACACGCTTTGGGTACGTGGGTATTTGGGTATGTTCAGCAAGCGGTTTGGAGAAGTCCATTGGCTGGCCCAGAGCAAATGTTCCTGAAAATTTCTGATAGACAAAATACGTGAATTGTCATCACTCTTGGAGCATTCAAGGGTGTTTGGTGGGACTGTAAGATTCTGTGCTGGGGGGGGCAGCATTAATGTCATGGTTTGCATTTCTGTTTAAAAACATGTTTCTTTTATTTCTGTTGTGCTCTCCCGAGCTGTCCTGCAGGAAGGCGAGATGAGCCCGATCTCCCTGTGCTGCCAGGGGGAGCGCGGGCACACGCACGGGACACTGACGTGAACGTGCCACTTCCACTGGTGGTTGCCTCGCAGGATGATGATGCTGTTGACAGGACGTGTCTTTATTTTGGCGGTGGGTTTTGGGGATTCGGTTGCCCACTTTCAGGGCCCTGCCCGTACGGTGCCCAGGCGGTGCCCAGTGCCGGGAGCATGGCCAGGAGGTGGCAGCAGCCCGTCACCGTGGTGCCAGACCCGGGGTGCAGGACTGAGACCCACCCAGAGGGGCATTCCCACTGCTCGGGTCCCCTCTCTGGCATCGAGGAAGGCACAGGGGGAAGAAGGCAGAGCTCTGCAGGGGCAGGCATGCTGGAGGGTGCTCTGGTGGCGTGCTGGGAGAGGAGGACGGGGGGACGCGGTGGCTCTGCAGGGCGCTGAGCGGGCACAGCTGGGCTGCGGTTGCAGCTTCTCACTGCTGGCCCTGCGCGGCGTTGTGGTTTGAGGCAGCAGCCTGTGGAAGTCGGAAAGAACAAACTGTTCAGCTGCCAGCCCTTCCAGCTTCTGCTTTCGAAGTTATCTCACAGCCCAAACACACGCAGTGACCTGGCACGGCCACAGCTGGCATGGCCACAGCTGGCCCAGCACTGGTGGCTGGCCCAGCCCGTCCCGGTCCCATCCCCAACCCCCAGCCCTGTGGGGTCACTGCTCGCTGCTGCTCGTGGTGAGGGGCTCTGCAGCCCCCACGGCTGTGCACTCCCTCCAAGCACGACCACAAATACCTCCTGGCACAGGGCAACTTCCCGGGTATCCCACTCCAACCATGGCTGGTGGTGACTGGTCCCTGCAGAGATGGACAATGGCTTGTGTGGGGGTTCCCTTCCACTCTGCTCAGTCCTGCTTGGCTACCAGCAAACAGCACAGGATTGCCATGCTGATGCCACACGTGGAGATGCAAGGGCAGGGTGGGGGAACTGGTACAGAGATGGAGAGGAGAAGGAGAGCACTGACCCACCACACCCAGGTGCTCCAGTGCATCCCATGGCTCTGGAGATGGGCACACGCTGCTGGAGCCTGGGGAGGACACACGAGTTTCAGCCATGCATGGGCACAGGGACAAGCCTCCGTGCCCCCAGACAAGCTGTGGCACCAAGATGCTGCCAGCTTGAGGGATGCAGGAGGTGACCGCAAACGCTGCGGAGAGGGGGAAGCTGTGCTTGGAGCAGGGTCCCACCCCACAGGTGGCCATTCCAGCCCTGGCCCTTGGCAGAAACGGGAAGCTGCGGGCTGTACCTGACTCCGAAAAACAAGGCTGTGTTGTGGTGTCTCGTCACAAGTGCCGAATTCACACGTGGGGGTGCAGGTGGGAGGGGGAAGTGGGAAAGGGGTGGGGAGCTGGGTTACGTAGAGCGAGTCCTCCAGCCTTCCTTCCTGCGGCCGTGGGCTGAGGGTATATAAACAGATGAGCTATAATTATCTGGGGCTGGCGAGGAGCGAGCCTGAGCTGCCGGCTGCCCTGGGGACAGCCACAGGGCCAGCGGGCTTGGAGCCCCCAGGGCTGGCAGCCACGGCCCAGGCGGGCTGTGCCATGCTGCTGGGGACAAAGGTATGGCCCTGGCTTGTCACCTCTGCAACTGGAGTGACGGGGCTGTGGAGACCCTGAAGAGGGCACAGAGGCTGCGTGGAAGGAAAAGTCCCCTTGAAGGGTCCCGATGGCTGCTGGGTGACTCCCCGTGGGGCAGGAGGGCGCACCAGTTCACACCGAACTGGTCCCGGACTGGTCCTCACCATTGTGTTTCCCAACCAAAATCACCACCATTTGTGAAAGGCCGGTGCAGGGAGAAGGCACCTGCCTCTGCAGTACTTTCTGTCTGCATTTTGACCATTTTTGACCTGTCTTGCCAGTCCTGCTCCTCTCCCCAGGGAGGTCCCTTCCTCCTTGCTATCAATGCTCCTGACATCAGGTACCTGCTGTGGAAATGGGGAAGCACCACAGACCCTGTCCCCCTCCCCAGGGCAGAAGGGAGTGTTCTTCTCCAGACCTCGGGTGCAACACCAAGAGGTCCCTCGGGCAGCTTGAGTGAAAGCAGGAAATCATGTTTGGGTGGTTAAAAAGAGCCTGGGAGGGGAACACCTTGGGGGGTGAGAGGAGGACCCCAGGGGGACAGGGATTCAGACTGCAGGGTCAGGCAGCTCCACTGACTGCTGTCAGCACCCAGCCCAGCTCCTCCAGGCATTTTGGGTTGTAGGGTGGTTGCTCTCTCCATCGCACTAAGG
Organism: Arenaria interpres; assembly: GCA_013399435.1. Lineage (NCBI taxonomy): Eukaryota > Metazoa > Chordata > Aves > Charadriiformes > Scolopacidae > Arenaria > Arenaria interpres. Next base: position 164,776 of record VXAK01016719.1, read on the forward strand.
GGATCCTAGATGCTCCATGTTTCAATGGACGAAATGGACGTCTGGGAGTTTTACTGGACCTTGATATTTATAAAATCTGGGCCAGAGGCACACCAGGACGTGTTCTGAAGGTCCATGAAGGTGCCCAGCATCTCTGGGTGCAGGCAGATGTTTCCCCTGACCACACCAGCACGTGTCCAATGGTGGGAGGAGAGGAGAAGCAGCAGATGAGAGTCAGGGCAAGGCTATTCCCAAGTCTTTGGGGTGGAAGGATGGGGAAGGGTGAGAGGGTGTCTTGGCTGGTCCTTGTGCTGGAGAAGTGCTAGTGTGGTAGTAGGACAAGGCAGAGGGGGGAGACCAGAATGAGTTTGGAGATTGTCCCAAATGGGGATGGTGGCTGCGTCCCTTTGCGGGGGACACCTCGGCTTTGCTCCCAGGCATGGGTCACATCGGGCCAGGCGAGGCTGAGATGGGTCCAGTTGAGGCTGGGATTTCTGCAGCTAATGGGAAACAGAAAGCTGGGACTGAGGAACTAAGACATGGCCCGAAGACACCCTGTCGTTGCAAAAGGCTCAACCAAGGGTTGGCTGAAAGATGAGGAAAGTGCTTGGGGCTCGTTTGTGCTTAGACTTCCCAGCCCCTCCAGCCTCCAGCACTCAGCAGGGCAGCGTTTGCTTTCACTTCTCTCCCTGGTCTCCAGGACAGACAAATGCTGAGAACTTTCCACATCCAGAACAACAAAAACAAAAGACATGCAAGAGAAAACAACATTCAGATTTGGAAGTAAAGAAGGAATCCATCATTTCCTACCCAAAAACAATCCACACTTGGCGGGGAGCTGGGTAGGGAATGGAAACAGCCAGCTGAAAAAGCTGAACTGGTCACAAAACAGTGACCAGTGGCCCTGCTGGGCTGCCTAGTTTGGGGCACCGCTCTCAAGTCAGATCCTCTGCCCTCGGCACTGGCTTGAGCCATTTGCATGGAGGTTCTTCAGGGGGGTTCTTCAGCCTGAGCCCAGTGCTGCTGCACAGGAGTTCCCTGCTGTCCCTTGGGAGGGTTGGCAGGTCTCAACTGCCCCTGTCCCCATGCCGCTTCCCACCTTGCTGAGCACCAGCTGAGAACAGCCTCTGGCTGGGGAGAGCAACCCAGGGTGAAGTGCTTTGCCAGAGATAGCAATCGTGGTGGCAGGGACACGACTGATGACAGGGCTGTGGTGCTTTGGCAGAGGCCCCTTCCTCTTGCAAGAGAGAAGGGGACAAACCATGCACAGGCTCCTGTCTGGATGGAGGTGGGCACCAACATGGCCCTTGCAGACAGTCTGCAGCAGGGTCAGAGCGAGGACCAGCTCCTTCCCTGGCGTGGTGGCCGAGGGGACAGAGCCAGCACCTGCAGCCCCGTCTCACCTGCCCCGCTCCTCCTCCCCGCCAGGGACGGGTGAACCCAGGATTAGCTGTTCCCAGCACATTCCAGGTATTTACCTCCTGGGACTCCCGCTCCGCCGACCTTCGCTGATGAAAGGCACAGACCTGGAACAGGCGTTTGGCTGATGAAAGAGGCGGTGGAAGTTGCCAGCAGAGCAAGTTCCCCGTGTGTTTGCATCAGGCTCCCAGATTTCAGCGGGTGAGAGACACGGCTGGCACCCTGCGCCCTGGAAGGCTCTTGTCCCTCTGCCTCCTGTCCCAGAAAGAGATGAGGGAGCTGACCCTGCCAGGAAGGGGTGGTGTGTCCCATGGCTACCCTGGAAATAGGCTGTTTTCTTTGGTTCTCTCCCCACCCTGGGAACAGCCAGAGAAGGATGGGTTTGTCCCAGGTCTGATGCGGGACCTGTGGCTGGAGGGGAAGGGGGAGCAGGAGGGGAAGATGCTGGAGCCGGGACGGGAGCTGGTGTGGCTCCACGTGTCTGGGGGAACCATGCTGGGGGCAGGGGCAGCACCAACACTAGTTCAGGTGTCCAGGAGGACACCTACCCACACAGGTTGACCAAGGGCTTCTCCTCCACGGACGAAAGCAGAGGGTGAAATCTCCCCCTGCAGTGGTGTAATCCTGAAATCACCCCTGAAGACACTCGTCCAGACACCACTTTGCAAGCTGACTCAGGGTTTGGGGGATAAAATCGCTATAATTTTGGAACACGCCATGCCCACAGGGTGCCTTTCTTAAGCAGCTCTGGTGGCGAGCTTTCCCTGTCAACAAGCTCTGCTGTTACAGAACACCCCGGGGGAGCAGCAGAAGCCGCTGGGTGTTTGCCGAGCAGACAGGACCGTGCCGTGCGTGACGCCGGTCCTTCTGGGCTCCTCGCACTCTTGTGGCCCCGCCGTGCCCCCCCCCAGCCTGCTCCCAGCACAGCCTGCTGCCCCCAGCCTTGCATAAATCTCCTTGTGGGGAGGCAGGGAAAAAGGAGAAATCGCAAAAACCGTGGACACTGGGCAAGTTTTTTTACAGGGCCTCCATGCAGCATGGACCATGCAAGGAGGACAGAGGGATGGTTGCTTTGCTGGGGGCCAGGACGAGCAGCACGGCTGATCCTCAGCCAGGACCATGCGTGGTGGGGTATTTAATGTAACCTGGAGCTGCAGTGAAGCATTGGTCATCTCCTCTGTCCTGTGGAGAGGGCAGGTTCCCAGAGCAGGGAACCTGCTTGTGTGGGCAGCTTGTGTGGGCAGCGCTGGCTCGGGGCACGGTGCCAGGGCTGGGGCAGAGCTGGGACCCGGAGGCGTCTTGGCAGAGGGGATCCCAGGGGGTGCTGGCCTTGGCTTGACAACGAGTTGCCTCCAACCCGGTGAGAAGAGCTTTCCTGGTGAGACACCATCTCCTGAAGAGCCTCCCCATCTCATTGTGGCAGGAACTGCCAATTTCACCCTCAACCAAGGCCCGTTGCAGAGGGCCTGGGTGTGGGGTGAGCTGCCCCCAAAGCCCAGACCACCTGGGGGTGAATCAGAATTATCCAGGTTGGAAGGGACCTTTCAGATCATCAAGTCCGATCATCAACCTAACACTGACAAAAACCATCCCAGCTCCTTTTCTTCACTCACGGGTTGTTTTCTCCCAGCACAAATACATCTGGGCTCGTTCATGGGCGCTGTTTTCTTCTTTGGGCAGAGAGTTGTGCCAACAAAGCAAAGCTTCTTCCTTATCCCTCCCCTTTCTAATTGTTTCCGTACAGATCTCATTTCACCACGTCCCGGAGCAGGGCTGGGTTCCCTGCTTACATAAAGTTGAAAACAAGGGGTGAGGCACTGGTGGTTGGCAGGAGAGCATGTCCACCCCGCCGTGCCCTCCCAGCATTGGTCGGCTTCCAGGTTTGGCTTTTCCAGGTGCCCGAGACCTGTAGCCCTTCCTCAGGGAGCGGAAGGCCAGGGAACGTTGCTGGTGGTGCAGCAGGGACCCAGACAGGGCTAGAAAGCCGTGGCCAGGCTCTGTGCTTCGCCAGCCACTGGCCCAGGCTGTGCCCTGGGCTGGCCGATGGCAGCCACCACGCTGCTGACACTTCTGCCCCTTCCCTGGGGCTCTGGGTTGCTTCTCCTGGGGCAGCCCCTTGCCCAGGGGTCTCTGGTGCTGCGAGTGCCCATGTCCCTCTTGCTCAAGTCAGACCCTGCAGCGACTTCCTGGTGTGAGGGTCTCCAGAGCAGGGGCTGGATGGGGGTGGAGAGGGGCTGGTGTTGGGGTCACCCAGTGGGTGGCTCGGTGGGTGCTGCTTCTCCCCGCTGTCACACCGGGCTGGCTGTGGGGTGGCAGGGCCCATCTGTTGTGCAGGTCGCGTGGCCATGAGGTGCAAGTAACACTGAGAGGGACTTGGGGTGGAGCAGGGCTTTTGGGATGGAACAGGGATTCGGTGATCCAGCAGAGCTGCGGAAAGCAGCCAGCTCCTGACACCTCAGCCTCCTGGGTGCCATCCAGCCTCGCCAGAGCTGAGCCAGAGCTCCCAGCGCTTCCCATGCACGGGGCCATCCCTGCAGACCTGGTCTGGGGTGGCTCTGGGGTGAGCTGGCTCAGGGTGAGCCCAGCCCCACAACCCAGGCTGTGCTGGGGGGCCTGTGGTGGCTGCAGAGCTGGAGATGCTCAGGGGCTCACAAAGAGCTTTCTGTCTGTGGAGGACTCGCTCAGCTATTGTCCCCTGTCCTAGTTCCAGCGCCGGCTGCACACACTGCTCATCTTTCTAGGTCAGTGAAGAGCGCCTTTCTGTGCCAACAAAAGTGGTTCTCTCTCCACGCAGGGTCTTTCCCTCGCTCCTCGGATCACGCTGCTTTGTCTGCGCTGGTTTTGACCAGAGCATGAAGTATCTTCTCACGTGCGTCTGTCCTCCCACTGGCACTGCCAGGGCTGGCGCTGCCAGGCAGGGAGAGATGCTCTCTGCCTGGTGGCTCTGCCCGGGGGTGCCCCTGCTATGTCCCTGCAGCGCATGCTGGCTGTGCTGCTCAGGGATGCAGCCCCGGCAGCAGGGATGCTCTGGGCAGCCCAGGTGTCTACCCTGAGGATGGTGACACGGTGGGAAGGGCAGGGGCAGGGCAGCATGAACTTGGGCTTCCTGGGCACGGAGGGACTGTCAGGACTCCCCCATCCTCTCCAGAGTAGGGCTGTGGGGATGAGGAAAGCTCCATCAACCCAGAGCTGAGATGGAGCAGGGGCCATGGGTTGTGGGTGTCTCAGACCCTTGTCTGCCTGGAGAACACCTATGGGGCTTTCCTGGGGAGTCCAGAAGGCATCAGCCCTGCATGTCTTTGAAGTCAGACCTTGGCTTTCCTGAGGGAGGTTTTGTCCTGAACCAGGAGATGCAGAACTGCCCACCTCCCCCGCAGCGTCTCAGGGCTGGGATTATCCCTGGTGTCTCAGTGGGATGTGTGGAACAGCAAGAAAGGAGGGCGGGATGCTGTCAGAGATGATGGCGAGGGAGAGCAGGGCACAACGCAGAGACAGACGGGCAGGCTTGGGAGGAGGCCAAGAGACAGATTTTTGCTAGTAGCAGGCTGAGAGCTGCGAGCAAAGAAATCCGTTTGTTATCACCCGGTTCATTCTTGCTGGGTTCAGGGACAAGGACTCGAGGACTCCCCAGGAGCATGAGACCCGACCCCACTATGTGTCCCCTCCCCGGGAACCGCAGGGCCAGGGCAGTGCAGGACCCGTGGCATGGGACCACATGGGCTGCCCGGGTCCCCACCACCCGTGTGAGAGCATGCACATCTGTGTGCACACATGCCCTGTGTGCGTGGCTGTGTCCCACAGGATCCGAATACCGGCGTGAGTGGAGTGGGTGTCTGTGCAGGTGCGCCCGCCCCACCGCTCAGCCGCTGCTGCAACACTGCTCCCTCTTCTGTTACTCCTTAATGCTTGGTTTGGTTTTTTCCCTCCTCAAACCGCAGCATTTCATCATTTCACACCCCAGGAAGATCACTGCTTTCTCTCAGCAGCCAAACTGATGTCCTGCGTGGGATGGGGGGATGCGCGGTGCTGCTGTCACGTGGTCCCTTCATGTCTCGCTGGTCCCTTCCCGTTGCTGGGCGATGTGATGTGCGTGTGGGCTGTGTTCCGAGATGCCCATCTGATGGAGATGCAGGCTGAGATCCGGGAGTGCCGGTGGCTGTGCACAGCCCAGCACCTCCCGTCTGCCTTTGCCGGGCACAGGGGACACTGTGCCGCAGGCACCATGACTCTGCGGTGGCTGGTGATGGAGCACTGAGCCCTGGACACAGTGTCCCTGCTCATCCTCAGCCTGGGAGGAAGGCAGGAGCAACGCAGTGGTGGGGTGGGAGCTGACATGACTGCCCTGCCTCGGGGAGGGGGAGAAAAGCCCCTTTCCCGACACCAGGTTCATGCTGCTGTTTTCCAAGGCAGCCTTTGGGGGGAAATGCTCCCTGCCATGTACGTGTGCCAGGCACAGCACCGTGCTCAGCTCACACGGCCCCACGCTCCTGCATCCCTCTATGGCCCTGGGCTGCAGCAGCACCTTGCGTGTCCTTGCAGGTCACCCAGCCACGGGGACATGTCCAGCTGCGGCTCCGTGGCCAGTGGGGGCACAAACACCCCCCCCCTCATCTCCACGGGTCCCTCTCTGGGGGCTCCCTGCCATCCCCAGAGTGCCCATCTTCTCTCTCCCCTCTCTCCTGTTTATTAAGGTTTTGCCCTTATTTCAGCAGGCAAAAGCAACCACCTTCCTTGCACCTCTCTCCCTCTCCAGGTCCCAGCTGTTCTTCCTCTTGTTTTCCGCCAGCTACTATCCTGGAGCTAAAAATAACAAGGAATTTACAGCCCTCGACCTTGAACTTGGCCAAGCGCAGTGCTCCGGCTTTGTGCTGCGTCAGCAAATTGCTCGATGGCTCATTCTGGGTTTTCCTTCCATCCCCGCAAGTCCTTTCCCCTGGGGGCACGGAGTCAGTATGCCCGATTGGCATTGTCCAGGAGAGATGCTGCGAGCTGGGCATCTCAGAGGGTGAGAGGTGCCACATGGGCACGGGGCAGCGGGCGGTGTGTGATCCCAGGAGTTCAAGTCCCAAAGACGTCACGGGATTTTGGTTTCTTTTCTTTTCAAGTCACCTATTTTCACCGTTTCTCTAGTGACATTTCCTTTGCCGACGTTTTCAGCATATATTTAGAACAGTTTCCAAGTTTCCCCCACCATACTTGGGAACGCAGGAAACTCACTATTTCTGTGTCATTGTCTTTAAAAGGAAAACTGAGATTGTCATGAAGTCACGGGACTCCTGTAGCCAAAGCCTTCAAGAAGGACACCCCACCCAGGCCCCTCAGGTGCTCGTTGCTATTTCAGCGCCGTGAAGAGCCTCCTCATCCATCCGCTGGCACAAAGGAGTTGGGAGCTGCTTCCTCCTGCCGTATGGAGGATCAAAACCTCACGGATCTGTTGGGCTCTGCCCCGGGTCTGCGCTGACCGGGGGCAATGTCCATCCTCGCTGTGGGACAGGACTGGTCCCTACACCCGTGTACCCAGTGACAGCACAGCATGAGGCTTTCCCTCCACTCCCTGCCCCAAATTAGCACGCAGCCCACTTAATTGCTTCCTTGTGGGATGAGTTTGGAGAGTATTCACCATCTGGAGAGGGAACAGGCTGACATTACTGTGGGTTGGTGGCACAACCCTTGCTGCAGAAGTGAAGCCAGGCAGCTCGGTGCCGGGCTGGGCTAGTAATAGCCTGCCTCATTCTGCCCGGCTGTGCCTCCCAGCTTCCCCTCTGCCTGGGGCCAGGACGTTCCCAGCCGTGGCTCAGCTGGAGCTCTAACAACTGGCCCAGTGACCCACAGGGGCACGAGCGGTTCTGCCTGTGGGCACACGGCCAACAACCCCAGATAAGTGGCTACTGGCTACGCCAGCCCCACCCCCAGGAGAAGGGAAGGTCCTTGTGGGACAGGCGAGGGCTGCTCCTTGCTTGGTGGCTGCAGAACTGGGGTGGTCCCTGGCCAAGGTGACCTGGGGTGCAGGGACAGGGGCTGGACAGCCCCAGGGTCTCAGGGTTGGGACAGGGAGGCAGGTTGGGGTCCCTGTCCATCAGCCTCATGGGATTTGTCTGGCTTTCTACCCAGCTGTTAGCATCGGCCTTTGCTCCTGAGGTCCAGCTCATGCGGGGATGTCCTTGCACCCTGCCTGTGCTGTCAGGAGATGGGGGACACAAAGCTGTTTGACCCAAGCAGCCTTGTCTTGTCTCGCCCAGCCCAAATGCCTCGCTCTTGCTCTTGAAGACCTTGCACTGGAACCTGACTGTATCTAAAAACCCCGGGCAGCCCCAAGAGTGCACAGTGAACGTCCAGTTTCTGCTGATGGTCGACGTCCCCACCGGGGAGCCCAGGGGGACAAGGTGCTGGCCATGATCCCACTGACATGGTATTTTCTCTCACTGTTGCCCTGTTGTTCCCCACTCAGCTCCCGAGGCTGGTGTCAGCCACGGGCTCCTTGCAGCCACCACTGTGGCCTCAGGTGCCTTGATGTCCCCAGGAAGCTGACCCCGCTCTCGCCTGGTTTTAGCCAGCGGCAACCAGCATCCCAAGGGGTGGCTGCAAACGTGATCCCTGCATTTTTCAGCTGGAGCTGCCTCCAGTGCCTGCTGTCCTCTTCCCTGCTTGGCCCGGGGAGGCCAGGAGAGGGGGGCTGGAGGCCGTCCGACTGCTGTGGTTGTGAAAGCCGTGAGTCAGGGAGCCCGGGGATGCGGCAGCGCATCGCCAGGCAGCTCCTGGTTCCTCTGCAGGGAGCCTGGGGGTGCTGGGGGGCAGCGAGGCTAGAGAGGGGTGCGGGCAGGGCTGCTGCTCTTGCTCAAGGGATGCTGCTTGCGTGTTATTTTCCCTGTGGTCTTTTCCCCTGTGTTTTTTTCCCGGAGCAGGCACAGTGAGGCTCTGCTCGCGGGAAGGGAGCCCACGGGGTGCGGGAATGACTCATTGGACATATTAAGCAGATTTATGAGCTTATTTCTCAAATGAAGGCTGAGCGTGTGTGCCATGCCATCCTGGCCCGGGCTGCATCCCGGCACCGCTGCCAGCAGAGATCCTGCCAAACCTCAGCCCTTCCATGAAAACAACTTCAGTGGGCAATAAAAAACTGGGATAAGCACAGCAGCACCAGCTTCGGAGTAGGTCTGCACACGAGCCCACGTCGGTGTTTGCTGGGGCCGGGCTGTCCATTATTTGCCATTATTTGCAGTGCCCTGGGTAGAGGGGGAGAGGGCAGGGACTCACCCAGGGCTTGAGGGGCTTGAGCTGTGTCTGGGGATTTCGAGCTGGGGAATAATTTGCTGGGGAAAACCTGTGATTTCTTCTCTCTCCCTTGTCTTCCAAAACCTGACTTCCCTGGCCGGGTGCTGGCAGCGTGCTTGCTGGGAGCTGCAGGCCATGGCCCTGCAGAACAGGTCAGGGCCACAAATGGTCCCTGAAGGATGCACATCCAGGAGCTGTGGTGGCTGTGAGAAGCCGGAGAGTGACCTGTGGGCTCGTGTCATCCCTGGGCACCAGGAGGGACAGCAGGAAGTACCCGTGGGATGCCTTGGCTGTTCCCAGGATGGGGAATTGCCCCTGAGTCCAGCTAGGACCCAGCTGCTGGGACTAGGCTTGGGTAGTCCCAAGGACTGTCTGTTTCTGGCCCATGCCCGAGTGAGGGATGCTGTTTGGGGACGGGCCAAAGCCACCGGGCAATATTTCCACAGTTCATCTCTCCACCGGTGCCACCTCTTCACCATGAGGGTTACACTCCCGTGTCGATCTGGTGTCTCCTCAGAGGTGCTGAGACTTTCCCAATGCCAATGAGCTCCCCCAGAAAACATCATCTACCCACACTGGTGTCCCCTCAGCTGCTTCCCTGCGGTGCCCACTGCATCCCTGGGGCCACCAGGGCCAGCCTGGAGGCCAGGGACAGGCCGGTGAGCTGTTTTGCTAAACTAGCAGAAAATGGGTCCTGGGACATTCCTGCCTGGGATTCATTTTAAAGCTACTAAAGAGGTTACAACCTTCCAAGAAATGTGTCTCTGGGAAGCTGCCCAGTGGGAAAGAGGACAGACACAGAACATCACAGCAGTGAGGGAAGATTGAAAACAAGCTAGAAATAAGAAATGACTATATATATAAACACACTGAGCAGCAAAGCCAGTGCTGCAGCCTGTGTTCTTCATGTGGTGGTGTTGTTTTTAATCTTTGATTTGGAAACTTGCTGCTATTTATAGCCGCCCCCCACCCCCCGCCCCGTTCCCCGCAGCAGTCGGCGGTGCTGATCCCTTCCAGATGCTGGTTCCTCACAATCCTGCAGCCGGTGCTGGTGGGGCTGGGGGGCTGCGGGGCCGGGAGGGAGCAGAAGAGGACACGAGGAGGGCCTTCAGCATCGCTGGCTCCCACCACGGCCAGCCCTAGCAGGGATGGAAGCCCTGTGATGCTGCTGAGTTTTGGGGAGCCCGGGATAATTTTTCAGCACTGCAAAATTAGGGGATTTTGCAGCATTGGGATGGGGGGGGAGGGGAGCAAAATGCCAGCAATATGTCTGCATTGGGGTCTGGGGGCTACCAATTCCTCGGGGAGCCACAGGGAATGCCGGGGGAACCCAGGCTTGGCTTAGCAAGCGGTGGCATTTCTTGCAATGACTTTTTTTTGAAAGTTGTTTTTTTTTTTTTACTTTTGCCATTTCCCTCCAGAGCCCCCCAATCCTTCCCAGCCTGCCCCAGATAGAGCTGGTCCCCACTTGGGGAAGGCAAGGTGGGGGTGTGGGGTGCAGATATGGGGCTGGGGGATGGCCCATAGCTGCTGGCCTGAGCCAGAACCGGGGGCTGAGGCTGGCTGGGTTCCCTGCTGGGGGGATCCTCATGGGCAACCCATCTGCACCCCAGTTTGCCCTCGGTGCCCACGGGCAGGAAGGGGTGAGCAGCCTCGGCGCCCGCTTGCGGGTTTGCTCCCCATGCGTGCTTTGCACCCACAAGCGGGCGCTGATGCTGCTCACCCCTCTGTCTGTCCTTCTGTCTGTCTGGGCGAGAGGAAGGACTGGAGGTGACACAGTGCCTTGCAGGAAGTCTGCTTGCCCCACCATCTGCCCCGGCAGCAGCAGCGTACCCGCTCACCTCTGGCATGGCATCACGAGCTGGCATCCCGACTGTCACCCGCCCCCAGTGACATCTGGGGTGGCTGGTGAGGGGTTGCCACCTCGTTCCCTGTCCTGACTCACCTTTTTTTTCCAACCCAACTGGGTGATTTTGCCTCTTTCCAACCCAAGTGGGAGATTTGCGAACGAGCTGGACATGGGACGGTGGGGTGATGGGAGTCTGGGAGGCAGCGCGTGTGAAGGGATGCAGGTGGGACCAAGCAGCATCCCCCAAAATGAGGGAGGAATCCCCTTCCCCTGCAGCCACTGCATCAGAACCCCCCTTTCTTTATCCTCATCTGCCCTGGGGCTGTTTTCCGGACAGGGAAAGCTTCTGCTGCTGTTTGTTTGGGAGCCATTTGGCCCCGCTTGCCCCGAAGGGGGCAGGGATTTGGCCGACTGGCAGTAGTCTGGCTTTACTATCAGAGCCCAACAGCCTAACGTCGGGAGTATTTGGGTCCGCAGGACCCGGGATCCTGGTTACCTGTGTGTCCCCACATCACTCTCGGGATGGAGAGGCTCTAGGGAGAACCTGGATCTCCAAATCCCACTGAGCTGCTCTTCCCAGGGGCAGCGCCAGCCACCCGGGGACCGAATCCCTCCTGGGGCAGCTTGGTATGAAGGTGAATGTGGAGCTTTGCGAACACCAGCCTGCCCATCCCTGATCAGCCTGGGGCGGCTGGGACCCGTCAGTGCTGAGCCAAGCCCTGTGCTCACGTTGAGGCACTGCAGCGCCTCCTGACAGGGGATGTTCTTCCACCTTCCCTGGAAAAATCTGTTGTAAGGCTGCAGCCGCCAAGTGACGATGCCTCTCGTCACACCGTGGCCTCACTGCTTCCCCTGTTGCCCAAGCTTTGCCTCATCTCCCTGGCATTTGAGCTCACTTCCCCCAGCTCCCGGCCCCACAGCCAGACTGGGTCTGCCTGGAAACCCCATGACCCTGGCGCTGGCTGGGCATGGGGCTGGCAACGTCTCCTGTGTGGGGCTGGCATGGTCACCATGCGTGGGGCCGGGGGGCACAAGTGCAGGACAGCATGGGCAAGGACTTGGGGATGGAGATGCGGCTGAATGGGTGATGGAGTAAACCACCCCACAGCTGTGTTCACGCCTGCGCAGAAGCAGCCCATGGCTGTGCTGGTCTGAAGGGACCCCAACGTCCCAGCAGCACTCGGACACATCCTTGGCTGCCCCCCGAGCAGGCAGTCCTGGTCCCTGGAGGCCCCTGCTCTGTGTCACACCCTGTTGACATCTCTCCCCACCTCAAAAGACTGAATGAGCCGCAGGTTTCCCATGGAAAATATGAGTGTGGGCTTCCCTGGGCGCGGGGAGGTCTGGTGGTGACTCAGGGGCTGGTAGCCAGGGCAGCAGCACACAAACAGCCAGCGCTGGGCTGGCCCGGGGCAAGGGGATCCCAGCTGGACCAGGGCCAGGCGAGGAGGCGCCCTGAGGACCCAGGGGAGCTGGTGGTGGTTCCTGGTCCCTTCCCCAGGGATAAGGAGAGTCTCGGGAGGTCTAAGTCCCCAGTCTTGGGCTCTGCTATTTGAGACACCCCAAGGAGGAGATACCCTGGGGCTGAGGGGAGCGAGCTGAAGGCTGTCGGGAGCCTGCTCCCACTGTGTGCCGGTGCCGGCAGAGCAGGGCTCCCCTGGGACAGTCCCCAGGGGACTGGCTGAGACGCTGCAGCCCCGGGGAGGGGCTGGGGTTTTGGGTGCTGTTTCTCCGTTGTTCCTTTGGTTGGGTGTTTGTAGTGGGTGGCAACGGGCAGGAATAGGGCAGCTGTGACTTTGGGTCCTTCCCTGCCTTCCCAGGAAAACTGCTCCTGGAAAAACCCTCACCACAGCCCCCGGCCCTGCCTCCTCCAAGAATCCTCTGTGCACACACAGATGGGCTTGTAAAACACCTTTAGTGAGTGCCCACACTGGGAATGATGTGGAGAGGGGTCTGTGGCGGGGGGAAGGAGCCTGGAGAGGGGTGGCCGTGCCTGAGCTGCTGTCACTCGCACATTGATGACAGGCTGGGGGTGACCTATAGCCCTGGCTGAGGCAGAGCTGGGCTGGAGAAGACGGGGACACCCCATCTCCGAGCCTGAATGTGCTGAGCGTGACCCAGGCTCCACATGCCGGTACCTGATGGGCACTTTGGGAATGCTAGAGGTGCCCAGGCATGGCGAGATGGTGACTGGGGAAGGCTCATCCTCGTCCTGTCTGGGGGCCAGGCGAGGCTGGGGCCAGTGACCAGCACTGAGTCACGGCCAGGGGAAGCTGGAGCTGCTCTCGCTGGTGGCCGGCCGGCTGCTGACGTCGCAGTCACCCCATTTTGCGGGAGGAAGCAGAAAGCGCTGAGCTGTTGCCACGGCAACATCTGTTTTCCTGCCCAGCCCCAGGGAAAACATGCTCCCACGGGAGGTACTTTTTTGGGCTGGTCCCTCCGCTTGCCCACCCCTGCCCTTGCACGCACTCCTACGTCTTCCTCAGGCACCGAACGGGCTGAGTGGGCAGTGGTGGGTTATTTTAGGGCTTTTTGAACTATTTTGGGTAGTGGCTGTGAGACACTGTGGGCAGGCAGGAAGGGCCAGGCTTTGGTTTCTGCTCTCAGAGCAATGGTTGGGTTGGGGATGGGGAGGGCTGGGGCAGGGCAGGGGGCAGGAAAGCCCTGGGGTGTCCACAGAGAGCAGCCAAAGAAGAGCCTGGGGAGCTGCTGCGGTCAGGGGAGCTGGCTGTGGCTGTGCAAGGTGGTGGGAAGGTGGGGAGAGACGCTGGAGAGGCTCCCAGATCCCCCAGGAACGCCCTCCGGAGCCAAGGGCTGCCAGATCAGCCACAGCAGACCAGCAGCATTGGACTCTTGCTGACTGGATCCAGCAGCCACCCTGCCATCAGGGACTGTGCTGCAGTGCAGAAAGTCCTCGCAGGGCAGCCCAGGGTTTTAGGGTCATTTTACAGACCCTCCCCCTCCCGCAACCTGGTGTCAGAGGGGGACGCAGCTGAACACAGCTTTGGGGCCTGCCCAGAAAGGGGTAGACTTGTGCTGTGGGTGCCAGGACAGTGTGCCACCCACCCGTGCCTCGGTTTCCCCTCTCATCCTGCCCCCACCCATCACCGCGTGAGGATGAGGGTGCAAACTGTGAACACCGAGGCAGAGCAGAGGTTGCTCAGAGGGTTTGTTCTCAGCCTCCCTCACTCTGATGGGCTTGTGATGCCACTGGTGACACATCTGTCCCTGGAGGACTGGGTACGAGCAGGTGAGTCGGTGGGTCCCAAAGCACCCCCTCTTTGCGAGGCTGTGGGGTCCCCCCACCTGAGCCCCCAGTGCTCTGCTCCTTGAGTGGAGAATCCCAGTCTGTGCCAGCGTGGTCTGGGCACGGCCCCCCTGCACAGCTCTGACAGGGCTGAGCCCATCGCTCAGGGAAGGAGAAACAGAGGTGGAGGAGCCGGCTTTGATGAATTTTTCTCTCTCCCTCTTCCATTTTCTTTGTCAAGCCAGATGTTTGCATGGCTGAGAACCAAGTAATCCAAAAAAATTTTGTCTCTTCAGCACAAGAAGTCAATTCTTAACAGCAAACAAGCTGCTACAATGAAGATTGTGGAGGAGATATTTCCCCCAGAGTCTGCAAGCACCAGCCCCAGCGCATGGGCTGCAGGCAAGCCCCAGGGGTCCCATTCCAGCATCATTGAGCTGAAGGCGGGGGAAACCCTGTCCCCACAACAGCCTTCCCCTCTGCATGCCTGCACCCCTGCCTGCCCGGCTATGGGCTCCGTGGTGGCATCTTGGTAGCATCTACAGTCTCCGTGGTGGCATCTGGATGAATGCAGCCACCTGGAGCCCAGAGCCATCTGTCTGCCCTCCCTCCCAGAGGGCAGGGTGCCAGGGGCCGTTGGCATCACCGGGTGCTGGGGGCGAGTCAGGGGAGCAGCGGCTCAGCCCTGGGGATTTTTGCGCTGTGTTTGCTAAGCTGCTGTCCCCGCCAGGCCAAGAAGTGGCTTGGTTTCCAAGAAACCCCGATGGCATGAGCCCCACCAACCAGGATGCGAGGGGACGCTTGCCAGCTGCTAGAGAGAGCCGGGGCAGGACAGGGAGGTGGCTGTGCCACAGGCATGGCTGGCAAAGGGCGAGGGGCTGCATGGCATTGAAATGGACTGAGGACAAAAGAATCTGCTGGGCTGATCCTGCTGGAAGGGGTCAAAGCACCCTGGAATGACCTGGACCTGGCTCTGCCTCCTGCTGTGAGCCGGGGATGCCCCTCCAGGGGCTCTCCCCTGCTTGGTGGGGTTCAGTGAAATCCCACTCCAGAAGGAGAGCTGTCCCTCACCAGCCCTGCCACGGGGACAGGAGCAGGTGGCATGGCTGGTGGCACACGGGGGGCACGCTGGGCACTGCTCGGCCCCTGCGGTGCCAGCCACGCTCGCACACGCTCCCCCCCGCTCCGCTCCCGCCCGGCTGAGTAAACAAGTGCCGGGAACAGAGATCTGAGTCATCCGCCGGCTCAAAAACACCCAAACATGGTCACGGGCCGAGGAGCAGCTCCGGCACGGCTGCCCCAGAGCTCAAAGGGTCCAGGCATGGAAAGGGCTGAGCGGGGGCACGGTGCCCATCCACCACCGGGGGTTTGCAGGACCCTACACCGGGGGGATGCAGACCCCTTCCCATGGGCATGTCCAGGCAGAGCTGTCCAGTGGCACCACATGGCTGCCCGGAGGAGCTCCTGCATCACCCTGCTGCCATGTGGCCAGCTGGGCACAGACCTGGGCACAGGATGGACCGATCCTGCCAGCCCCGGGCACACGTCTGGCGTCAGCCCTGCAATGCGGGCAGCCACTTCAAAACATGTTCCCTCTCCAGGAATGGGTACAACAGGATGAATGGCATCACCTGAGGAGACCAGCTTTAAACACAAAAATAAGCCCTATTCTACATGATTTCAGCAGCAGCACAGCTGCTGGGAGCAGAACTTTGCTGGGTACCTCAAGGCATCTTGATCTGGAAATGCAGAGTTTATAGAGGGTCAAAGCAAAGGAGGGAGGTCCGGAGTGGGGTCCAGCTGCTAAAAATAGAGGACACAGCACACCTCAGCTTCCAGCCCACAGGTCCTCCCCACCAGGCTCCCTTCACGCCAGTCAAGCATCAGATCTTTTAGACTTGAAAACTGGGGGATTCCCAAAAGAAGCAAAGCAGAAGCACAGTGCCTGTTTCCAGGTTTATGGCTTCAGTTAAAAATAATCAGTCCTGATGCAATAATTAAGCTTGAAACGGGAAGAAAATGTTCTGGTTTTGGTGTGTCTGGGAGCTGATCCCTCTTGGAAGTGGTTTGGGCTGGAAAGTACCTCCAGTTTCTTCCTCAGCCCAGCCGGGGACTGGTGCCTTGGTCGGTAAATGTGGGTACCTGTGTTCCCCGCTTCCGAACTGTCTCTAACCAGGACACCGGGATGGGATGAGCGGGGGCTCAGAGTGCTGGGATGCTTTTGAGGGCTGGGTCCTACCCCAGTGCTGAGGACTCGTCTCTGGAAGCTGCCCTGGAGGAGCTGGCCCTGTGCTGCCCCACCAGTTGTGGGGCTGAGGGACGGGGCAGAAGGTGTGGGCAGAGCCAGGCTGCCCCGAAGCAGTTTGCAGGCTCCTGGGAGGTGGAGGAGGAAGAGGAGGCTGAAGGCAAGGCTGCAGAGCCGGCTGAGCCATGGCAGCAGATAACCTACCAGTGATGGGACCCATCCCAGCGATGGGGTGCAGTGGGGGGGTCCAGGCCAGCCTTGGGGTTCGGTTTCTGTCCCCAAACTTCCCCATGAGTTTTCCAGCTCCATCAGCCCTGCTGCCCTGGGGAGGCAGGAAGGGAATGGCATTTTTGGCTCAGCGCCCGCTTGCCCCAGCAGTGGGAGCAGCCGGCAGAGAGCAGACATGCTGGACTTATATAGAGTGTGTGCCCGGCTGCTGGCACCCGGCTGCCCCAGATGCCGTGGGGATGAGCACGCCGGGCAGCTGGCCCACGGCTGGGGGGGCAGACAGACAGGGGCCTCAAAGCACCTTCTGGGCCATGAAGCAATCCCGTCACCTTCCCATGCCTGGATCCCAGCCCCTCTTGGCCACCGGGGTTGGAGCTGAAGTGACCCCAGGGTGGTGGAAAGGGAGAGGGGGTGGTTCTTCCAGCCCTGGTCAGAAGGGGTCACCTGGAGCTGTGGGGCAGGGATGCAGCCCGGGGATGGGTACACGGGCTGCCGGACCCTGATGCTGGTGAAGGCACCCACACACTGCAGGGGCATTTTCTCTTCTTGCCCACTCCCTGCCAGCCCTGGAAGATCTAACCTGGCCCCAGGCTGGTGGCTGGATTAATTAGTGTTACAGCTTTCCCATGGTGTGCCTGTGCTATTCTCAGCAGCCTCCAGCTGTCTAATCGCTGCCAGTGTGGGCAGAGCCCAGCCCCGCTGCGCTTGCAGTGCCCAGGGCTCACCAGCACACAAAGCCTTTCTGCCAGGCAGGTAGAGGGGAGGGGAGCTGGCAGAGTGGACTGGGAGCTGCTGGGACTCAGGAACGGGAGGTCAGCTTGATAGGAACTTTCCAACAGAACTTGTCTTTTGACGGAAAGTGCATCTTGTGCGGGGTTGGGATGTATCAGGAGAGCATCGGCACTTCTGGCACTTTTGTACTTGGGGGAGCGGGAGCAACATGTCGTTTCAGCAGCTCTGCCGTGGCAGCGGTTCCTCAGAGATGCTAAAATGACACGTTGCTTCTCTGTTTCCCCGGTACAAAACTGCTGAGAGATCACAGATTTGGGTACTAGTGGGATGCCCAGCCCAAGGCTCTGGTGCAGGGTCTCTGTGCTCATGCGTCCCAGCACACATGCTCTGTCCCCCTCGGCGTGATGCTGCAGTCCCGGGGTGGCTGGCGGGGCTCCGAGCGGCCCTGCTGCTACAGAAATCCCCTTAGCGTAATCCGGGCTGGCTCCCAGGAGGGATTTGCTCTCTGGGCTGGGAAGGACCTTCCTCCCCTCTGTGTGGTGATGCGGCAGCATTCAGCAGGAGATGTGTGAGCACCATCACGGCTGCGTTGCTTGCAGCAGGGCAGAGCTGGGGCTGGCCAGAGACACCCTGGGGTGCTCCTGGGGCTCAGACAGCAGTTGCCTGGCCTGGGGCTCCGGCTGCTTTGCCCTCATGGCATCCTGAAGGAAGCAGGCAGCCTGGTGCAGAGCAGGAGGGGTGGGTGCCTTTGCTGGGTGCGAGCTGCCTGTGCTGGGAGTCTTTGTGCTTCTCTTAAGTGGGAAATTAGGGAAGAGCAAGCAGTTATGGGAAGCTGGGGACTGCTTCCCTTTGCCCAGGGCAGCTGGTAAGATTTTGGGTGATGTTGGTCCCCAGGCACTGCTCCACCAGAGCAGGTGGTTGGGCACCCCTACTTGGTCTCTAGTCAAGCTGGGAGCCCCAGCCATGCAGCAGGACCCCTCCAGGAGTGGAGGTGGAGGGCGGGCGGGTGGCATTGAAGGAAAAGGCATGCAGCACCCCTGCTTTGGCTCCCTGAAGGCAGCAGAGCCGTCAGCTGGACTGGGTGCCGGCACCCGTGGGGTTCATCTCTCTGGCAGCACCGGCCCTGGCTGGGGAGCTGCCGGCACTAAACCAGGGTAATCCCCGTCCCTCAGCAGCCCTCAGAGCAGCCCCACTTACCGCGCAAACCCCTAATTCCCTAATAATCCCTCCATTAATGGCAATGTTTGCTGGGATGGGAGGAGAGCTGGAAAGCCAAGCAGTCCCTTCCCATGAGCGGGTCACCCTCCCTGGCAGGGGCAGAGCTCTGGATGGTGACACCTGCCCTGGCTGTCCTCCAAATGACACCCTGCCAGGCCCTGGGGACAGGGTGAGCTGCTGGCAGGGTGCTCGGGAGCCACTTGGGACAGAGGCGCAGCCCCTGGGCCAGCAGGGTGCTCTGGAGCTGTCAGCCCGTCCCCAGCCCCGTCTGCCTGTCCTGTTCCATCCAGACATTAAGGCACCTGCAGGCAATGGAGCAGAGTCCCGGCTGTCCTGGAGAGAGGGGACAGACCGAGGGGACAGACCGCAAGACCAGTTCTTGCCCCGGGTTCCCCTTCCCACCGGCTTCCTGCCCCCGGGGCAGCAATTTCTAAGCGCAATGACAGTGGCGATGATCCCAGCAATGATGCAACTGTAGCAAGCAGTGGCTGCTGTTGTTGCTGTTATTGTTATTGTAATAACAATAATAACAATAATTACCCCATCTGCCAGAGGCTGCCACCAGCCGATTGTGTGGTGTTTTGCCATTCAGGCTGCTTGCAGCACGGCTGCTGGATCCCTGGATCCTTGGATCCCTAGATCCCTGGATCCCTGCTGCCTTCTGTCCCAGAGCCCCCGGGCTAGAGGGGGGAGCCCGGGGCTCCGGGCGACAGGAGCACCAGGGGTTTTCACCCCACATCTGACCCTGGACCTGAGCTCCTGAGACGCTGTCACAGGCAGCTGAGCTGCTCGCACCCCACTCCCCAGTACCTCTGGAGCCTTTAGCCATCCCAGAGGCTGTCTGGGGGGACAGTGAGCCTCTGGTCCCCTCCCTCCCCCTGCACGTCCCGGAGGTGTGTGTGTGTGCGATGGTGGGTACGGGTGCAGGGCTGTGTGCATGTCCCTCTGGGGGTGCACTGTCCCACGGTGCCAGTGACAGCGGGGCCAGCAGCAGCACTGCCACCCACAAACGGGCTCTGTCTGTCTGCTGCCCCCAGCCCATGTCCCTTCTGCCCCCAGCACTGCCCCCACGCCATGGGCTGGCACAGGGACCTGGGCATGTGTCCCACCTGGCCACTGTCCCACCCAGAGAGGGAGGCCTTTGGGTCTGTCCCCCTGCAGTCACTGCCCCAGGAGTTTGCTGCAAGGTCCTCAGAGCATCCTCCCATGAGACAGAGCAGGCCTCTGCCACCATGCCGTCCATCCATCCATATGTTCTGGGCTTATGGCATGGCTCCTGTGCCTGGGGAGGAACAGCTAAGCCCACCCTGGTGTCCCCTGTGCCCCCGGCCACCAGCACAGGCTGTGCCTGCAAGCCTTGTTCTGTGACCTGCCGCATTCCCACGTGGATCGTCCCATCCCTGCTTGACCCCAGCCACTCTGGGTGTTTGCTATAAGCTGGGGCTGAGCTCTGGCAAGCGGAGGGGGGTGCCTGGCGCAGGAGGATGCCTGTTTCCCCAGCACAGCCAGGGCTGGCACGTCCCGAGCCCCAGCCCCATGGGGACCCTGGCCCTACCTCCCTGTCTTCCCTGACACTCCCCTCCAAATCCCCTCTTTGTGCCTGGCCGGGGTCGGTGGGGAGCTGAGGCAGGAGAGGCTTTGATGTGCCACTTTACTCGGCGCCACGGCTCCTGGGCACAGCGGGCTGGCACCAGCGGGACCCGGCCCGGGCGGCAGCTTCAGAGGGGCCTCCAGCTCACATCCCAGCACGGGGCTGCCTTGTTTTTGCCTGGCAAGGCCGGGACAGTCCCCGGCGCTCAGCTCCTGCTGGGATATGTTCCCAATGAGGCTCATGGAGAGCAGTGGGGCCGGCGGCGGCTCTGCCCCGGGGGAGTGGGGCCGCGGGTTATACAAGAGACCAGGTGCTGCCCCGGGACAGGGAGGGCGCCGGGGGGACAGGGAGACCCCGGGGGTGGCCAGAGGGGCTGCACAACTACAAAGCCTCCGACTCCTGCATCGCTGGAGCCGTCCAAGAAATTGGTTTAATTGGGAGCCTCTTTGAGAGGAAGCTGGTCCCGGCTGGGAGCCCAGGCGGACGGCAAGCAGCCACAGTGCCCGGTGGTCCCTCCCTGCTGCCAAGCACTGGGCAGGGGCTGCTGCTGCGGCTGTGTGAGCCCAGCCCGACACTGGTGTGGGGTGGACACTGGGATGAGGACAACCCAGAGAGCCCCGGCTGCTCTCCTGCCCAGGACGAGCTCTCTGCAGCCGTCCCCAGGCTGCCAGCTGTGCTCCAAGGAGCCCCTTCACACCACGGGGGGATGGCACCACAGCTCAGACCTTTCTGAGACAAGGACAGGGCTCTGCACGCCCTGTGCTTGCACCCACCCGTCCTGTGCATGGGCTGCGGGGGTCTGAGCCCAAACCGAGGGGGGTGTAAGCAAATGGGGGAGCTAAAAAGGGCCTCCTGATGTATGGGCTTTGCTGCTGGAGGAGATGCACCAGACCCTCTGTAGTGCGTTTTCCCGGCCCCACAAACGGTGTCCCCAGGCTGGTGGTGACCCTGTTGGGAGAGGATGGGCAGTCACATCTGAGCCCGGACTCTGCCTTCGCTCCCGCCCTCCCCAAGCCTCGAACTTTCTGCCGTCCAAAGGTCTCCCTCCTGGAGAATGAGTAACTGGGTGCTGGCAAGGCGGCAGCTCCCCCGTCACAACCCCCTTCCACCCATGGGAGCATCTTCCAGTGGCACCGACCCAGCAGGGACGTGTCAGCCACCGCACTGCCTGTGTCCCCTGCAGTCAGCCT
This sequence comes from Arenaria interpres, assembly GCA_013399435.1. Taxonomy (NCBI): domain Eukaryota; kingdom Metazoa; phylum Chordata; class Aves; order Charadriiformes; family Scolopacidae; genus Arenaria; species Arenaria interpres. The sequence goes on from VXAK01016719.1 coordinate 185,746, forward strand.
GCGCGGGGAGCGCGTTGGGGAGCTGCAGGGGGATCAGGGCAGCTGCAGGGCTCCAGCACAGCACTGACCCCCAGCCTGCCTGCATTGCCCAGGCATGAGCATCCTCATGGGGCTTCTCCCAGCAGTGTGGGGCAGCAGAAGCAGCACAGGGGCTGTGGGCACGGGGTGACACTTGCGCTATGGTTTGCTGCTTAAAAATGGGACCACAGTGATGTTTCAGACTGCAGAGCACCAGGATGCTCCTGGCAGTTCAGGAACCCCATTTCATGCCTAAAGGAGGGGAACCCCACACCCCTCTTCCTTCTTCATCTGGGGCACCCATTCTGTGAGTGGGAGAGTTTCCTGGAGACCCTGAGGGGTGGGGTGGGAAAGGGGAGATATGGAGCCCTAGCTGGTCCTAGCCCAGTCTTGGGTTGGCAGAGTTGGGGTTAGAAGCGGGTTCCCAAGGCAGCTGCTCCAGTGTTGGGGGGCTCCAGGGCTCTCTTCCCCTTTGCAGGAGCCATCCCTGCCAGTCAGACTCCTGGGAATCCGGCCTACGTGAGCTGGGCGGCTGTTTCCCCATGACGAGGGCTGATGATAGGAAAGGCAATTCACAGCAGATGATCAGCTGTCTGACCCTGACAGGGTTTATCGGTGCCACTGTCCCTGGATCCCCAAACAGGACAGGGATCATGGGCCAGCCGTGGCACAGAGCCGCCCACCATGCCAGGAGCCAGCCCAGACAAGGGCTGAGCCGCAGCCATTCCCCAGAGCCAGGGGCTGCCAGGGAAGGGTAGGAAGTGGCCATGAGCTTGTCAAGGTGATAATGCCAGGGCAATGCCAGGGTGATGCCAGGGCACTGGGCAGGCAGCAGAAGCAGGGTGTGCAGGGTGTGCCCTGCACCCACATTCCTCTCCTTGTAGGGTACCCGAGAAGCCGGCGGGTGCCCTCCTCCCTGCCACACCTGCCTTGGCAAGCACATAGGGCACGCAGGAGGTGATGGCCACAGGGCAGCACTGCTGTGCCACCACCTCCACCGGGCCAGCATCTCCTCCATTGTGAGGGGATATTGGCGTTGCAGGGGCAGGGAGGAGGGCCGGGCTCCTCCGGGGTGTTCTTGTTGGTCCCACTGCAGCAGATGGCTCTGGGGTGGCAGGGTGGTGGGTGGCCTCAAATGCCACTGTCTGTGTCAGCAAAGGGCTGTCGCAGCAGCCGGCGGGAGCTGGCACCTTGCCCTGGCCAGGGCTGTTTGTGTTTGTTCGGGGATGTCGTTCCTGACCTGTTCCTGTCCCGGTGATTCTTGGGCAACCTCCTGCCTGGGTAATCATTGACGGGGCTGGGAAGGCTGGTGGGACAGACCTTAAACACTGGCCAGAGAAATCAAAGTGCTGAGCTCAGGGGAAATTTCCATGGCAGTGTTTGGGGATGGTGTAAACCTGGCGCAGACCTGCCCCCAGTATCACCCGTGCTGAGGTCACTGGCTGGCCCCTTCTCCAGGCAGCAGCCCTGGGCTTGGGGTGGCCGTGGGACATGGAGGGACAGGATGGAGACATCCACCTTCCCCAGGGTTCCCTCGGGGGGAGAGGGTCATGGGACAAGCCAGGCTGCTCATGCTCAGGAGCCTCTGCGCCCCATTCTGAGATGGAGACAATCCCTCGGTGACTTGTGCCTTCTTGTAAGCCCCAGCAAAGTCCTCCTGGAGCCTGGATGCCTGGATTTCCCACACTGATTTTCCCGGGGATTATGCTGTTTCTAATGATCAATTAAAGTAAATTGGCCAGGTCCCCCAGGCCCCTAAATCCTGGCTAATCCCTGGCACCTTCTCAAGCTCCCATTGCTCATTCATTATGTGGCAGTCCCCTGGGTGGAAGTGTTTGCTCCGAGAGTGGCTCTTCCAACACGAAAGCCTTCCGGGTCCCCTGGGTGTTTGTCTGAGTTCGAGAACTTGCTGTTTCTAATTGATTTGTTTGTTCTGGTGCTGTTTGCCCTGAATGAATCTCCCTTTCTTGGCAGGAATGAGGAAGTTCACTTTCTTGGGAACATTTTACTGCTCAGCAGCCTCCTTATCGCCTCTAATAGATCCCATTAACCTTGCTCAGCAGTCGCACTGGCTCTGGCATGGACAGGCAGGAGGCAGCTCAGGTTGTTTGTGTCTCTTGTGCAGTTTTTTTCACTCTCCCACATGACCCAGCTGGTTTCCACCTTCCTCAGCTCTTTTTGTAGTCAATACTGTTGTTCTACATCATCTCCTGCTTGTCTTTAACACAATCCTCAAAGGCCATCCCTTCCCTCACCTCTCTTGCTGTTCCTCTAAGCTCAGCTCCTTGGTGCTGGACCTTGTTTCTCTCTGAGAAGCTGAAATCCTTTTGTGGCTATAACAAGCAGCTCCCACCACCGTCCCAGCTGTGGGAAGCCTCTACCCAGAGGATCACCCCAGCACATGAAGCCACCTCACCATGGGGACACAGCTGTGGCTGTGTGGCTCCATGTGCTGACCCACAGTAGATCGTGGGCAGATGCTCCTCTCTGGGCTCCCCTTCTCCAGATGCCTGGGGATGGGAGAGCTGCCGGCTCCCCAAAGCATGACATCCCTGTGGCACATGCAGGGGCCTTTAGGGACAGCTGGACCCAATGTCTCTCCAGGCCATAGCACTTGGGCAAGCTGAGGACATGGCTGCAGCCCACGGACCACAAGCCATGTAGGTGTTCAGGGCATTATCTTGTTTCCCAATGGGAAATCTCATCCTACGGCCCACAAGGATGCAGGACGGACACCAGAGGATGGAGAGGAGGATCTGGCCGGGGTGGAAATGCCCTGCCTGCTCCCTTCAGGCATCCCCAGCAGTCCCTGGGGAGGCAGAAGAGGTGCTGTGCCTGAGGGCAGGTGCTGGTGGCCCTGTCTCAGCCCGACCTCTGGGGCTGCCTGAGCCTGCTGCCTGGAGACTGCCCCACTGTTTATTTCACTTCCTGACACGAACAACCACTGGGTATCAGGGCAGGGTATCAGGGCAGGGTGCTGGGGAACACAAACCGCCAGGGAACATGGCATACTCACCCCACGCCCCTACCTGTGGTCCCCACTCCGGCACCCAGCCCCTGCCCTCCATGGCAGCCTGGGCTCTGGCTCCAGAGGGTCTGCATCCTCTCGGGGCTGCAGGGGTGACAGGGGGTGGCACCTGGGAGGGGGAAACAGCCCCATGATCTGCCCAGGGAATGGAAACCCTGGTGGGGCTGGAGCTGGCACACTGCTGGGTCCCGTCCCAGCACCATGCGGGAGGGCACAGCTCTGGGCCGGCTCCCTGTGGCTGGTACACGCTGGGACAGCATCAGCTTCTCTGGGAGGATGGTCTGTGCCACCTCAGGAGGTGCTGCCTGCATCTCACGGGTGCCAGCACCCATGGGTGGGTAGAGCCGGTGATGGGCACGGCTGAAGAGTGCCCGTGGTGGGCAGGTCTGCCAGCAGCTCTGCCGGAGCCTGGTCCTGGCACACACGCTGGAAGCAGCTCTCTTCCCTGGTCCTGCGTGCTGCGTGGCCCCTGCAGCCCCGTCCCCAGCTGGGGACTCTCTGTGAGAGCACTGCGGTCTCAGCCTGTCCTTGCCCTGGAGAAAACCCCTTCCCAGGGCACATGAAACACTGCAGAGGGAAAACTGAGGCACAGCAGAAGGGCAGGTGCTGCCAAGCTGTGGGGAGGGAGGCAGGATGGACCAGGACCCCCAGCTCTGAGAATCTTCCCAGCCCTCAGCAACCCCCCTGGGCCCAGGTGCAGCCCCAAAAGGGGAGTATCCCCTCTGCTCACCCCCACCCATGCTGCTGCCGGGGCCCCTGGGGGGGCGATTCCCAGCTGCCCCAGTCTTGCCATCCTCAGACGTCATTTCTGCCCTCTCCTGCCCAGCTGGGGCAGACGCTAGTGCCAGTGCAGCGCTTGTGCTCGTGATCTCAGGGGGCTGCTGCAGCAGAGCCCAGGCAGCCCAGCTTGCCGCGCACAGATCTCCACAAGCCACCACTTGCTCGGGCCTGGCAGCCACAGCTCACGCTGCTCCCCAGCGGGAACCTCTGTTTTGTGGCACGGCTTTCCCTTCCCAAGGGCTCCCAGGGCCTGTGAGTGGTCCCAGGCAGCCTGAGGTGGGCTAACGCCGGCCCTGCTGGAGGCATGAGCTGATCTGGATCCAGGGGGGGCACTGGGGTCCGAGGACTGGGTGGAAAATCCCAGTCACTGGTTTATCTGCGAGGCTCCCACGGGGCTGGGCCAGGCTGGGACAGGGCGTTCGAGGAGCAGGGAGGGACGCTTGCATAAGTCCGACTGCTTTGGCTGCAGATGAGTCTTCCCAGATGGGCTCCTGGCACGCAGAGCTCTGCGAGGCCAGTGGGGAGAGAGCAGGAGCGTGCAGAGCTGGGGGAGGGTCTCCCCACATAGACCTGTCCCTCGGGTGGACCTCCAGATCCTTTGTCTCTCCCCATGCTGCTCAAATGTCCTCCCAGGCAGCTGCTTGCCCTGTGCATTGAGCATCAGCTACACGTGGTCTCCTCTTCTCTGCAACAAACGTCCCCCAGCCCCTTTTGTCCATCATGTCCCTGGGGTGACCCTGGCTGGAGGGAGCTCTGGAAGCTCAGCCTGCCCCGGCAGGGTGGGAGAAGAGGAACAATCCTCAGGCCGTCCCCCTTCCCCTCCCCCCTTCATCCCCATCTCTTCTACATCCTTGTCCTCATCCCCATCCCCATTCCACCTCACCCCTACTCCCATCCTCATCTTACCCACGTCCACACCCCCAATTCCATCCCCTTCTCCATCCACATCCCATCTCCATCCTACCCCCATCCTCATCCTCATCCCATTTCCATCCCCTTCCTCACCCCAGATGGGCCCTGGCCCCAGGACAAGGGGGAAGGAGGGGGTCCACAGTCCCTTCTCCTCCCAGTGTCACATTTGCACCCCCCCGGTGCAGTTCGGGGTGCGGGGGTGCTGGGTGTGGGGGTGCCGGGCCGGCAGCATTCCCCCCCCCCCCCCCCCC
>VXAK01016719.1:216307-259774 GCA_013399435.1 Arenaria interpres
TGCTGGTCACGCTGCGGGGGATGCAGCCCGGGGGGCGGGGGGTTTCTGGGCTGCCAGCGCTTGCCGGATCACGGCCAGCTCCCCTCCCAACATCCCCCAGCGCCCCCAAGCCCTTCTCCTCGGGGCAGACAGACAGGCAGACACGGGCCCGGGAGCGGGGCTGGCACCCGGGTCTCCATCACTGCAGCAGCCGCTGGATGGCAGCAAGTCCCCAGCGCTGAGCCACCAGGGCCGCCGGAGCGGGGAGCGGGGCTGGCTGGTGCCCGAGGGGGGCAGAGGGTTGGGGGGGCTTGAGGGGAGCAGAGAAGGGGAAGTTCTCCCTGGGTGCCCAGAGCGGGGTGTGTGTGTGTGTCTCTTTGTATTACAGGGTGGCCCTTATGGAGCCCAGTGAGATGTTGACTGGAGGGGTGACCACTCGGGGAGCGAATAGAGTGGCAAGGATGGGGGGCAGCCCTGGCGCCGGGTCCGCAGGGGAGGGGGCAGACCCTGCTGCAGACAACCCAGCAGCGCTGAGCGCTCCCCGGGGGCGGTGGGCGCAGCACCAGCCTGCCCAAACAAGTGGCAGAGATGCCGTACATCATGCTCCTGTTTGGCCCGAAAAGCATCCTCTTGTGCCTGCGATGCTAATTGCGGTAGACCTAATGAAAGCACACTGGCTGCAGTCCCTGTGGTGGCCACTGGTGTAAACACAGTGGGGAGAACAGCCCTTAAAACTGAACGTATTTGAGGAGATTCGGTGGCAAATGGCTTCTGAACATAAAGATGCGCCTTGCACAGATGTGTGTGTTTGCACAGGTGTGAGGATGACACCTTGTCGAGAAGAGAAGAGAAGAGAAGAGAAGAGAAGAGAAGAGAAGAGAAGAGAAGAGAAGAGAAGAGAAGAGAAGAGAAGAGAAGAGAAGAGAAGAGAAGAGAAGAGAAGAGTCAAGTCTCAGCCCATGGGCTGCAGAAACCCGGGTGACACTGAGCTCCTCTGGGAACCCTCCCAGCGGGTGAAGGGTCCAGCTGCAGAGGAGGCGAAACCCAGGGGGATTTCCCTGGGAGGATGAAGCCTGCCAACATCTTTGCATCCCATGAAATGTGCTAGAGATCATTCTGGGCATTAACCCCAGGGGACGGCACATGAGGAGAGGGGCAAGGGGAGAGCAGCCCCCTGAGCACACGTAGGCAGAGAGATTTAAAACCTGAGCAGAGCTAATTGATGCAGAGCCAGCGGGGAAAGAGGGGTTGGGAGACCACACAGGGCAGAGCCGAGGATGGAGAGGACTTGGAAGATCTAGGGCAGCATGGCGTGGCTGTTTCCCTGTTTTTGAGGTCAGGAAGCCAGAGAGATGGCGGGGGAGGAAATCCCAGAGGAAGGAGCTGTTAGAGCCACAGGAGCCTGGTGCTTTGCAAAGAGCCTCCCGTTCCCACCAGGATTTCCAATCTTGCTTGGGCTCGGGTAGGTGCTTTGGTGGTATTCCTCTGGGGATGTCTCTAAGCCTCAGACACAAATTAATGGGCTCTCCCGGAAGGAATGCAAGTCTGAGGGGATTAGAGCAAGCTGGGGAGAATGTCATCTTCAGCAGCTCAAGTGCGGTCCAGAAGCAGGAGTGGCAGAGGGGAGGTGGGGGGGTGGGAGAACCAGGGTAGTCTCACCTGGCTGCAGCTGTGCAGAGTCACAAATGCCACCAAAAAGCTGATGAGGTCATGGGGGTGCATCGATAGCAGTGTGGGGTTAAAATCTCCAGTGCAAAATAAGCCAGGCAGCAACAGGCTGGGCTGCAAAGGGGTAAGTGCTCGACCAGGTGGGAACTGTTCCTCGGGAAGCTGGGGCAGAGCAGCAAAACACACAGCATAAATGGTTTATGAATGAGATAAAATAAAAGTTTGTTATAAGTTTAATATAATTAAGGTAAATTAGCCATTACATAATGGTGAGACACGCACATATAACGACGCCCTTTGGGCCTGTCTCATGTGTGTGGCCGTTATGAGTAAGAGCTGCTCCCGTGGAGCGAAGGGAAGGGAGGGGGGAGTCAGGGGGGCACCAGCAGCAAGACCCATTGGGCTGATGCCCCCGCACACGGTCTCACTCGCTCGTCTGCCTGCTCCTGAGGGCAGGAACAGTCTCCAGCACAAAGCAGGAGAGCGAGGCAGAGGATGCTCTCCTGTCAAAGCCTCATTATTCAAACTTGAGCTCCTCTCCCCTCTCCAGAAAACAGTTTGTCAAGGAACAGCAAGACTCTGGCATCGGTGGTCTCCTGGGAGAAATGTTAAAAGTGGTATCTTAAGCATGGAGTTTGTGTAATACGGGAAAGCCCTGCAGTCGTTTGTGCTTCAGCTGGAGTCCCCAGACAGACTTCAAAGGGGCCTCTCCTTTCCCCACCCCAAATCTCTTCACCCAATGGGGGGTTTCATCTCAGGACCCAAACCCCAGGTAGCTGAGAGCCCCTTGGAAGTCAGGGGAGCTGTGGGGCCTCGGAGGTGGGGTTTCGGTGTTGGCAGTGCATCGCTAAAGCCAGTGATAAAACCTTCCTGTGTGGGACTCCGTGTAACACTCTCCCTCATGCCCATGCTGCTGTTTGCCAGCCCGGCTGGAGACATGCGAGGTGCCTGGCCAAGGGTGATGCCTGCACCCAGCCGGGCAGCCTCGGGAGAGGTCCTGCATAACCCCAAGGAGCTGCTCTCTGTGGGCAGTGCTGTGGGATATGTGGGAGATGATGCTCAGCATGACCAGGGAAGAACTGCCCTGTCCCCATCTACTCCCCAGCGTAAAAATAGCCCTGGCTGCTGGCTGCAGCCTGGTTTGCACTCCACATCTTGCAGGGCTTCAACTGAAACAATGAGGAGCCTCAAATCAGAATGTGACACCAAAGCGAAGGACAAACCCCATCTGTACAGCCATCGGCAACGTTCCTGCCCCCTGGGCACTGTCCCTGGGGGGCTCCTCTTGATGCCTGGGCTTTGAGGACAGCGTGGAACAGGGCTGTCTTGTGGGTGGACTGTCCTCTCCACGGGATGATGGAGTCTTCAGACCCAGGTTGATACCAGGGCTATGGTTATCCTGGGGTTTGCTCTGGACCTAGCACAGCTGTCGCCAACAGTAGTGAGCCACACAAGGTGGCCCAGGCCCCCAGGGACCACCAGGCTATGGAGAAGGTGGCAGAGCTGGTGAGGTCCAGAGAGGGAGTCTTTGCTCTCGTGCCTCAGAGCTGCTGAATTTTACGACCTGCCCATTCTCCAGAAGCAGGAAATTCCTTGGCACCCCAGTCCTTAGCACATCTGTGAGCGTTGGGCAGGGGGTACCTGGGGAGAAGTGTCCCTGGCTGTGAAATGCCGTGTGTTCCTGCTGCTGTGTGCTCCCATGCCCTGCCCTGGATTCACTGAGGATGGAGAGGCAGGAGTGGTGGAGAAGGGCAGAAGTCAATTCTATAATCAGAAAGGGGTGTTGCTTGGATACACTGCTAGGCAACCTCAGAGCTCTTCAGGGATGGAAATAACCTTCTTTCCTTTCTCCAGTTCCTCCTCTTCATTAGCATCAAGCCTGAGCAGTGTGCTGGGACCATGAACATCCACCTGCTGCAGCCTGGAACGCTGCTGTGGCCACGTGGAGCCCGGCCAAGGCTAAGCTGGAGGGCAGGGCACAAGGAGAGGGACATGGTATGACAGCACGTGTCTCACTGAGGTGAGGGCTGCCCTTGGCCAATGTTTGTTCAGCACAGAGTGTTTTGCCCATTAATTTCCAGTGCAGCCAATAACCAAGGCACTCCTAGCATCAGTGTCCCACCCAGGGGGACCTCAGATGACACCCAACGGACATAACAACTTGTCTCATGTTGAGCTGGACCCAGCCTGATCCCTCTCAGCATCAGTGATGTTTGTGCACACTTTATGCACCCTGCTCCTCTGGGTGCCATGTCCCCCTGTGCTGAGGGAGGGTCACCAGGGCCACGCACAAGCCTGGGGACAGACCCCAAATCCCCTCTGCCTCAGAGATGTCCTACACTATTAGCAGAGTCACCCCCCAAGGTGTCCCTCCTGCATAGCTGTGTCCCCGCTCTGGGTGCAGATGTCCCTGCAAGGAGGGGCTCAGGAAGAGGGGGTACAGTGACACCAGAGGGGGACACCAGCTCATCTGCACTCACACACCCGGCAGCCACTGGCACAGCCGAGAATGTGGTGACAGCTTCCAGCCCGCGCTACACCCTGTCCTTGCCAGCTCAGCTCTAGCCATTGCTTACAGGATAACTTTCAGGCTTTTAATTAAATCTCCATGAAACACCCATTTGAGATGCTTAATTTAAAGTGAGAGCTAATTAATTTTATGGGCCTTTGCCGCGTCTGTTTTATTTCTGAATTGATGCCTGGGATGTGATGGTGGGGAGCGCAGTGAGCCAGGCAGCCACTGGCTCGTGGAAACTGTCTAGACAGTTGTGGCTCGTAAATGCGGCTGGTGGCCCCGTGCGAGGCTGGTAACCCTTTGCGAGGCTGGTAGCCCTGTGTGAGGCTGGCAGCCCACTGACCTTCCTCGCCAGCCCTATAGTGGTGCTCCCATTTTCCGGGGACTGGCTCAGCCTGGTGTTGCCCCATCGTGAATTTGCCCCCACTTGCCAGGGCTTTTTCCCCCACTTCATAGCAGAATTGGGCCAAAGCTTTGGTTTCCGGGGCCAAAGCTTTGGTTTCCAGTGCTGGCTCCCACAAGACACCCAGCTCCCCTGTGGAGACCCCCACGGTGGTGGGAGCTCAGTGGAGCTTTTTCAGCAGCATCTGCTCAGCCTGTGGGGGCTCAGACCAGTCTGCCCTGCCCTTCCCATCCCCGGGGCATTGCTAATGCTCATCCCAGCCAGGAGAGCGTGGGAGCCAGCCTCCCCCAGCTCCCACAGCCTGCTGAGCCCCATGGTGGGGGGCCAGCAGCGGCTCATGGCACAGCCCCTGGCCACTTGCTGTGGGGATGCTGGTGGGAGCCAGAGCATGGGGTGAGGAGAGCGGAGATCCCGTCTGGAACAGCCCAGGACTAAAGGCTGTTGGCTGGTTTGGGGAAGGGGAGATTTCCCTGCTGGAGCTGACACTGTCCTCTGGGCAGAGGGGGGGTCCGTCTCTCCTGTGCACCAAATCCGTTGGGAAGGGTCTTGGGGGGGCTGTGGGGAAGGGCTGCAGGTGCTGAGTCCCAGCTGAGCCTCTCAGCACGGCCACCCTGTCCCTGCAGAGCATCCACCCGAGGAAACCAAGATGGGCTTGTTTTCAAGGCCCTGGCAGACCTGCTGTCTCCTGCTTTACTGCTGACTGTAAAGGGCCTGGTATTAAACTGTGATTGAAAACATGAATCATCTCTCTAATTAAACAGAGTTGCACTGTGCCAGGAAATCTGTCTCTTTGTCAGGATCTTTGTTTTTAAAGGGGCATAAATCTCAGGCAAGGCTAAAGATTGGCTCCTGGACCCTTTATCACGGAGCAGCAGTGATTTATCCTGTGCGCCCTGGTACCAGGGAGGGAATAAAATTAATAATAAATATTTATTTATATGCCACAGTAAGCCTGAAAGTGTCTAAATACCCACAAGAGCAGCATTATCATTGTGTAAACTGAGCTTGCTTCAGCTCTGATAAAGCCTTGCCGGGGCAAACCTTGTTGGGCAGGAAGTGGGGGACCAGGGCACTTGGGGGGCTGGATGGCAGGGCGTCCGGTGCTCCCCACCGTGTTGGCTGGGTGGGAAGGACACGGAACAAATGCAGAGGCCACAGAGGACCCGTTTGTGCTTCTGACTTTGTACAGGAAAACACCAACCGAGGCACCGCACGGCTCCGCAGCACTCGGGTTCGCACTGGGACCAGTGTGGGCTGGGGGGTGCTAATGGCTGTGTCCCCTGTAAAGCACTGGGTGCTGGGCACGGCCTGGACTGAGGGGGGCTGAGGGTCCCCTGGGTGGCACGGGCTGCAGGAGGGGGATGCAGGTACCCAAGCCTGGGTTTGCAGTGGCCGTGGACCATCGCTCCTCTTCCCTCTGTATATGGAGGGAGGGCTGGGGCTCTGCTGTCCTCACTGGGGGGGTTGTGGTGGAAGCCCACTGTTTGCAGAGAGCTGGGGCACTTGAGTGTGACAGTAAATCCATGCAAATGCCACTTGCAAATGTCATTCCAGAGTACTGTCAGAGTTGGAGGGCCACGTTGGGATGCTAATGACACCACCTCACCATGGCTGTGGCGCTGCTGTTGTTCCTTGTCACCTCAGCAATGAAACTTTCCTCCGGGTGAAGCTGCCCAGGGTGTGCTCCTGCTGCCCTGGCCGGTGGGAATGGAGCTCCTGCCCCAGCTCCGAGGCTGTGCCCTGCCCTGCCCCGCTCCTGGAGCAGCCTCATCCCTGGCATTTCTGCTATTTACTCGTTAAGCCTCGCTGGTATTTACAGAGGTTCCCAGGGAGCTGCCTCCCGCCCACCAGCCCCTGGGTCAACATTGACAGAGCCCGCAAGAGCGGAGTGAGGCAGCACTGGCAAATAGTGCAGCATGTGCTCCCGGGGAGATGCTCGGGGCTGCCGTCAGCAGCATCTGGGCAACGCGAGGAGGAAACGTGGAGTGGATCAGAGCAGGAGACACTGTGGCTGGAGCCAGATGTTAATGTTCCTACAAGGAGGAGGAAGAGAACCCAGCCCTGACCCTCCTGCCCCTCAGCCTCCTCCCAGAGCAGGTTTATTTGCATCCATGTCTCTGAGAGAGCTCTGCAGAGCAGCTGCAGAGTGCGCTCAGTGATCACACCTGCAAAATGGACGCAGTAAAACCAGCAGAAAAGACTTTTAAGGGTGGTTTTCCCCAGGGGATGCCAGGAGAAGCTGCTGCAGCCTGGGCTGCCGACGTCTGCGCTGCTGCACAGCTACTGCAGGACGCGTCCCCCCCCTCAGCTTTTCCAGCTGCCAATGTGGCCCCGGGGCCCCCATCTGGGTTTTCCAAGGGGACTGCAGCATGAAGTGCAGCACAGGATCGTGCCCTCCACCCCACCTCTGGGAGCGTGATGTGCTTCCCTCAGCACCAGGAAAGTCTCCTGCAAAGACGCTGATACCAAACCTATCAGCTCCCTGGGTGATTTAAGTGAGTGACAGGAAGGAAAGAACTTTATTGCCTTAAAAAAAAATCACCAGCCCTCCACCCTTCTGACACAGACCGCAGGGAGGGAGCTGCGGGCCGAAAGCCTGGGCAGGAGAAGGCAGGGGCAGGGGGGAGGCATCCCTGCTTGTGGGGGGGATGTGAGGCGTGCCTGAGCCCCCCTCCGAGGCATTTCAGACACCTCGGTCCCTCTCAGCCCAGCTCCCCTCAGCCTTTCATCCGCAGCCGATGCCGCCGAGCTGACAAATTGCAACCCAGCCGGATATTTTCTTCTACTTTAAACAAGGAGTTTTCAAAGAAGACGGGTTTCAAAACCTACTTGAAAAGTGAAGAATAGCAGGCAGGGATATCACTGACAGTACAAAAAGGCTGGGGGAGGGTGAGGACGTTGCTGGGAAGGTTTTTTAGGTGAGAAAATGCTCTGGGTTCCTCTGACTGCGTTTTCAAGGCAGCTCCTGCTTATCTGGGGGGATGCTCTGGGCCGGCTGAAACACGCCCTGCACCACGTTTTCTGCCCAGGCTCCCCAAACAAACCGAGGGGGTTATTGAAGAGAGCTCTAGCAAACACTTTTGATGGTTTTAACAAATGTTTGCTGCCTGGGGTGCCCAGCATCAGACCGTGTCCTGGCCAGAGCAAACAGATTGCAGCGACGTGCCCCACAATTTTTGTTGGCTGCTGCTAATAAAGCAGCCAGAGAGAGCTCTAAGGGCTGTGTTTGCCCGGGAGTCGCTTGTGTCTCTCTGACCCGGGATGAGTGCTGTGCTGGCGCGGGGGGATGCAGGCTCAGGGCTGACTGGGCTCTGTGGTCCCAGGGAGCTGGCAGTCCCATCCCCCCGTGCCTTTTGGGGACCTCCGCAGCCCCCTGCCCGCTTCCCCCCCCTTCCCCGCCACCCCATCCTCTCTCTGCTCTGATTCTGTCAGAGCCGGCGCCGTTTGAGGGTGGTTTCCTGGGGTGGGCTCTCGNTTCTGTGTGAGCCCCCCAAGCCCGTCTGGCACCCCAGGGCACCCCGGGACAGGATCCGAGCCTGGGGTGCAGAGGGGCTGGGAGGTGTGGGGGAGCCCTGGCATCCAGCAACCCCTGTGCCCTCAGAGCCGCGCTGTGGGGTGGGTGCCGTGCCCCCCAAGTGGGGCGGTGGCAGATGGGGGGCAGCTTTGCCATAATGTCACCCCCAACTTGGAGGCAAAGCTTCTGCACCCCGCAGCACTGAGAATTTTTTCTCCTGTATTTATGTGATGCCGTTGTGTGCCACGGCCTCCCCCAGACCTGGAAAGGCCTCTTGCCATCCCTGCCATGCTCCGTCCTGGAAACAGTGTGGATTTGGGCAAAACGGGTCAGTGGAAGGGGGTGTAAGTGCTGGCACCACTCCGGGGCTGCAGCCGCCAGCAGCCAGAGCTCAGGGCTCCTCTCGGGTGGGGGGAGACAAGAAGTACTGCAAGTTTCAGATTAATTGCAAGTTCAATGACTGTGTACATGAATATTTAATTAGCCACATCTCTAATGAATATGTATGATATGCAAATGCAAGATGGAACGAGCAGTGAGACACAAATGCGGGGAAGGCTGATAGTGGGCGGCAGAGCTGGAACAGCAGCCCTGGGCCTTGGGGACCTGCTGCTCCCCGAGGTCTGGCACTGGGGACCATGAAGAAGAGGAGGGATGGAACAGCAGGAGATAACCTAGGGCTGGCAGCACAGGGTTGTGTGTGCACGTGGGGAGACCTGTGGGGACACGTCTCTGCCATGTGCGAGATGGGCTGGTTCCTGGTTGCAAGGAGAAGCAAGGAAAAATTTAGGACTTGGCTCAGAACTTATTCCCCAGTACCCCCTTGAGGATGTGTTCCCTCAAAGACCCGACCTACAGCTTGAGGAATTTTGTCAAACCCACCAAAAAGCCCCAAGGCACCGACCGACTGACCAAGGGGGTCCTCACCCACTTTGGTCAAACACCCCCTGCCAGCACCAGCCCCCAAGAGCGGGCAGCTCCTTCTGCTTCGGGGCTGCCCAGGCAACTGATGGGAATTTGGAGTCAGCTGTGGCAGGGAGCAAAGGAGGGGGATGCAGGGGGAGCGGACTGGGAGCACAGGACCTCTCAGTCCGAACACAGCCCCTGAACTAACCTTAACTCATCTGATCTGGATTTCTGTGTCTCGTGAGTGAGGAGACCAGAAGGGCCCTTGCAGGACTCTATCTACCAGGCTTCAGGACCAGGGGCGTCCATCCCATCTCACTAAAGACACCCCACACAGGACTACCATTCAATCCAAAACCTGCTGTTGACGTGCTGAGGGCAGAGGTAGCGCTGAGAGCAAAGCGGAGGTAAAACGTCAGAGTGGTACTGGTGCAGATGCCCCCACTGCGGGATCCATGCAGAGGTCCTTCTGCGGCCACCTGGAGACTGAGGGCTCTGCACCACCCTGTGTTTGGTGTGAAAGCTCCAGAGCTGCGAGAAGTGCCGGAGCGGGGGCCGTTGGGGGTCCCTGTGTCCCCTGCCCTGGAGCCACGTGCCTCCTTCTGCAACTGGGGCGGCAGTGGGGACCGTGCGGGCTGGCCTCATCTCTAATTACTGTTGGGATCATTATTGTGATTAGTGTCAGCTGGGCCCGGCTGCCAGAGGCAGTTACTGGGGTGTTATATCTATCCACACAGCTTTTTATGACTTGTAATTACAGCATGAAATAGCTTTTTTTTTATTTATTTATTCTATTTTGGCATTAGGAATAGCTATTATGATGTGGAGATAAGACTGCTGCTCTGCTTAATTTTCTGATAAAGAGCACTGTTGGTGGCAGTTGGTGGCTCTGGGGGCACAAGGGCCATGAGGGGGGACAGAGGGACCCGTCTGTCAGCCCTTCTTTGGCCTGCACTGTCCCTCTGCAGCTCTAAGCCCAGCTGTGCCGTGGTCCCTGAGACAGAACCGTTCACCCACCCACACAGCAGGAGCCAGGCCCTGTGTGACACCCCACACTGAGGCCAGAACAGCAGCTTTTCTGGGGGATTTTAGACAATTTTGCTCAGGGATCATCATTTGTGTCCAGAAGCATTATCTCTGCATCCATCCCAACCTGTCTGCCCTGACAAGGCAGCACTCAGATCTACACAGGGCAGCTCAAGTCTCCTGCTGTCATCTTCCACTTGAAATTCGCAGTTTCTCTAATCCCAGTTAACTTTTCCACATCAGCCCTATCATTACTGCAGTCTGGGATTTTCCCCCGCAGGCAGCCCAATTTGCCTTGCTTATTTATTGTGATGGCTTGTCTGGCTCTGGGCTTTCCACAGGCACACCGAGCTCCGGCTGCATCCACCCCTAAACCACACCAGGCAGGACCAAGTGCCTTCCCACTGCCCTCCCATGGCCCCCAGTTTAACCCCCCCACCCCAGGCCTTCCCTGGTGCCAGCAGAGCTTTCCTGTCTCTCCCACCAAAATACTCCCCAGGATCTAAGTTGCTAAATCCCTTCTCTCTGCTGAGGCTTCTCTCAGCATATTCCAGGGAATGCCACCAGATTTGCCACCTGCTTCTCATTTCTGGAACCCCCCCGGGACCCCTCAAAGTCTGCAGCTCTGNCACAGCCGGCAGGCACTCTGCAGTGAAGGTCCCTCTGTCCATAGAAATGTCCCAAATTTACCTTTCCCTTTTCACTGCCTTTATATCCGGAAACATCATTGCACTGTCCCCACCAGGTGACATTTGCGTGTCCTCACTTGTGTGTCCAAGCAGAGGGCACGCTGAGGACCTGCACTGGGGCATCCAAGCTCCTGGGAAGCATGAATCCTACTCTCAGCTCCTCACAAGAGAGGATTGGCAGGAAAACTGAAAGCCACCAGCATGGCCAAGGATTTGGCCCTTCCCAGAATCACTGTCTGGAGCCGTCTCTGCAGCGGGAGCAATTTTTGCTCTGCTGTACCTCCTCGTGTCCTCCCTCAGGACATTGGCAGGGCCAATGGCTTGTTTATTGCATATAAATAATCCCTACCCAGGTTGTCATTTAATCCTGGGACCTTTCCAGAAAAGTTTCCAGCTTATTTTGTCACAGTGCAGCCAAAGCCGAGGTGGGACTGGAGCAGAAGGGCAGTGGGAGACGGATGGGAGGGAGAGAGGAGGGAAGGGAGAGAGGGAGGTCCAACAGCCCTGGGGAGATGTTTGGAGAACTTTTTCCATGAAGACACACCGAGAAGGTCCAGACTGTTTCCAGCAGGGAGAGGACAGAGGGATGGGGAGATGGCAGTCATGAAAAAGATGTTTCTAGACAGGGAGTGCTGGGGGCCTGAGCTGTGCCCAGGGAAATGGGAAGTCAGGGAAAGAAAAGCCAAGGGGAGGAGTGATGTGGAGGGGGCACGCTCCTGTGGACAGGGGTGCATGGCAGAAGGGGGACAGCACAAGGGGGCCTCTGCAGGACTGCACATGGCGGTGTCTGGAGGGGTGTCCCCTCTCCTGCCTGTACCTGCCAGGAGGTGGAAGCCCAGAGCCAGCAACTTTATCTCCTTCTTCCCCTGTTGCTGCCTACATGATGGTGACTGTGGTCCCTGCAGCAGTCGTGGGATGTTTTATTGAGGTCTCTTGGCAGAGATGGGGTGACACCAGCAGACCCCCTGGCTGTGGCTCCCGGCAATGGTGGGCACATGATGCTGGAGCTGCTGCTGCAGAGCCCGACTGAAAGTGCAGGCTGTGGAGTGAAGCGGGGCAGAAGGCGAGCTGGCTGGATGCAATTACTGCTGACAGCTCCTCCGAGCCAGAGCATGAGAGAGTCGACAGAGACTTTGAAGTTCTGCACGATTTGTGATGGAAAAACCCCAGGCTCTGAAGCTTCCAGGTATGTTTAGCTTTAGGTATTATAGTGCTGGGCTTCTGGGGTCAGAAACTCCCGTCCATGCTGAACAGCCAGTGCAAAGGTCTCCTTTCTCCAAAGGGAAGGGAGAGTTACCTCCCGCTAATCTGTCCAGATGCAGTCAAACGGGATTCAGAAAAGGTCTTGGCTCCTCTGGGAGAGCTCGGGGCAAAGAGCTGCTCTCCTTCCTCCTGAAACGTGGTTCAGAAACACAGCATTTCATAACCAGCAAGGATTAGAGTACCTTTGGGGGAACATTCTCATCATAAGTTAAAAGAAGCTGATTCAGGGTGGTTAAAGCCCAGACTTTCCTCCTGCTGCTACTCTCCGGGCGAGGTGAGCGCTGAGGGTGGCATTTGCAGCACCAGCGATGTTTGCATTGACAAGCTGCAGGTTGTCCTCGGTGTGGGGCAGGTGGGTCCTGTCAGTGGGACTGGCAGCATGGTTGCCTGAAGGGTCCCTGTCCCTCCTGCCCCACCTCTGCCTGGCCCCTGCGGCTGGCTGGTAGCCCAGGGCTACAGAGCCACTCTCTGCAGTGACCGTGACCGCACAGGGAGCCCAAAGAACAGCTTTGCCATGGACACTCCTTGGGGGAGACCAGCTGTGCTGGTGGGACCTGAGGAGCCCGCACTGCTGTGCTCTGCACCAGTAGGGATCCCCATCCCCAGATCCCCGTCTGGGAGGGCAGGTGTGATGGGAACCTGCCCCAGGCACAAAGCGGGAAGCTGGAGGAGGGAACACCCCCCGCCCTGGGTCCCACCGCATTGCAGAAGGACAATAGAAGGAAGGCCACCATATGCATTTATTTATGAGCCGTCAGCTGTCAGTGATTCGGCCTCTCACACGTGTTTGTCATGTCTGAAGCCATTCTCGGGGGGCAGGGAGGGGGCCTGTCTGCAGGCACCCCCATGGCTGCGTTGCTCTCCCCTCTCCAGTGCCTGTTTGAAAGGGATTAGTTAAAAAAACCAAAACCACTTGCTGTAGGTTAGTGCTTGATCCCTTTGGCTTTAGCTGCGCTTACACCAGAGGGAACACACGTACGGCATCAGCCCGTCCCAGCCCGGTCCCTCCGGGAAGCCTCTTCCCTCAGCAGGATGGCTCCGGCTGTACCTGCTCCGGGACGGGCAGCGCCGAGCATGGACTCTCTCGGCTCCTGGGCTACCAGCCCTGCCCCTGCAATGGGTCCGGTGTGCTTGTACCTTCTGTGGGCTTCCTGCAGACCCCACCGCAGTCACTCGGTCCCTCACCCCCTGTCTCCGCTCATGGCCTCTGTCGAAGGTTTCTGAGGGATTGTTGTGAAAGGGTTTTTTAGATTGAGTTCTGATTTCTCCGTTGCTCTTGCTGATGTGCAGCAGGCAGTGCCACTGTCAAATGCATTTTGTGGATTCTTTTAAATATTTTGTTCCCCTGTGCTACAGACATTTTAACAGTAATCCTCCCCTCTGAAAAATGCGTTTAATATTTCTGAACCTGCCATTCCCCGAGTATTTGGCCTCTGGGATCCCTTTTTCTACTGATACCGTGTCATGCAGATCATTTCTAGAGAACAACGGGCTTTGAGAAGGGAAAAAATGACATCCTTGTGGTTTCTCAAAAAACCAGAGTTGCTCCATAGATGATGGGATTATATCGGCTCCTTCAAGATTTAGAACTAAACTCGAGGTGCTGTCACCGAGTCACAGGCACAGAGCTGGGAGGAAGGGCAGGCTTTTGCAGCATGTCCCGCTTTTGCAGGATCTGGGTTAATAAATAAATCAGTGTAGCTTTTTTTCTAGCCCAGATCCCTTCTGCACTCTGTTTTGCTGCTTGTTCGCGTCAGCTAGAGGCAGGAGGTAAACTGCAAATGGCAAATGGCAAATGGCCTGCACCCATGGGCAACCAGATCTCCAGAGCAGTGGCCAGGGATGGGCTTGAGATGGTGTGACACTGATCAATGGCATGGTGGCACTGGGATGTGCCATATGGCATGTTTTACATGTACAATGTAAATTTAA
Organism: Arenaria interpres; assembly: GCA_013399435.1. Lineage (NCBI taxonomy): Eukaryota > Metazoa > Chordata > Aves > Charadriiformes > Scolopacidae > Arenaria > Arenaria interpres. The sequence continues at coordinate 230,203 of VXAK01016719.1, forward strand.
GTGTAAGGTTACCTGTACCAGAGCCCTCTCAAACACAGCGGGGATCATTTGCAGGGTTCACAAATGTCCTCGTGCTCACCTTACCTCTTGGAAGGGTTCGACTTTGTGTTCACAGCTGATCCAAAGGTTACCACTCTGTAAAGTCATAGACCAAATAGATTAGGTCTTTCCTGGCTGATGGAGCTCACCCTGGAGTCAGGGGTCATCACACTGTGGCGACACTGCAAGGGGATGGTGCAGGTCTCCCCCCCGGGACTTGGTGCTACCCAAATGCTCCATCAGTGAGCAAAAGGAGAAAAAGAGGTATTTTCTGGGAAGGTTTCAGGCTGCCAGAGTTTAAATATGGATAGAAACAGATCAGGTTGGCAGGATGGTGGGAGGCTGGAGGGCAGCGTGGTGCAGGCTCTGCCAGGGCATCCCACAGCTCCTGCCCTCGCTGGGGACAGGGATGAGCTTCCTGGGCAGGGCCAGGGGCTGGAAGAGGGTTAAAAGCTGCTGTCGGGGAGGGTGAGCCTTGTCCGAAGGGCTCACTCCAGTCTGCGGAGGCACGGAGGCGGTGGGAGCACTGATGTGACGGAGGCACGGAGGCGGTGGGAGCACTGATGTGACGGGGCACGGCTGTGCCTTGCTGCTCGGCTGCCTGTGTCATTGCTTCCATCTTGCATCCGTCAGCATTTTTGTCATCACTTGGACCTGCGTGATCAGGCTCATCTCCCTCATTATCCTTCCTCACCACAGCACCCTAAGGGGTCCTCTCGGCTGGGGGAGCACGTGCCCACACTCAGGGACCGCCACAATCCCAGGAACCAGGAGCTGGACGTGAGGCGGAACCAGTCCCGCTCCAGGAGAGGGTGCCTGGGAGGGAGGAGCAGGTGGCCCACACACCCTGGCATGGGCAGAAAGGTCCTGCCATGTCCGTGAAGGGGCCGATGCATGAAAAGAGCATCTCTCGCTCCCGGCAATGCCGTGTTCTCCCATAAAGGTCTTTAAGACCTTTTATTTGGAGATGCAGAGCTGGGCAGCTCTCCTGCTATCCAGGTGGCAGCCTGGGGTGTCCTTGGCAGGACTGGGTGACGCCGGTGTCAGTCGGGCTGCCCAGGGCAGAGTCAGCTGCTTGCACCCAGAGTAGGCAGGAGAAGCATCCGCAGTACCTTGGAGGCTGCAGATTTGGGGCTTCAGCTGCATTTTTGGGGGCAGGCAGCAGTGGGGGTGCTGGCAGACAAACGGGCTTGCTCTCCTGCTGCTCTCCCAAAGCAGGTCCCTGCTGTCAGAGCCACTGGCACTGGGAAAATGGGAAGGTTTAGGCAAAATGCTGGGGCGGGAAGGAGGGGGATGCTCTGCTCCACAGTCTGTGCTGTCTGTGAGCCCCTGGCACCGTCTGTCCAGCCTCAGTGAGCAGCAAGAACTTCAACTGCCAGGGGAGGGCAAGAGTGGAGGGGGCTGGATGAAGGGGAAGCCTCACACTGGCCTCTTGTGGGTTAAACCACAGCACCAGGCTTCAGCAAACCTCTGCTCCTGCTGAGCATCACCCTGATGGATGAAGCCTTGTCCTAACACTCTGCTCATCTCACCACCTTTGTTCACCAGGAGAGGAGCAGCATCTCGTGAGGGGCCATTAAGCATCTGTCAATGCCAAAACCGTCTCTCCTTGTGCACAAGCAGGATGGTTTGCAGCTCACACACCAGTGCCATCGACCGCCTGGGTGACAAGGGGATGTGATGGAAAGAGGGTCACAAACGCCCCGGACAAAGGCAGCCATGAACCTCCCGGATAATTGAGTGTCCTCCTCGCTGCCCCCTCCTCAGGACGGTGCCAGACCTGCCTTCGCCTTGGCCCTGCTGGAGGTGGCCCCTGGCTTGGCTCCAGCCCCTGGGCAGCCCCAAACCCCCCTTGCCAGGTTCAGGATATCTGTGTCAGCTTCCAGAGACAATGAATCGGTTGCTGCTTTCTGCGTTCATCCACGAGACAGCGTGTGCTTGCTCAGGTGCTGGACACGGGGTGCTGCGCATCTGCTCTGCTCCCACCCACCTTTCTCATGGGCCACATTCATCCCTTGGGGCTGTGCTTCCAGCAGCCTGTCCTTGGGGCTGCGTGAGCTGTGAGCTATGGAAAACACCATCCAGGGCATTAGTCCTCCTTTCCCTTCAGGAGGGGTCTCCCTCCAACAAACCAGAAGCTGGTTTTGCTCTCAGGAGCTGTTGGAAGACGTTTCTCAGGGAGCTCCCCCTCCTGCCTGTGCCACCTGCAGCACGTGACACCGCTGCCCGCAGCAGATAAGAGCATTTTTGCTTTCTTCTCCTCTTTGCTTTTCCCTTTCATCTGGGCCGTCGCAGCTCTGCAGTTTGCCTGCTGTGATCAAAGGCGGCCCAGGTGGTGAATGCATCTGCCCCCAGCTCCTCCGCATGGGAACCAGCCCCACACCACCATGGGCTCCGTCTTCACGCTGCTTCGGCCCAGATAGAGCCATAACCCCTGTCCTGGAGTCACTGTCCCTGTCACAGAGGGTGTCTCTGGCTCAGGGAGAGGGGTTGTCCCTGGGGATGCAGGCAGAAGCCACCTCTTGCCCGGGACCGGGCAGTTCCCAGCCCTGCCGCGGCTGGAGATGGGGCTGTACCTGTCCCTGGTGGGGTTCATCAGGTTGGACTCCTTTGGATTTGTGCCGACATGGCTTTTCAGCAAATAACCGCTTTCTCCTCCACCTCCTCCCCTGCAATGTTTACTGACAGCAGCTTCAGCAAGCTCTGGCTTGGTCACCCCTCGTCCTGCCCGTCTCCTGACAAGACCCGCAGTTCCCACATGCACCCTGTTTCTCCTGCACTGCTCCCCCGGCCCTCCGCTCCCTCCTTCATCTCCAACACCAACAGCGCTTCCAGAATTCCAAACCCTGCAACTTTTCCTGTTTACAAAACCAGCTTCTCTGCGATGGCTGTGACCTCTCCTGTAGAGACACAAAGCTTTTCACTCCCAGGGACTCAGGCTAAAACCTTCCCTGCCTGACCTGACCCCCGCTTTGGTTGACTCCCCCAGGGAGGTGACGTCTCCAGGGACCTGTTTGGGTCAGGCCATTCGGGTGGTCCTGGTGTCCTCCCCAGAGGAGCAGGTCAGCCCTTTTGAGACCATCGGGGATCTCTGTGCTCTTGAGCCTCCACAGGATGGAGGGGGTGGCTGGACCAGGCACAGGGCCCCTTGCACAGACCCCCACTGTGCCAGCCCCCCATGGCAGACACCCCCCCGAGCCCACTGCTGTGTCCCGCTCTGTTACATTTCACCTGGCTCTGCTGTTTCTAACAGGGGGGATTCTACGGTTTTCTTACTTCTGTCCCAGAAGACCTCACTTTTTCCCCCAAAGAAGTTTGGACCCCCCAGTAAGAAGCTTTGCAATGTTCATTCACCAGCTCAACGCCCCCCCTGCCTCTCCACGCTCTTCTCAGGGCTTCCCCAGGCTCGACACATTTGCAACCCACTAATGAGTTTTCCCCCAGTGCAATTAAAAATTAGCTCTTTTCCTACTAGTAGCAGAGAGAGGCGATGCAGCCTTGCTCTGGTCTGAGTTTTTGGAGAAGCTGGAGGCAGCCGCAGGCCTTACCCCTACACCGACAGCGGGGAGTGGGGGGTGTTGGGACCCCCCCCTTCTCCTCATGCACCCACCGCCGACCTAAGCCTCCCCCTCCATCCCACGGTCTCCATCGCTCCTGGTCAGGGCTGAGGGTTCTATTTGCACCTCCTGGCCACGCTTGCACCGGTCTCCTCCCCAGCGCTACACATCCCACCTGTCCTGCGATGGGCAGGAATTCGTGTCTTACATCAATTAAAAATCCGCTTTTTTGAGCTTGTAGAGAAAAAACAACAGCGCCAGAAATGTATTTAATTGTACCTCATGATTGCAAATTTTATATCCCCAAATTGGAGTGTACTGTGTTTAATTCAATTAGACATTATAAAACTCCCTTTATCCCCTTCAGATGTTAATAAACTCAAGAACTTACAACTCGCTTTATTTGTAGCTCTTGCAACACCAAACTGCCGTTATTTATACGTTTCTAAGCTGTTTCTAAACATAACAGATTTTTATTACTTTCTGGCCATATGCCCAGAACGGGTAAAGTTTTGGGGGAAAAATTTAAAGCCGGAAACTTCTCTTTCTGCTTTTCTCTCCTCTGCCCCTTTCCCCGAGTGACTCCATAAGCTGTGAAAAACCCCATGGTGGGGGTTAATGGGATGAGATACCCCCGGGGGCTCCTCTGGGCTGTCAGAGCGCGGCCGGGGCAGGCATCCTGTAGAAATTCAGTGTCACCAACCTCAGGGTCACACTTTCTCGGGAAAACACCGAGGGCCTTTTCCTCCCTCAGCCTCCAGCTCCTTGGCCCGCATTTCCCCTGCCAGGCCAGGAGAGCTGGAGAGCAGCTGTTATCCACGGGCCAACCAGCACTGACCCCCGGGAGGCTCAGCCATCGCTGAAGGTGCCATTGGCTCCAGCACATGTCGCAGGGACGTGGGGATGGCACCCAAAGGCCACCTGCTGGAAATGACTCCTCTCCTTCACAGCTCTGCGGGGGCAGAGCCACGAGCATCATCTGCAGCCCCCCTGGCACACATCCCTTCCGCAGGGTCCCCTCTGCCCCGCGTTCCCTCACTGCTGATGTGGGGCGAGGGGAAGGTGGTCCCCACAGCTCTGGTCCTGGCACAGGTGAGTCGGGGAAGGTGGGGGAGATGCGGGGCTCTAGAACCTGTTTCTGTGCAATTGCTCCTGGACGAACACCAGAGCAGGTCTGGGGGTTGTGCTGGGTGTCCTGGCTGCCGGCACGGTTCATGTGAGCATCAGGACACAGTGCGGGGCATCGAACAGAGGGTCTGAAACTCTGTTCCAGGGGCCAAGGGTCCCCCTGAGCCCCAACACCGTGAAGGCATCACTCGTCTGTGGCATGGGCTGGTTCCTGCTGAGGAGCATGGGCTGGTGTGCCGTGATTTCAGCCCGGTGTTCATAACAGCGTCTGATTGTTCCTAATCTCGGCTGTTTTCCAGTTATTAACACACGTGTCTGAGCAGCACAGGGGCTTGTGCTCAGCTCCCTTAATTAGCAAGAGGGGAGTTTTCTCAGCTAGTTAAATCGTGGCTGTAGTGAGTGGCTTCGTGCTGGTGTTAATCGTACCTCTCATGTCCCGAAGGACCCTGTGGGTTTCCCCAGCTTTCCCAAAGCTTTTCCTCCCTCCTTCCCCCAACTCCCCCCTCCCAGCGCTCTGGCTCCCTCCTCTCCCTGGGATTTGGGTGCTGGACCCCCCCGCACCAGCACCCACTGCATGTCCCTCCCTGGGGACTTTGCTCAGGGGGGGAGGCAGTGGTGCCAGGAGAGAAGACGTAGGCGTAGGCACCAACAGGGGACTCGGGGGCACTGGAGAATAGACATTAACTGGATGCCATGACTGAAGTTAAAAAAAAAGATATAAAATTTTCTGGGCTTCTCCATGAAAATCTCAGTTGCAGGTGAACAACAGGTCTCATTTGTCCTGAGGACTGTTTCAGCTTTGAATAACAGAATCATAGAATGATCTCGGTTGGAAGGGACCTTGAAGATCATCGAGTCCAACCATCAACCTAAAACTGACAAAAACCACCACTGACCCATGTCCCTCAGCGCCATGTCTGCCCGGCTTTTAAATCCCTCCAGGGATGGAGACTCCACCACTACCCTGAGCAGTCTCTTCCAAAGCTCGACAACCCTTTCCATGAAGAAATTGTTCCCAATATCCATCCTAAACCTCCCCTAGTGCAACCTGAGGCTGTTTCCTCCTGTCCTAAAGTCCCTTCAGGTCCTTCCTCCCCATCGAGGTGACCCCCCTCTGCTTGGGGTTTCGAGAGGAGCCCTGCAAATGTGCCACCTTCAGCTCTCCAGGGCTCTCACAAATGCCTGGAAACTACATGTTTGGGAAGTGTCGAAACAAGCCATTTGCCGATTAAAGAGCTTTTGAGCCGGGTTGAAGTATTTTGTCAGCCTCATCCCAGCCAAGGCTGCTCAGCAACTTGAGTGGCTTGTTACAGACCCTCTAAAACCAGCGTTTTTTATTAAATACAGATCCCCTGGGCTCACACACTCGTGGAGAGCCCAGGGGATCTGTGTTTAGAGCAAACCACCGTTTTTGGAGGGTCTGCAAATGGTACATGGCTGGGAGACCTGATTGGCACTCATAGAGGTCCCTTCCAACCTGGACAATTCTATGGTTCTCTGGTTCTGTGCCTCTAGCTGGTGGGACCTGGGCTCCTGCCTGTGATTTATTCAGCTCTGCTGCAGCTTTTGCCATTTCTGACCTGCCTGCAGACACTCCTGGTCTGGCTGGGATGGAGCTGAGGGAGGTGTGAGGAGCCTACCATTCAGCCCAGGTCCCCCTCTCCCCACTCAGGAATCCCGGGTGGGATTTTGCTCCTCTCCACTGCCCCAAGGGAAGGTGGTCGCAGCCTTTATTGCACACAGAGAGGGTACATTTTAGTGCTTGAGAGCTCCCGGTCTGCACTGACCAAAGCCCCTCTGCCCACGGGGGCTCCGGGCAGCAGGAGGGAAGGGTCAGCAGCCGGGGAAAGCCAGACAGAGATGACCTGGCCCTGCCGAGGTGATTGCAACTCAGCAAACAAGACTGCCAAAGCGGGTGTTTTGTTCACACTGTCTGGAGATGTTGGCTCGGCGGCCGCATCCCACAAGGATTGTTTTCCCAGAGCTGGGATGAGATCCCAGATGACCTGAGGGTGATCTCTGGAGTGACTCAGAGGAGGCTTGGCCCAGTCCAGACAACCGTGCCTGGTGAAGCTGTTGCTTTCACAGGATACAGTCCCTGAGGTCAAATTGGGATTCTTGCTTTTACTTATGGGAAATCAGGGGGATCTGGGCTGGGAACCAGCTGGTAGAGCCTTTGGAAGGCTCCCTATTGCCTTCCCTCTGACTCAGGACACCCAGGAATGTCCACTCTTCGGGTGAGCACACGTGGGCAGGCACTTGGGGCGCAGGACGGTGCCAGGAGACTGTGGGGCTGGTCCCTACTGTCGCTCCTGAGGAACGGGGAGTGCTTTGTTCCTTGGAGTCATGGGGAAGGCAGGGACTTATGGAGAGCACGTGCCTGGCAGAGGTTTTGGTACCTGGTTCTGCCTGTCCCCAAACCCACAGCTGCCGTGGATGATTAACCATCAGCAGCATCTGCTTTGATGGGTGCGTTAGGGTCCCATCAAGGCACGTATGCTGGGACTGCCCCAGCCGAGAGCTGCGGTCGGGGCTGGGAGGTGACGAGGGTCTGCTGCGTGTGACAGCAGTGTCCCTACAGGCAGGGACAGCCTGCGAGGCCCCGCTCCTGACCTGCGCGTCCCAGGGCCAGCATCCAGCAGAACGGAGCAGGCAGCTGGAAAAAAAAGGGTTTTGTAACTGAACGAGGGAAGAGGAGAGGGTGAGCGGGACAGACATTATTATTGCAGACACATTTTTGACGATGTTTTGACGCCAAACCGCTTCAGCTTTAGGATGAGAAATATCAAGCTATTAGTTCATGGTGCAGAACAGAGCTGCATGGAGACTCTGGGGCTGGAGGGAGACAGGAACGTCAGAGAATTATTTTGTATGCATGCTCTTTTTTTGTTTCTCTTTTCCCAATTCCCCTGAGGCTTTTCAACTTATAAATCTGTGCACTTGTGTGGCAGCCACATTGACCAGCTCTGTCACGTCAATAACCCGTGTCACGCAGCATCCCGGGGAGCTCGCTGACACTGGAGGACTCAGCAGCTCATCCCATCCCAGGCCCGCTCAGCAACCACTTCCAGGGATGTCTGCTAAATAAAAGCTGACTTGAGTATACGTGAGATGGGGGCAACAGGGACAGCGGAAGAGCAGAAAGAAGGTTCATCGCCAGAGCAAGGTGTAATTGCAGGATGGGAACAGCAGCGCTTGCTGTAGACTGAAATACCAAAGTCAGCAAAGAGGAGCCGAGGAGCAGCAGGGCTGGTGTGAGCCAGGACTTGGGCAGCCACATCAGGTACTGGCGCAGGCTGGGAGGAGGGAAAACAGGACCACAGAAGTGGGGGGCACCATGCAGCAGAGAAAGCTCAGCGCGGCTGATGGAAAGCAGAAGTTGTCCTTCCCTGACCTGCTGGAACCCCCCCTGCACGGCAGCCGGCATTGTCAGGTGACAATCCAGGTGGTGACACCTACCTGGGATCTGCCAGTATTTCAGTGGATTCCCTTCGCTGCAAGCACTTGTGGACCCAAACCATCACAAAAAGACTGACCAAAGTCCAGCCAAGCACCAAACCAAAGACTCACCTTCCCATTGCTACAGACACCTTCAGATGTCCATCACCGAGCCCCTCAGAGCCTGAAGTCCCACTGGGGAATGCAGAGGGGTCACTGGTCACACTGAGGCCGGGGTGGAAACATGGCACCTTCATCTTCTCCCTGTGTCCCCGTTCTCGGCTCCGGGTGCAGATCCTCTCCTCTCTGAAGGTCTGTCACCCACGCACATTCCTGATGGGGGGTTTCAAGGTGCCGCTGCGCTATCCGGGGGTGAAAGGGCCTCCCCTAATCAATTGCACTCTCCCACAAATTACCAGCTGAACCTACTAATGCTTTAATGAATTCTCCTCATTCAAGAGTAGACCCCTGAGTGCTGGGGTCCAGCAGAGTGAGAGGGAAACCAGAGCAGCCCCAGCCCTTGCCCACCTGCACGTCGGGCTGCGGGAGAGGCCGGGTACCTGCAGAAGCCGGAGGATGCTCTGGGTCTCAATAGTGATGAGCAGCTGAGGTGTCTGGGAGAGTTAACCTCTGAGCAGGGGCATCTGTGGCATCTTCACACCGGTATTTGAAACAGAGGAGCTTCTCTGAACTGGTTTTGACTCTGGTTCAATAAGAGGATTAGAGCTGAGCGAGATCGTCTGGGTCGGTGATTCATTTGGTGAGTTCAGGTAGCAATTCCGTTTGCAGGTTGTCAGCAAAGAGGCTTTGATTTCCAGAAATTCCTTCATTATTCTCAATTATTCAGAAAAGTCTTTCACTTCTGCTGATGGGCATTTGCTGTGATGGTGGCCCTTGTGCTATTCTCATCGTGGAGATCCCAGCTCTTCCCATGTCTCTGCGCCACAATTCTGCCTAAAACTTGGGTGGCAGCTGGAGGCAAATCAGGATTTCATGCAGAGCTCCCCTTGGGGGCTTTCTCACATGAAGAAGGTGTGACCAAGTGGGCAACGTGAGTGACAAATGGCTGAGGAGCTGAGTGCCTGCGATTGCCCCAGATGACAAGCTATGATGGCTTTCTGAGGTGTGAAAACTTGCTTTTACAAACATTTTCACACCTTGTACAGGAGACTCACTGGCAAGCTGGGAAAGCAGGGCAGGTCTACCTGGGAGGGTGAGTCTTTTCCCCCATCTCCACTAGTTAGCCCAACAAAAGCTGCTTGCTATGGATTTAGCATGCATGGATTAAGGGATTTTTAAGCAAACAGAAGAAAATATGCAGCATGATCATTGCCATTCCCGAGCCACATGTCAGTAGCGTGACTTTGAATCCCAACTGTATCAGCCACTTCCGATGTCCCTGGGGGCTGGCACCGAAGCACCCACCTCTGCCTCCCTCTACCTCTGCCGTGTGTGAGGTCCCGGCGTTGTTTTTACTTTGCTTTGCAGAGATTTTGCTAAGAGATACCCTGCAGAAACACGCAGTTCCCGCAGTGCTGGAGAGCAGCTCACGGGCACCAACCCCAACACGGCATGGCCAAGCCTCTGCCCCACACGGGCCCAAGCCTGCGCCACCGGCCCCAAACATCTCCTCGGGTGGCCAAACCCTGCTTTTGAAGGCCAGTCGTAATTGATAGTGTTTGACACAGGCACAAGAACATTTGGAAATGCTTTTCCATGAAAGTAAAACCCAACATTTTCTTTTAATTTCTGTGTGCAAAATGAGAGCCAGCTCGCCGCTCTATTTTTAGCTCCCCCATAACGAGCCATGTGAGCGGGTGAGAGGAGCAGCATGTTGATGAGGAGGGTGATCGCTCTCTGAACCTCCCATGGCTCCCGCAGATGAGCGGTGCCAGGAGAGGATCACCAGGAGCCCATGCTGGGGCCTCTTCCACCTCCAGCAGAGGACCAGCACAATGTCCCAAACGGGCAGGAGTGGGCTGGGGGAGCTGGGGGTCCCCTCCTTGCCACAGGCAACAAGTTCAAGTCTGAGGAAGAGGTTGGGGGTGACGGAGATCTGCTGGGTCCTCAACATCATGGTCCTGTTGGTCCAGAGCAGCCCGGCTGTGGCAGAGCCCACCACACCAGGTGTTCATGGGCGCACTTGGTCTGTGCTGGCTTGGTTTTGCCTTTGACTCAAGGTTTGAGTTTAGGTGTCCTGGGCCGAACTCCTGTTGCGGGAACAAAGAGGAGCCCCGGTTTGGGAAGGAAATGCTCCACAGAGGGTTTTGGCCCCAGGACTCATTCCTGGAGGGAGATGACAAGAACTGAAGCATGGCTAGATGGCATAGAAGGGCAGGACTTGGAGCTCCCTGAAACATGCTACACAAGAAGGCATAGGCTTGACCCAGATACATGAAATAACATGGTCCCTGGTAAAGCACTGCAGCAAGAGCCAGTGCTCACATTCATTAAAAACCCAGCTCACTCCAGAGATCTGTCCACAGATACAAACAGCCTGGAATTAGAGGTGCACAGGGATGAAACAGCTTCAGCACAAGCTGAATCCAGATTCAGCCCCGCTGGGCACGCAGCCGTGCCAGGACCTGCCTGCCGTCACCCACCCTGCGGGTCCCTCCATGGCACAGATGGGCCCATGGCTCTCCAAGAGCTGGAGGCATCGCTTTCAGGAACCCCTCTTGCCCTCAATGTGCTGCAGACCCTGGTGGTCGAACGGGCTGGTGTCCCACCAGGCTGGTGTCCCAGCACTGGCAAGGGTGTGACAAACCCCACGGGCAGCCAGGAGAAGGGTAACATGGGGACCCTCCTGCTGGCCCTGCCCTCCCTGCTGGGCTGGAGGCGTTTGTGCCCTGCCACGTGGCAAGGGGACACCTCACTCCACCGTCAGTGGCCCAGGGGTCTCTGCAGGGTGGTCCATGCTGTGTGGGAGGACAGAAGGCACTGCTGGTGGCCAGAGGACTCCTTGCCCGGGGCCAGCAGTTGGCACCATTGTTTGTGTGCCGCTCCCAGCACAGTGCAGGCCCTGCCCGCTGCAGCCACCGCTCCGAGGCCCGTCCTGGGCCTTTCCTCAGACGGCCTGAGCTGGAGCAAGCCTGCTTGGGTGCTTTCCTCGTGCCCGGGGGCAGGCAGCGTGGGCCGGGCAGCGTGGAGGCCTCCGGTGCTCACACCACGCGCGGAACATGCTGGGGCCGGCAGAGCCCGTCTGGCAGAGGCTCGTTAGCAGAACCAGCGCCCACTTTAGTGTGGGGGGGGTCTCATTAAAGCTCAGGCACAGCCTCCCATCCCCGCCCAGGAGTGTGGGAAACGTAATTGCTCTCTGGGCACTAACGAGCAAGCACGTGGGGCGCTAAACAAGGGCAGCCTGAGCCAGGGGAGGGGAGCGGGAGCCCAGGCCAACCTTAATTTGGGAAGTGCAAGGGATTTGTGAACAGCTCCCCATCCCCACCCCCACCCACAGCCCAAGGGCATCCTGCAGCAGCGCTGGCCCAGGTGTCTGTCCACCACTGGGAATGACGGCTCAGTAGCCTGACCCCCACCATAGAGAGTCATGGCTTGGGGCAAGGACTGGGGACTGGCCCCTCTCGCCCAAGGGGCACTGCGGGTCGGGGAGCTCTGCCCTGGTGTGGGGGCTCTGCAGAGCCTTCTCCCGCAGCACCCTCCCTCTCTGCCACTGCCCCATGCTCTGCGGGAAGCTCCCAAACGGCGCTGCAGCCCTGAGCTCTGACGTGGAGGTTTTCTGCTCATAGTTCCCCGGTGGTCTCAGCGCCAGTGAGCAGAGAGTGGGGTCCGGGGGCTGCCTGTCCCCTGCCCTGCTCAGTGACCTGGTGAGAAGGTGACAGCAGCTCTGGCAGCCTATGTCCTAGAGCCAGGAACAGGCAGAGGCAGCAAAAGGCTGTGAATATTGACAAGGAGGGAAAAACCCTGGCCTGGCTGGCTCATGTGCCTCAGGGACCATTGTCCAACTGCCCCCTACGCTCTCCTTAGCTCCATGGGGTCCTGTTGCCCGTGTGGGTTGGAAAGAGCTCAAGAAAGTTAGTTATATTTGTGTGTGGTGTTCCTCAGAGCTGTGCACCATTGGAAGCTCTGGACTGCCACAGGCCCAGAGAGAGATCCCAACCCCGGTACCTGCAGGACTGCTAGGGGCCACCTCCTCGGTGGAGCCATGCACGGATGCAACCAGCGTCTCTGCTGAGCTGTGCACAGCCAAACCCATGGCCAACGTCACGGTGTCCAGCAGAGTTCAGGTCCCACCTCTCAAGGGCACCGTGATGTTAATCGGAAGCGAAAAGGTTGAGGTTTGGGTGTGTTTGGCTTTTCCTGTTCTGACGGCTCTATTCTTCACCCTGTCCTCTCCCAGCCTCACGGGAACTTTATTAAGAACCTGTTTCTGGTCCCGGCTGTGGGACTGGCAGGGCCACCCCCCATCGCAGATATCAGGGACCCGGCCCTGCATCTGCAGTAGGAAGCACGTCCCCATCCCGTGTTGCCCAGGCAGAGCGGCTGGAGGGAAAAGCTTCGCTTGAGGTAGAAATGTATTTTCCCCTCTCCTGTAGAGGGGAGAAGCCCCTGAACCCTGCACCCAGGAACTGTTTCCCAAAGGTGCCGGAGGAACCCGGTTTCCATTGTTCAGCCTGGGAAGCTGCCACCTCCTCCGTGCTCCCCCTGCCCCTTCCCTGCTCCTGCAGCAGGAGCTCAGCATCCATGGTCACCCTGCTCCTCCTGCGCCCTTCCCTCTGGCTGGCAGCCCCGACAGCTCCCACGCACCACGGGCAGTCGGTTTAGCACCAGACACTGCACGGCTTCCACGTCCTGAGTCCTTTTACCACCTCCATCGGTGTCCTTGGCACGTGCCTAAACAGGGGGTGTGGGGGGGATAAAATGTGGCATATCCCTCTGTGAGACTGTATGCCAGGACCTCTCTGGAGCTTTTCCCCCTTCATCACGTCTGCAGTGTGGCCCCATCAGGGAGGCAGCAGCTGCCGGCTGTCTCCTGTGACACCAATCACAGGGGGAACAGCAGGTAATCTGCGGGAGAGACCAAGGGGTTTACAGCCCCCTTAGCCAATTTCCAGCAGAAGCGTTGAAAGCCTCTTCTGAACGACGGCTTTCAGTGATTATGATTTCCATACATTTGGATTCCCAGCACCTGGAGCTGACAGGCTGTGTCTCGGATCCATCACTCACCTGGTGCTAACGCTATTGGGGATGGCAGCACCGCTCCCAGGGGCGCTCCTGTGCTGCCGCAGAGAGTGGGGGGAGCCGGGAATCGCTGGGCTTCAGCCCAGGACACGCGGAGTGGTGCTGAGAGGGACAACTTTCCTCCATCTGAAAAATGGAGCCCAGGACCTGCCCTGACCACAGGCAGATCCACAGCACAGCTCTGGTAAGGACTGGAGCCCACAGCAGGAGACAATGGTGTTGAAGGAGAAGAGGAGCTGCTGGGAGAACTCCATCTCCATCGTATGATGTAGGGCTGGACCTGGGGAGCACAAACCCTGCACGGCCGCGTCAGAGCTGCTTGTCTCGAGGTTTGGTTCATGGCTGCGGTGGCAGGAGGTTTAACGATAGAGGCTCCCCATCCATCCATCCATCCAACAGCAAATACTGCTCCCCACAAGCCCCTTGCTCCTGCTCCAGGAGAAGGAGCCCTGCAAACAGCATGGGCAGCTTGGTCCCATCAGCCCTGGGCAGCTGGGCTGGTCCGAGGAACCCACAGCAATTTATTGTCGTTTAGGCAATTATTCTATTAACTGATGACCCCTTCCCACCCGGGAAGGGGAATCGGGGAAAAAAAAGGAAACCCAAAGGTTGAAATGTAAATAGATTTAATAGAATAAGGCTAAATAATTAACATTAATAAACTAAAGAACCAGCATTCATCCCGATGCCAATATAAAACACCCCAGGACCGTCCCCAGCCCGTTCCCCAGCAGAAGCCGTGCTCTCCCCGCAGGGACAGCCCGCGTGGGACCCTGCGAGCGCTGCAGCTCCGGGAGGGAGGGAAGGGCTCGGGGCTGGCACCGGGCTGTGCGCTTGCTGCCAGCAGGTCCCGAAAATTTATTGCAGATTTCTGCAAAATCTCAGCTGGGAACGCAACAGCCCCATGTATGGAGGCTGCAGCTGGAGGCAGCCATGCACAAACCTGCCATAGCTAATGGAAAGATGTTTGGGGGGAAAAATTGTTCCCACTGGAAATGCTCTGGGACCCGCATGTGTAAAAGAGAAGTGAGCAAGGGCTGGAGGTGAAGTTTGTGAGGTCTCGTTTGGGAATCCCAGGAAAGGGAACAGGAGTGAACATGGGTCATAAAGGAGAAATATCTCCAGCCATTAAGGAGGGCTGGAGAGATGCTGCTGCCTCACACTTCCATCTCCACGGATGAGGAGTTTTACAAGGTGCGTAAACATTATTATAGTTGTTTTACAGCAGGGGAATTGAAGTGTTGGGAAGAGACATGATTTACTAAAAGTCACCAAGGAGCATCCAGACCTCCTGACCCCAGAGAGGGGAGGTCTCTGCTGCCTGTGCCCGGCCGTGACCAGCCCCTCCTCTGCATCAGCCTTGTTCCCACGGGTGCCCCACGCACTTGGAGCAGGATCAGCGTGTCCAGCCCTGGTGGGATTTAACCCATGGCGAAGGCCAGTCCTGTGGCTAAAGCCCATGTGTGGGGGATGTGGCATGCCTGAATCCTGCTCCCTCTTCTGCTCCAAGCTTCTCGAGCTCCTCTACTCTGCTGGGACATGGCACAGGGGGAATGTCACCACTTCCCAGCATGGGAAGAGCAGCAGGACAAAAATGCAGTGAGACAGCACCAGGCAGAGTCCCTCAGCTCACTTTGCATAGGATTTTGCCTGTGATGAAAAATACAGGGAATACATTCTGTGTTCTGCACCTGCAGCCAGAGGGACTGAAACATTTGGGTGGGACCCTCTTGTGCCGGTATCTTCATGTCTCATCTACGCCTGAGCCCCTGCATCTGCTGGAACGCTAAGGGTAAGAGTGCATTGGGTTTCTCTAATGCCAAAAGAGCAGCTTTACAAAGTGATGCTCGGTGCCAAGAAAACTGAGAATTATTACTATTTAATCTCTCCCACACTGCAAACCTAAAAGAGTTTGCGTGAGGGCAAGAAATAAAACTGAATATTCATTTAGTTACAGAAAGGCCAGTTAACCTGAGGCACACACACAGCGTGCAGGGAAGGAAAAGCGTGGACGCAGTGACGGTGTTAGCAGGGGTCACATCAGTTCCGAGGCCCCAGGGGCTTTGTCTGACTCGAGGTCAGGAGGGAATTTCTCCCAGAAAAAAGCAACTGGAAAGCAGCTGACAGCGGCAACTCTGTGTCCACCACTTTGGGGTCACCCGGGAGCCTATTGCACACCGGGGCTGGGAGAGTTCCGTGGGAGTCAGGAGCCTCAAATGGGTTATTTCAAAATATCTCACTCCGCAGCCTGTCCCAGGCCATGGACCACCAGTCCAGCAGACCCCAGACTCAGAAGAGGCCCGAGAGAATCAGCACGTCCCTCCTGCCCCGGGGGAGGAGGGGGGCTCTGAGGACTGTCAGCTCTCTGTGCATCACGGGGATTTAGAGAGGTTTTACTCCCAGTATTGCATCTTTTTTTTTTCCTTAAAACCCAGTCTGGGCAGAAAAGCGTGGAAAGCGCTTGGCGTTTCTCCACAAGCAGGCCCCCGACGGCCCGGGATTAGTGCTGGCTGGGCTGTTCTGGGGACACAGGCTGTGCACCAGAGCTGTGGACAAAAACCTCCTCAAATTAACTTTTCAAACTGAAAATCCTGCAATTTGCAGAGCCAGAACGGTGACGGTAGCTTCTTTATGGATGCATCCCTGTTCGGAGGGGGCGGACTCCCCCGAGTCCATGCTACAAAGCGTTTCTGCGAGTGTTTCACCCCGGGCACTTGTGTCTAACGAATCCACCCGGCGTGCACACCCCCAGGACACCAACTCTCCCTGATCCGGATGTGTTTTTCTTCTTCTCTGCAATGACTCTTTCCCTAATTAAGAAACCATAAATACGATTCTAAAAAAAATGAGGTTAGGCTCTATGTGTAATGCAGGGAGGAATTTGTACAGACAGATAAGCTTTAAAGCTGAGGAGCGGGAAGCGGATCTTTGCAGGAATTTCAGCCCAGGAAGGTTTCAGTTCTTTCCAAAAGAGAAGAGAGAAGAATAGAGAGACAGGGAAAGAATAAATGACACGTGTCTTTTAAAGCCGCTAATGGCAGATTCCCCGAGGCGACCCATCGAGCTGGCAATCCTCCTGCTTCAGTTCTTGACAGGTTCCTCTCTCGGACGGAGTTGTCAGCCCCGACATCCCCGTGTTTCGGCGCTGGAGGGCTGAGAGCTGCCAGCAGGAGGGGACGGTGGGACACAGCCAGGACCCCTGCGAGACCCTGCACAGCCCCAGCTGGGGGACCCGGCGTTCCCCCTGCTCTGCCACCCTCTCCTCTCCCCAGCTGCTCACTCAGACGGGTAAACGCTTTCTCTTTTTACTGGTGTTAACTCTGACTTACGTGATGGTTTGTGGTTAGTGATGGGTTCAACTGGGCTGGGATTTGCTGGCCATAGTGCCGCCTGTAAAGCAGCCGAGACGGGCCGAAGGCGGCCGTCACCCTGTTTGCAGTGTGCGGTGTTTGAGCTGGGGGGTCTTTGCCAGCCTGGTGTGTGTGAGTTCACGTGAAGGCATCGGCCGTGACCCTGCTCGTGTCTTCCCCTTCCAATGTTTTTTCAGGCACAGCCAGCACGGGGGCTGCACGATGAGCACTGAACTCTTCGAATTGTGACTGGGCTTTTTTTATGCCCCTTTTGTGTTCCCTTGGAGGACTATGTTGGCCTCAAAATGTCTTTTGATCAAAAGGCGACCGCAAATCTTTCTGCAAAACTTGCAAAACATCGGTCTAGAGCCTTTTGCACCTTGGGGCATTGGTGTGGGAATGGACCCGTTAAGTCTCACCTTGTACCAGTGAGTCCCACCTGAGAGCGGGTGTGCGGCTCCGAGGGCACCCAGGCAAGCGCACGAGCAAGTTCATTAGCGCTCCTGGTCTATCCCTTAATGGCCCGTGTGATGGCGTTGCCCTCTAGTGTCTGCTCCCAGGGCAGGGGGTTGGCGTCGCTGCTGGCACCCCCTGCGCCGGGAGGCTTTGTCTGAGCACTGGAAATCAGGAGTGAAAACTTGTGGTTTTTCATTTTGGGAACTGCTGTGTGATGCATGTGCGTGAGTGCTGTCCTCTGTGGGCTGTAGGTTCATGTCTAAAACCAGAAATTTGCATGAAAAACTGAGAGTGAAATGCACCAACCCCGTGAAACACGTCCAGTGAAGCGTTTCCCCCTCCAGGGCTGGTCTCCTCAGGGGTTTGCGGGTCCCTGTTGGCGGGAGGTCTCCTCAGGAGATTTCAAATCCGCCCTCCACAATTTTAAGGTGCTGAGGATTTTGGCCACAGCATTTTAACTGCTCGAGGCAAGTCATCTGAAACAGGCCACAGCTCCTCGCTGGGCACGGGAGGAAGCTGTGACACAGCAGAGACCCCAACAGAGGTGGCCGTGTGGGCTGCCTCCTGGAGAAGTGCCTGCAGAGCATCCTCTGCCTGGGGGGAGGCGCCTGCTGCAGAGCAGGGTGATGAGCCCCCATGGAGACACCAACACTGAAGTCACCTCCTGCACCAGGACGTGTGGTTCTCTCATAATTTCCTTGTGTCACTCACAGAGGTGACTGCGCCCTTCAGGAGCCACATCCAACACCCTGCTGGGCTGGGGGCAAAGCAGAGCCACGGGGGTCTATGGTGTGGGGCTGCCTGGGGGCTCTATGAACCCCACATCTCCCACACCCACAACCAGGGGAAGGTGTTGAGAGAGAGGGTGATGCCCAGGGCTCAGCGCAGTGGGACCAGAGTTCGCTGGGGATTGGGAGGGCTGTGGTCAGCCACGGGGATGGTCTCCAGGGAGCAAAACTCCATGTGGGCTGCAGGGCGAGACCAGTTTCTGGGTCTGGGAGGTGCTGGAGCTCAGCCTAACACAGAACCAGGCTTTCCGCCTCCCGTCGGCTCACCTCTTCCCCCTTGGTCCCCCTCAAATGACCTTTGGTCTGGGATACGTGGGACATCCCACTCCCTTAGTGGGTGCAGGGAAGAAAGAGAAGCCGGTGCTTCAGAGCCAGCCCACAACCCGCTTCGGTTCTGCAGATGCAGGGAATGAGAACATCCCTCTTCTGCTCTGGTGCCGGGATGGACGGGCAGTGGAGCCCAGCACAGCCGAGGCCATGCAGGGGGACTGCCAGGGAGCCACCAGCTTCCTCCCTGGCAGAGCCGATGGCATTGCCCACCTCCATGATCAGGATGGGGGCTTCCCCTATAGCTCTGAGACCCCATGTCCTGCCTTGGGCTTTCTGCTTCTATGGGAACCCTCCGCAAGCCGGCACAGGGGGACAGGAAGGACAGGAAGGCTCCTGCTGGGAGTGCTGAAGGGAAGGGGACGCTGAGCTTTCATGGCCACATGTGTGTGTGATCTCCTAAAAGCCCTGATAGTTCTTGGGGCTGCAGTTTTCCCCGTGCGAGCGGGAGATCCTGCTCCTGCTGCACCTCCGTGCAGGAAAACATGCTCCTCGTGGCAGCCGTGGTGGCAACATGGAGCCATAAAGGGCAACCGTTGCTCTTGTGATGGTTGCCAGAAGGATCTGCTCCCTGTGTCCTGGGCAGTGCCCACACTGTGCCATCCTTCTGCCCTACAAACAGGAGCATCGCCTGCTTGCCCCAGTGGCACAGCCATCCCAGTGGCCGGAGCTGGCAGCCACGGGGGGGTCACAGAGCTGGGGACAGGAATGTGGCTGAAGGGGGGGTGCCCACAGGGGCAGCAGCGACTTTGTGGGAGAAAAGCTTTTGCTGAGTGCTTTCACTCTGCTGTTTGCATGCTGGATCCGGCCACTGAAAAGCAAAACGTTCTGGAAAAGGCACCAGCTGGACACAGGAGGATCATCACCTTGATGCAGAGGGATCCCGTCATGTCACACACCTGGAAAACACAGGACAAAGCCCCTGAAAATGCATTGCTAGAGCTGGGCAAAGCACCAGCAAAATGATCTGCAAAGGCTCATGCACATTTATGTCCAAATTCACCTTCTCTGCCCCTGCTTTCCCCATAACACTCTGCTGACAGCGCCACAGAGTTTAAGGATGCATTGCAGACTATCCCGGGAAAACACACTTCAAAATCCTAATTGTGAGCCTTGTGCTCATCTGACCTACTCAACACCACATGATCCACGCAGCAAATCATCTGGATACCGACTAATTACAGCCTACTGCTAATAAATGAGCAACAAACTCATAATTATCTGCAGAAGTTATTTGATGAATGATTTTGAAAAACCACCATGAATCTAGCTAAATTTGGAAGGGCTCAAAAGCTGTGCTCAGCCAGGGGAGTGAGTCTGTGGGAGCACCGAGCCCCGGCCCCCTCATCGCTCCACGGCAGCAGCGGGGGGTTATTGCCGGCTTCTGTGCTGGGGGGGGTTGCACCCCATTAGGCCTCCAGAAGGTTTCGGTTCCTGGTTCCCGCGGAGCAGCGCCTGCCGCCGTGTCCCAGAGCGGCTGGTGACGGCAGATTTGATTTGCCCAGAGGAGATGTTGCTTTACACCGTGGGGAGAGAAGAAATGAAAGAAATACCCAGGCTCTGCTTCTGCTCCTCGTCAGATTCTCAGATCGACTGGGCATCGCTCAGGCTTTGGACACCCCAAGCCTTTGGGGCTGACTTGTCAAGGGGGGGTGGTGTTTGGGCCCCACTTCCCAGCGATATGCAATGGCGGCCTTGAGACATGCAAACACCGTGCGGACCCTACTGGCGTGGCCCAGATGGGAAGATGCTGAGCTCTGCCCACACCGAGCCCACCGAGCCCTGACTCCCTTCTGAGAGCAGGATCCTGCCTGGGAAAGAGCATCCCACACCATCAGCAGCTCTCCTTCCTCCCGAGATGGTGGAAATGTTCTTTTTCAAGCCTGTAAATCTTTGCACGTGGATGGAGAATAGAACCAACCCACCCAAGGCACTGCATCGCCTGTACAGGATGGATCCAGGTGCTTCCCCGGGAAGCTGTTATGCACTGCAGTTAGGGAGCATTTTTCCCAATAAGAAAATAAATTGAAAATAAAGATTTTTTGTTTCCTTCCCCCTGTTAAGCCATGTGCTCCCCAAATGGCAAATCTTGGCTGGCTGGTGGGTATTTAGAAGTGCTGTTCCATTGACAAAGTGAAAAAAATATCAGAACGAGAAGGGTTCTCTAAAGGTCCTTGTAGACGGTGATTTGTGATTGATTGTTTATTCTCGGCAGCGGAGCAGAATCCATTAAAATGGATGTGCCTGTTAAGGAGCACATTTCCCTTCTCCCTGCGAGGGGCAATTACAATCCTGAGCCGCACGAGAGCAAGACCAGCTTTTCAAACAGCAGCTCTCATGCGCAGGAAAGCACTTCCACGATCCCTGGGACACGACCGGCATGAGAGTGTGCCCCTGGAAACATCCCTGTTTCATCAAATCCACACCTTCACCCTCCTCGCCCGGCACCCTGGGCCAGCAGGGCTCTGGGCAGCGTCACTGGTGCCCTGCAGCCGTGTCCCCGTCCCCAGCGCCCGGCCGTGCTGCCCTGGACCGTGCCTGGTGGAGATGGAGGTGGCTGGTGCCAGCCTGGCTCCATCACCCGGAGGAGGTGCTGCTAGCGGGGAGCTCCGCAGCCCTGTGGCCCCCACCCTGCTGCCCAGACTGGGGTTATTTTTCTCTTTGAAAGCTTATATCCACGCTCTCTTTGCGTCCATTTGCGAGCTGCTGGGAACTTGTCTGGCTTTGTAAGTAGATGGCGGGATGTGAAAATACTCCCGTGGCTCCAGGAACTGGAACTTTAAAAAAAATTCAACATCTACGTGAGACAGCCCCCTGCTCTGCAGGAATTTGGCACTGGCTGGAGACTGGGATGCTTGGAAGCTGCACGTTGGTTTAGTCTAGCTGGAGCCTCTCAGGAGAACAGGGAGATAAACCACCGCAATAGTAACGCTTCAGAGCTCTTAGATGTGAAGTTTTTACCCTTTATCTCCATCCAAGTTGAAAATATTTTTGTTTTGGCACATCAGCTGAACCATCAGCCCTTCCCAGGGAGGGAGGGCGGCCGAGATGGCCTGGGTGCTCCATCCACAGACCTGCCCTGGGTCCTACTGAGCTGGGAAAGGAGAGTCATCTGGCTGCCTTTCAGATCTCTGATGATGGAGATTCCACCGCATCCCTCAGTAAATTGTTTGAATAGCTAATCACCCTCATAATGAGCAGTGTGCATCGTATTTCTCATCTGAATTTCTGGGTGAAACTTGCAGCTCTGCTCTCCTGTTAGACCTGTATTAGATGAAAGGCTTTTCCCATCCAGTGCCGACTCCCCACGCAGGTTTCCATGGGCTGGACTGAAGTTGCCCACAACCTCTGCTTTGGCGAGCGTCTGAGATTTTGGAGTCTCGTGGCTGCTTTTCAGCCTCTCTGCAGTTTCAGCTCCTGGCCGGGTGCTTCTCTGCTTTGCCAGACCTTTGGAGGCCGGGCAGCAGCAGGACCTACCACCAGAAGATCAGCTCCAGAGCAGGGTCCCAGGACCATCTCCCAGCCCCTCTCCCGGTGCCCGGGTGCCAGCAGCCCTGTCAGCCCGGCAGGGTGCCAGAGCGTGGGTTCAGCACGTCAATCCCAAACTCAGCACTGGGACCCATGTGTCCTCTGAGGGCTCTGCAAAAATGTGCGCTGAAGCATGTTCCTGAAGTGTCTGTGGAATGAGCATTCCTTACGGCATATGATCCAGAGGAGGATGCACAGAGTCTCGCAATGTCATAAGAATCCAGAAGGGATTCCAGCAGCACAGGCATCCTCCGTGCTCTCTGCTCCTCCTCCTCCTCCTCCATAGCCCCCACAGTCACCCCACAGCCACTGGCAGGGGGACCATCACTCCCCCAGACCCTCACCCGCTCTGGGGTGAGCGCGGTCCCAGCCGCATCCATCATTTCCCCTGTCACCTCGCACTGCAGACTCTGTGATTGTGCTCCCGTTTCTTTCGGCATCGCTGCCTCTCCCATTTGCCTCTCGCTGAATAGCAGCCTATCACATTATTTTTGAGATGAGCTTTTCTGGCTCTGATTTGCATTTTGTTATTTTCTGCCAAGCGTCTGCCCAAATCTCATCTGACTCGCCGCCACGGTGGGAGCCGGGTGCCGGTTTCATCTCCCTGGGCTCTGCACAAGCCCTTGGCCTGTTCCTGCTGGAGAGGGACCAACCTCCCATCCCTGTTCTGCGTCCTGCTTCCCTTCGGGTCTCAGCCACAGAGACGCACGCTGTGTCTCTTCCCGAGACTCGCTGCCCCCCGGGGGGTCCTGCCTGTTCACGGCATCTTCCCCCTCCCCAGATAAACACTCGAGCTCCCCCCCTGCGGCTCCGCTCACCCCACGCACATCCCCGTGGGAAGAGCCCATGGGAAGCCAGCCCTCGGCAAACCCCCGCGGTGACGCCCGAGTCCCCACTGCCTTTTGCAACAGCCTCTCATCTCACACCCTCATTTAGTAAATGACCTCAACGTGCCTTTTGCTCCCTCCTCTGCCTCCCAAACACAGCCAGCGCTGCCCAGGAATAGGGCTTGTCTTCTGCTGCGGGCAGCAGGCTGGGGACAGCCCTGTGAGCACCACACACGGACACCGGCAGCTCCTCAGCTGTAATGGGGATTTTCCCCCGCCCTGGCAAACCCCATCCCCAGTTCCCCCATTCCCTGCCTCGCACTGGTTTGCTCCTGCCCAAAGGTGTTACTTTGAGTTGCAAGGGAAGATCTGCTGTGATTTGTTTCTCCTTAAATTCCCTGAAGCTTAGCGTTCACTTCCCCTGCTCCCCTTCCAGCTGATGAGGTGTGAGCAGGGAGAAAAAGCTCTTGCTGAGTGCTCCAGGTGGACCCTCCAGGAGGATTTAAACCAGTGTTGCAAATGAGGGGGGAGGAGAAAATAGAAGTTGGGGAAGAACTTCTTTGCTCTTTGGAAGGGCAGGAGATCTTCAAGGTCCTTGGGGTGCAGATGATGAGGAAGCTTGAGTGCTGTGGAATAGGTCTATTGCTTTTATTCCAGTTATAAGCCTGACCTAGGTCTTACTAAGTGCATATGTGCTTCGTTTAATTCCTAAGTTAGCCTAACGCGGGGGTGAGGAAGCTGGCAGTGTGTTACCTGTTGGTACGTGAGGCTGAAAGAAAGTGAGAGCTGCAGGTTAATTGTGAAGGTCTGCTCTGTCGGTGCCTGTGCCCGGGGAACTGGGAGGTGTGGGAACGGTTCCTGCAGCGTGGCGGGGTCAGGGCAGGTCCGTGGTGCCAGGGGCTGGCAGGAGGGAGGAGGGGAGGCTGGTTTGGCTGCTAAGAGCCAGTTTCTCTTTTGCAAGGCAGAGAGGTTACCCTGGAGCATCCTGGAAGAGAGCACAATGTGCTTCAGGAGCCCAGGATGGGAGCCTGTGCTTGGCGCGGAGCTGGGGATGCAGGTGCAGAGTGTGACCTTGCTCTCCCTTCCCGCCCGTGCTCGGACCCGCCTGTGTCTGACGGGGCCTTTGGATGTGTGTCAGAGGAAGGAGAAGCCTCCGTAAAAATCCTTAGAAACTTCAGAGCCTTGGGAGACAACGTTCCCTCTGCACAGGCTGTAAAGCAGCTCCAGCAGCCTGAAACCAGGAGCGTGGGGAAACGTTTCAGTAGCACCGACTGCTCCTTGCATCATCCATCCTGCCATCCTGCCTGCTGTCACCTTCTGCGCTGCATGACCTCGGGAGTAACCCTTCTACTTCCCTCTTGGTTTATTTCCTACTGAATCAATTGGTTTGGGAATCAAAATAGTCTCCTTGGGTGCAAGGCTGGATGGGTTGGGACACCGTTCCTACCCCTGTGGCTGGTACAGATCCAGCTCAGGCTAATGCTGGCATTGCATGTGGGACCAGCAAGGTTCACTGTGGGTGGAAGACTCACCCTCTTGGTGAATGGGAAGAGGTTCACTAAGGACTGGTGTTCAGGGGGATGGGGTTAATCAGTTGGACCAGCCGTGACTGGGGTGGCTCTAGCCCTGCTCCAGCACCCTGGAGCACCTCGCTCAAGATTCAGTGAGGATCCATTTGGGTATCTTGATCCATTTTGATCCATCCGTTTGGGCGGCTGCAGAGGGGGTGGTGGCCTGAGAACTCTTGTCTCCTGTGTAATCAGTTACTAGCCCTCAATTGCCACTGCAGCCGGTAGTCGCTATCGTACCTCATAGATGGCGGGCGCTTTGGGACGCTGATGGAGCGAGTGAACAAGTTCTGTCCCTGGCTGTGAGCCCTTACAGGGGTTTGTGTGACAGCGAGGGGGCTGTTCCACCCCAGCTCAGTCCCCTCCTGCCTCCTGGGTGCCGGTGCCAGACTGCGGGCTGCGTTACCACTGTCCTTAAAAGCATGTTCTCAAGGCTCAGCTTGCACATACTGGGAAGCGAAGTTCCCACCTTCCAGGGATTCCCCTCATGCATATGTATGACGAGGTGCTCCTTAACTCTGTGCTTCTTGGCAGTTTTTTCCCCAGGACCCTGTACCCTTTTGTCAGGGTTTTCATGCAACAGTTCTACATTTTCTCACCGAAACAAGGCTCTAGCCAGATTTTTCTTCAGTTCTGGTGAAATGCTGTGCTGAATGCAAAACTACAGAAGTCTTCATGTGTGCTTCCCCTGGAGCTGATGGCTTGTCTGTGTGCTCCGCAAGCATAATGAATGCTTTTCCAGCATGAATACCTGAAAGCTGGGACCTGTGGCCCAAAGCGACCAGGGAAAAGCAGGGGCAGCGATGATCCCTCTGCATGCCTGGCCAGAGGTACCCGGGGTCCTTCTTCTCCCCTTAAAGTCCTTGCCAGGACAGGACTCTGTGTGTGGATCTGCTGATGGGTCACGCTGTTCTCGGCAGACCCCATGCCACCGCAGGGACTCAGGGAACAGCAGCACATGGGGGGGCCCTTCCAGCTCTGCAGAGATACCCCCAGTTCTCCAGGCTCTGTTGAACTGTTCATGTCCTGTCACATCGGTGTACTCCGTCTGTAGCCACTGGGCATTTTTCCGTGTCACCAAAAAGCAAGAGGGGTCCCTGCAGAGCCCCATTGCCTGACCATCCAGGCTCTGCCAGGGGCGCAGAGGGAGCCCTGTGGGGTTGGGAGAGGATAACGAGGGGTGGCTGCGATGCTCAGGCGGACGGGGCTGAGCAGGGACTCTCGGGTCCCCAGCTTCAGAGTCTGAGGGCTCCCGCCTGCTGTTTTCTAGGCTTAAAAACCAGCCTGAACAGGGAAAACCAAGTTTTTGTGTGAAGCCGTTCTGTGCCCCACGTGGATAACCATCCCGTCCTCCCTGCGGATGCCCAGCACCAGTGTCCCTGGCTGCGGCAGCGGAGGCGCTTCCCACCCTGGAGGTGGTTGTTACCCTTTTCCCACCCCCCAGCAGAGCCGAAGGGGCTGTGAGGTTTGATGGGGAGCTCCTGGGCACCGGTCTGGGAAGGGAAGGAAGGGAAAATAGTGGGCACTGGTGCTGCTTTCTCTATTCTCCTCTCCCCTGTAAAGCTCGCTTTAGTGGGAAGCCTGTGAAGCTGAACCCATTTGACTGAGGAGGGGAGTCTGGCGGGGGAGTCTCTGTGGGGGGAGCAGTTAGTACAGCAGGACTCTCTGGGGTAGTGAAGGCTTGATGGAACAAGAAATCCAGACCAGAGAACTTGTGCTTTGTTTTGGTGGCGAGGGTCCCGGCTGCTGGAGTGACTTGTGGGGGATATGGGGGAGCCCACTCTGGTGTCTTTAAAATCCAGCTGGAGCTTTTTCCCCGGGGATGTGCTGCTTCAGGTCCCTCTGCAAGCGCAGAGGAGGTTTTGGCTTGTGGTGCCCCTGGCAGGGCAGGGGAGACCCAGCTGGGGCACGTTGTGCAATGCACCCGCCCAGCCCAGTCTGGGAACTGGGACAGACTGGGGCTTGCCATGGCAAGGGGAGGGTTTGGAGACACCCGCCCCCCCTTGCCCAGGAGCTCCAAAAGAAGGAGCAGCTCCTGCAGATGTTGTTGCGGGGAGTTTCCTGCTTCCCTGCAGCTCCTGGTTTCGTGTCTCACCTCCCCGGTGGGAGCTCCCAGGTGATGGGGGTCTTATCCCCCCTCCCATCCCACCACCGCCCCCCGACAGTTCGCAGGCAAAACCGGGGGCTGCTCGGGGCTGCTCTTGCTCTCTGGCTGTGGGAACAGGCTGGGCTCTGCCCTTGGTGCCTCACCTTCCTCCTGGAGGCCTCCTCTTCCTTGGGGGGAGAGAGAGAAGGGCTCCTTAGCAAGGGCTGGATTTGCTAATGCTTCTGTGCGCCTTGAGCAAAACCACTTCACCTGCAACTAAGTGGGGTGGCTCCGGCATGAGGGGAATGCAAACAAGCAGCTGAGATACGGAGATGTTCAGAAGAGGGCTTGGGTGGCTGGATAGTCCTCACCATCAGACCCCGACCCCGTACCCAGGTGAGAGTTTTCCTTCTGGGGGTCCCAGGGGACGTGGAGGGATGGGATCACTCACAAAGAAGATGGTGTAAAATCCTGTCCTTTGGCCCTCCGTAAAGATCTGGGCTGGACTGAGGTTCAGGAGGGGTTTGTGAGCAGAGCAGGGATGTGTCATGCCCTTGAGAGAATGGTTTTTCTTCTTAGAAATCGGCCCTGGCACCCCGCGGTGGGACGCAGCCGGGGCTTTGGCAGGGGATGCTGGACAACCAAGCCGTAACGAGGTGCAGGACACTGTGATGAGACGTTGGGCAAGTGGATGCTAAGCCAGAAGAGCTGCTCTGGGGGCAAGTGAGGCCTCTGGTTTCCTCGTGATGGGCGAGAGCTGGGGTTCGGCTCAGGCTCTGAAATTCCCGGCCTCAACATGAGGTGGTGCAAAGCATCCATGGCTGCTCCCCGCGCAGCAGCAGGAGGGAGAACTGAATGCCTTTGGGGAAGAACTGGAGATAAAGGAGGTGCTAATGAGAGCTAGAAGAATGAAGTCATCAAAATATAAAAAGAAAACGAGAAGAGATTCTTCTAGGGGAATTCATCCATCCCTGCTCGGCTCTGCAGCTGCCTGCCCGTGCTTCCGAAGAGGCGGGAAGAGGGATTCGGAACTTAAAAGGGTTTTTTCCTCCCCTGTGCTTCCCGCTGTAAGAGCAAATTTTGGAGGGGGAAATCCTGCTTTGTACCCATGTGTTATTTATGCAACAGGCATCCCAGGCACGCGGTACAACCCGAGCGTCTCCATTCCCCGCCTGTGAACCCGGGGCGCTCACGCACCCCCGGGCGGGGGAAGTCGGACGCCCCGGCTGCTCGCCACAAAAATCAGCACAGTCCCCATTCCAAAGGCACAGGCCCTCCTGGGAGGGCTGGGGAGCATTTGCCGCTCCAAAATGACTTCGTGGGCAGATGGAGATGATCTCCCCACCCTAATGAATGTGACTCATCTGGAGTGGTTCACGCATTAGCATAAAGAGCTCTACCCTCCCGCTGCCCTGCTTGCTCAATTAAAGTGCCATTTGAACCTGATCCCTCCTGTGTTTTGAGCACATGCACACACACAACACCACTGCAGCTGTAAATATTTGCCCAAGGTCACCTCTGACACCTCCTGCTTTCAATGCGGAGGCCCAGCTACACTCGGTGCTCACTGAGCTGTGAGCGGGGCTGTCGTCTGCTGGCCATCTCTCCGCAAAACTGGTGGGGGGACTTAAAAAAATAAGCTTCTGTCCCTGAGCTGGTGTCTGGCGGGTCCCAGCCCCCTTGGGCACCAGCTTTGGGTCTGTCCTACAGCTGGAGCCACGGCTGTGTCCCCAATGCTGCTTCCTGGCCAGCAGGAGCACCAGCAGCAGCCGGTGTCTGGGGGGCAGAGGAAGGTGCTGGGGCTGAGCCCCCCAGTGTCACTCCAGCAGCTATGCCAGCCCCCCATGCCCCTCACCCTCTGTGGTGAGGCTGTCACAAGAGCTGGTGTGACGTGGCCACGCTAGGTAGTCAGCCACCACTGCGCGATGCCCGCTGCCTGGGCTTCATTCCCGGCCAGTGAGCCAGGGGGAAGGCTGTGTGTCTCTGTGACGGGGAGGCTGCGAGCCGAGCTGCCACCCTCCTGCGGTCACCGTGTGGAGCCCCTCACAGCCCGGCTGTCACCCGCCCCAGCCCTCGGTGATGGGCTTTGCTGCCATCTCCAGCCATCTGCTGGTGGTTGGTGGCCTGGCTTCTCTCGCAGCCCAATGCGCCGTGTCTCGGGGCGGCACATCTGGGCTCTCCCCTCACTGTGTCACCCCGGCCACCAGCACGGGGTGTCCCCAGCAGCCAGAACCCGGCCGGCACCGAGTGCAGGGAGGCGGCTGTAACCTCCTGCCCTGGGGGAGGACGGGGCCCTGCCGGGCTCCGATCCGCTGTCTGTTCTCTCCTGGCTCCGGCTGCGCGGATGCGATGGGCGAGGAGGGGTCCCAGGGCACCCACGGGTGCCGTGACCTGGCCCCGGCGGCGCTGGCTGCCTCTGCGCTGCCAGAAAAGCAGAGACAGGATTTAAGGCAGAGTAAGTGGTGCGCAGTAACCATCCCGCTGTCAGGCCCTCCTCGGGAAAAGGGTTTGGAATTCCTCGGCGGGGTGAGAGCGGGGCTGGCGGGGGCCGCGGCGCTGACCTCGGCTGCTGGGCTGGGAACAGCGCTCGGGTTCCCCTGGGAAGGCACAGCGTGACAGCCACCATGTGCTCGGTGTCTGACTGTAAAGCGCAGCACGGGGTGTGTGTCTGACTGTGTGTGTGTGTGTGTGTGTGCAGCGACGATGGTATCGCGGCGTTCAGGGCAGAAACCGCAGCGGCCGCGGGTCCCCGCGCACTGAGACCCCCCCTCCGGCGCCGCAGGAACCGCTCCTGGTCCCCGGTCCCACCGGGGGCACCACCGGGAGCCTGGGTAGATGTTCCCTCACGTTTATTTTAAAGAGACGGCTCATTTAACACTCTGGGCAGTCTTCAAATATAAATAACCTGTACAGCACGTATCCACGTTGCCGAGGAATAAATTACTCCTGGGTTCCCCCTCCCCTGCTTCCCTTTGATGTTATTGCCGTGGATACATATATATGTATATGTATATGTCTATGTGCTCTTCACACGTAACAGCGTCACCTCACCCGGCAGCCTTTCTGCTGCACGGAGAGCAGCGGGACACCCCCAACCCCTGCTGAACCCCAAAGTACCCCCCCCAACCCATTTTTCAGCCCTGTCCCCAATGGAGGAACATAGAAGGGCTGGGGGCCGAGGCGCCGGCCCTGGGGGGAGACGGAGCGTACATCTTGCCCTCCGTGAGAACATGAATATTGCCCCCCGTCACATAAGAACACACCATCCTGATGCCCCCCCG
>VXAK01016719.1:260698-337682 GCA_013399435.1 Arenaria interpres
AGTCCGGTTTTTATTGTAAATCCCTGGGGTGCCGGGGCCCCGCGGGGAGCCCGGTGCGGAGCCGCTGCCGCCGGCTGCTCCCGGTGCCCGTCCCGGCGGCGGCGCCGGCGTCGGTCCCGGGGAAGTTTGGTTAAACGGGAGTTAAATGTAACGGGCTCTCCCGAGACCGGCGCTTTGGGCATCGGGCGGGCTCCCCGCAGAGACGGGGGGGGGGGAAGGGGCACGGGAAGGTCTCTGCCCACCCCAGCCCTCCGCGGGGCAGCCTTGCGGGGGGGTCGCCCCGCGGGTTGTTGCCCCCGTTCTCACCGATGTCTTGGGGCGCAGCGTGTTTTGCTCAGGCTGGGAATCTGTCGAGCTGTTAGAAGACGCGCCGGAGTGACACGCGAGAGCTGAATTTCCTCGTCCTCACGCTTTATTGATGTGTCTTGCCTCCAAAAACGTACCAACCGCACATTTTATTGCGCTAACGTGCGCGGCCGGGGCGGCGAAGGGCCGTTCTGCGGAGCGGGCTGTGGAGTTTCTGGGGAGGGCAAATGGTTCTTGGTGCTCCATAATTTCCTCAAGTCTTGACACGCCGGGGTGTTAATGGCTCCGGCTCTGCCTGCCCTGCCTGGCTCTCGCCCAGGCCTCCTCGCTCTCGAGCGAGCCCTGAAACCGCGGCTCAGCCTTTGTTGTTGGAAGGCGGCTTCAAGGAGACCGGCTCCGCCTGAGGAGCTGCTGCAGCCAGACCGGAGCTGGCAGCCGGGGCGCTGGGACGCTGCTGGCTCCCGGGTGGCATCGGCGCAGGGGCCGGGTCACCGCCGGGCAGCGTCACCAGCCCATCACCCGACATGCGTGGGGTCCGTTTGGGGCTTGAGCTGCTCCTTGGCCCCTGTAATAAATAAGATGTGTGGTGCCCACCCTCCCTTGCCTCCCCCGGCTCCAGCAGGGCGGTTTGTGCCGTGCTGGAGCTGCCTGCTTGCGGGCAGAGCCCTCCGGGTTCGGTGGGTGAGAGCCCTGGGGCTGTCGCTGCTGCCTTTCCCCTGCTGGGAGCACACCCGAAACTCCGCGCTTGGCTCTTGCCCCCAACGAAGGGGTAGTAAAATGAGCCAGGAAACGCGGGGCTGGATGTGGTGGTCTCCCTTCAGCAGTGTTGGAACGCTCTCGCACCCGGGGGGGCTATTCCTTGGGGATGCTCCTGGGAAAAGCAGCGAGAGGGGTGGGAATGGGAGGAGGGAGAGTGAACGCCAGCGGGAGAAGCCGTGGCAGGGATGCAGGCAGGAGGTGGTGTTGCTCCAGAGCCGGGTGTGCCGGCAGCCGTGCCAGCGATTAGAGGCAGGTCTGTGCCCTGCGGAGCCGTTTGCGGCACGGGGGGAAAGTGGTGTGGGGGGGGTCCCAGGAGCTGCACCCCCAGCTTTGTAAATGCTGCTTTAGAAAAGAAACAAAGCTGCAGCGGGTGATAAATTCCCTCCCGTGAGGAGCGCTCGCAGGCGGCCCAGCTCCAGTGGCCTTGTTGGCACGGGCACAGCTTGGGGTGATGCACCACGCGTTTGTGTGGGGTTGCATATATATATATGTGTGTGTGTATATATATATACAGACATGTTTGTAAGCGGGGTGGGATCAGCCTTGAGGCCAGGTGAGATTGATACATGACTTGTTTTCAAAATATCAGGATTGTCTTGTCTCTTGATCATCTACTCTCGGGAATGGGGGTGTTTCCAAACCTGCACTTGAGGTTTCCACTTGGAATCCCCAGGGCTCTGGCCCCGGGGGGTTTCTGTGCCCTCTGTGGTTGTGGCCACTGGATTCTCTGCAGTGTGGGAGGGTTGAGCCTGTCATCTCTCAGCTCAGCTTCTGGGGGTCTCCATGTCTTGGAGGCTGGTCGCTGGGGGGATGGTGGCTCTTACTGTCCCATTGGAGCCACCGGAACCAGGGCTTTCTCTGCAGCCTGCATAGCCGGTTCTCTAAACCAAGCTAATGAGCAGCCTGATTATTTGGTACCTCTGGAGGGAGTTACTGCCTCCAATAACGTACCCACCTTCGCTTGCCTGAAATCTCACCTAGGCTGGTGCTCCCCTCTTCGGGGCGAGGTGGCAGAGTGCTCCGGGAGGGTTTGTGGGAGGAGGGGGACAAACAGCCTTGGAGAGGCTTGGGGTCTCACTGCTAGAGCTCAAACCTGTGCTGCTTCCGTGGCTTGTTTTTAATGTTCTTCCCCTGGAAAATAAGTGTGTGTTGCAGATTAATGAGTGCCTGGCTTTACGGTCATCTTTTGCAAATGAGCGGCTCCGTCAGCCTCCCCGGTTAACGAGGGGACGCGGTGGGGAAGCGATGACTGGCCTCCCTCAGCCGTGGCTGGTCCTCTGCAGAGCCCGGGGTCCCCGAAATGCCAGGGCAGGGAGGTCACCGGCGGGGAGAATGGCCCGTCTGTGTGCCGCTGAAAGCTGCCTTGTGCCGTGCGAGGGCGGCGCGGCCGCGGCTCTGGCAGCCCGGGCGGCACTGGGGAGGGAGCGTCTCACCCCTCCATCCTCTGCCGCCTTCCTGTTTTCTTACACGCGGCTGCTGGAAAACATCGTGATGGCTCCTGTTGCCAGCGGCCTCTTGTCTGCTGGGTGCGGAGAAGGGGATGGTGCTGGACCCCAAGCCCATGGTTTGTCACCCTTGGGGGTGACATGGGGACAGAGCTGGGCGCCCAGCGTCAGCAAGATGTGCAGCGCCCGGTGGCTTTGGCGTCTGCCCTCCCGCCCTCTTCCTCGTCCCGGCCCCGAGTGGGCTGGGGAGCGGGGCCGGCAGCAGAATAGCTCCTTTTGTGGCGCTGGACACGCTGGCCTTTCCCAGGAAGTCGCTCATTGTGCTCACTGGCAGCGCCCGGCTCCCTCACCGCCTCCGCTCGCTGCCTCCGCTCTCTCCCTGTGCCTGGGCAGCCCCTGGCTCCAGGCAGGTCCTGTGCCCAGGGGACTGTGCCTGGGATGGGAATGTCCTGGCCCCTGCTCAGCTGGGACTCCCGGCCCTGGACTCTGGCAGTCCCCCTGGCAATGCCACCAGCAGAGCGGGGAGAGGAATGGGCTGCTGTCCCCCTGGACCCCTTCCTACGGGGACAGGGCTTGGTGACGAAAATCACGGTGTGCCCAGCTGCCCTCCAGGTTGATGCTCTTTGCCTTGGGCAGCCTGGCCGTGCTGTGCCCCATTGTCCTGTGCCGGGTCACAGCTGCCCCGCAGGGTCTCGGGGTGGGGGTCAGCCATGTCTGCCTGAGAGTGTGGACCTCTTCTCTCCTCTCCCTGCCTTCTCTCCACTCAGTGGTGCCCGGCTGCCCCCACACAGCTCCCATGTCCCCACATCACCACCTGGGCTCGGTTTCCTCCCCGAGCAAACAAACCTGATGTGCCCCTGGGTGCCGGAGGGGCAGGGGACGTCCCTCTACCACCCCTTCCCTTGCTCCTTCCCTGGGGTCCTCCTGGCTGCCAGGCTCAAGCTGTCGTCCCTCTTGTGTGTCCCAGTCCCCCCAGCAATGTCCAGGGGTGTTCATAGGGGACATGGGCTGTCCCAGTGTTCCTCAAGTGACCGCTGCGAGAGGGAGGGGATGTGGCACCGTCGCAGGTGCCATCGTTGTGGCCCATGAGCTCCAGGGTGGCTCTGGGGCCACCTTGTTGCTCCTGGCATGTTCCGGGCTGGGCTGGACCAGGGGAGTCTCTTCAGTGGAGGTGGAAATGGCTGGCAGGATCCGGAGAGGTTTCCTGATGAAAAGCGTGTTTATTATCTGGAGCTGGAGTGGCTCCGAGCGCGGTGGCTCGATGGCCGCTGCTGCGGCAGCCGGTTTGTTTCCTTTCGGGCATTTCATAGAATCATAGAATAGTTTGGGTTGGAAGGGACCTTAAAGATCATGGAGTTCCAACACTTGGGAGGGAAGAGGGCACGGATGGGGTCTGATTCGAAGGTGAGCTTCGGCCAGAGCTCGCCGTGGATCAGCGGGGATGCTCACTCTCACCCCTGTGGATTACAAATGATGCTGGATTTCTTGCTCTCACAATTTAAGAGAGACTAAACAGAAAGGGGGTTTGTTGTGAGGGACTTTTTTGTCTGGGGACTTTGGGAGGCTTGGTTTTGGGGTTTGGTTGGGTTTTTTTCAGCTGTTGCAGAGCTGGATGCTGCAAGCTCTCAGGTCTCAGAATTGTCTATTTTTAATATCTCTCTGTCTGGACTCTCTACTGAGAGGGAACAGGAAAACCCAGTAGCCTGTGGAAAGCCAAGATGGAAATAGTCGGGAGCCCGCTGTGTCGGTGAGAAACAGGGCAAACCAGGGGATGGTTTTTGCGGGCTGTGCAGGGAAATGTTTCTGGGTCGGTGTGTGCCAACCTGTGCTTGGGGCACGTCGGGGGTCCCGAGGCTCTGCCTGCTCCCCGTGACCTGGCCAGGGATCCCGAAAGGAGAGGGGCTCTGTGCCTCTGCAGAATGCTATTGCTGTTGTTTATAACTGGAATTCATGTCTAAGAGGGAAATGAAATGCCGGGTCTGTTTGTTTACTCCTCGCTCTGCAGACACAGGAGCTAGACCACAGTGGGGTAATGGCCTAGAAATTAAATTTCATTTTAATACGCAAAACCAATTTTGAGTTGGTTGACCGAAGGGGAAAAAATTAACTTCAGACAGCAGGGAGAGGCCTTTCTGGAGCAGGATTCAAGCTTGGCGTGATGAGTGTGAGCTGGCCGAGGAGCTGCTCGGGAGCAGGGAGGGGATGGGTACACGCACACCCCTCTGAAACGCAGAGCGTCCTTCGGCAGCAACTCGGAGATGGTGTGGAATAAATTACCTTTTGTGTTTTCAAAGAAGCATGGAGTGAGTTAAATGTGTTTCATGGACAGTCGTCAGAAGGGCCTTGCTAAATCTGGTTGTGTAACTGGGCTGATTAAAATTAGGCGGGTTAAGGCCATCTGATGATGCTCGAGTACCCAAAGCTGGGCTGGGGCGGCAGCGCTGGCGTTTGACCCACTGGGGTGAGGGATCCTGGGAGGGAGGGAGAGATGTGGGGGGGCTCCTTGGCGCTGCAGAGCGACCTGGCTTAATGCTTTGTTAAGGAGCAGGGCGGGCTTTTTGGGTGCTGGCTCCAGTGCTGAGCACCCCCGGGAAGCCCTGCTGTGACACTGTGGTGGTGGCACTGGTGGCTGCTCTGCTCGCGGTGGTGCTGTGTGTCCCTGGGGCTTTGTTTTGCCCATCCAGGGTCTCTGGGGCTCCAGCGGGTGTGGGACCATGCTCAGCAGCCCCTCTCCAGTGGTGGTGACCAGCAGATGCTCTGGGAGAGAGGGAGTGGGGTGAGCGCGGGTAGCAGGGGCTGCAGTCCCTGGGCAGGGGGACCAACAGGCACATGAGCTTCGCATCCCTCCTGTGAGGGCTCTAAAGCCCCGGAGCTGGACCTGCTGCCCGTGGGAGGGATCCAGGCTTTAGAAGCCCTGCACAAGGGGATTTATCCCTGTTGGAGCTGCCCTTGAGCTGGTACTCACGGAGTGATGGCTGCCCTGGGGCTGTGGCTTTGGGTGAGGTGTCTGCACCTCATCTTGCATTTGGATGAAATCACATGGGAGAGAAAGCTTTTTTTCCTTTGGTCAAACACTGGCAGAGGCTGCCCCGAGAGGCTGGGGGAGGCAGAAGAGCCGTGCCTCCTTCCTTTTCCCAGCTCCCTCCTGTCCTTGTTGGGTGGTGGGATGCACCAGGGTGCAGAAGAAATCCAGGAACTCTGAATTGTTGCAGAAATCGATTGGCTCAGACCATGTAAAGGCATTTTGTTGATGTTAAAGCATCTGACGTGTTTCCAAAGCTGGCGCTGAGGAGCTCTGGATGCCGCACGTTGGCTGTCCCTGAACCTGCTCCTGGACACGGCCGCTGGCTCTGGCTGCTGAGGGCTTCTTCCGCGGTGGCTTCGCTTTAGCACTCGCAGCATCTTCTGGTCGCTGCAGGTGGCTCCCCCGGAGCTGAACGGGGCCTGGAGCACAGGGCGAGGATGTACTGGGGCTGTACCGGGTTTGGAGCATGGGGCGAGGATCCCGACCGGCTCCAAACCCTGCCTGCGAGATCCCGAGCTGCGGCAGAGGCTGGAGAATGAGCCAAACTAATTGCGTTTGTTTAGCAAATTCCCCCGGATGTCTTCTGGCTTGTGCTTTGCATCACGGTGTATTTGCAGCGTGCTGGGACCTGGCCGTGGCTCTCCTCATCGATGCCTCTGTTGCCTGCGTTCCCCTTTTCCCCTCCCAGAAATGTGTCCTGATTTTTATTGTTTTTTCGCTTGGAGATTTCCCCTGGCTGCGGGTGGCTCCTCCATGGCTGGTGGGTGGGAGATGTCCTCTGGGATCTCCACTGGCCCCACGACCATGCTTGAGGTTCTCCTGAGCCCTGCTTTTCTGTGTTTTACCCCTCAGCCCTGCTTTCCTCCGGGGAAATCTCCTGTTTCTTCAACGATGAGGACTGGCCTCTCCCAGGGGTGGGTTTACTGGTGGGCACTGGTGCTACCCCAGTGAAGCACAGGGACGCTGTGGCTTCTGCTTCGAGTACCCCAGACACCTGCACGGACTCGGTGTTTGGGCTGCGAGAATCCACGTATTTAATTTCTGGGGAGAATATTGCACTGGTCTTTGACTTTGTTGTGCTTTGAAAGGAGGGAGCCCAGGTTCTGGTTGTCACCAGAGGATGCTTTTTTGGGTGCTGGCTGCTGTCGCCTTCCTGGCCCCCAGTCTCCATCTATGACACGTTTGCAATTTTCTGGCATGAAATATTTCATCCTTTTTCATCCCTTTTATGGGTTTCCTGAAGTCCTTTAGCAGCTCTTCATCTCATGAATATCCATCAGGCAGCGCTATGGCCCTGCGTGTTGGGAGGTGACTCTGGGGGTGTCGTTAGTGGCAGGGTGACCTGTGCCACAGGGAGGTGCCACAGGGCTGGTGTCCCCTCAGAGCGTGGGGTGGTGATGCCCTCTGCCACGCTGGGGCAGAGGATCCAGCTCCCACCCTGGCCCAGTGTCCCTAGTGTGGGGAGGGCAGTGGGAAGGAGAGGGAGCTTGGGCTCCTCCCCAGCGCCTGGAAAAACTGCTCGATGCTCCAGCCCTTGGCTGAGGAGCATGGTCTGGGAATGCCAGGCCAAATTGATTTATATATATATATTATTATTTTTTTTAACACTCTCTCACTCCTGCCAATACTTCCTTAAGTCTCTGGCCACCGGTGCGGTCGCTGTCTGACCTGTGAAGTGCTGTGCTCCCTTCAGCATCCTCGGGATTTGTGTGCGTTTGTTATTCTTTACCAGCCGTGAGCTTTGCCGTCCCTCTGCGGAGATGCAGGGACCTTCTCGGAGAATCGAGGCAGTCGGATGCTCTTGGAGGCCAAGGCTCCTCTGCCTGTAAAACCCTGTCTCCAGGGAGCCTCTTCAGGGTCTGTGATCTATTACAAATGCAAAATACAGAGTGTTTCCCTCTTCTTTTGGATCATTAAAAGAACACTGTATTATGTAGCAGGAATTGTCTGTGCTGTGCCTCTTGTCGCTAAAAACCATCCCCTGCCTCCCTCTGGCCGCTACAGGCAGAGAGCGGGGATAGCAGGAGGAAATTACCTGTTTCATTTCATGAGCTGCCCCCAAGGAGAGCTGGGGGGTTGGCGGGGGGAGCCGTGGCCCCCACACGCTGGCAGAGTGAGCCGGGCTGTCCTGTGGAGCAGGGGGGGCTGGGGGTGACGCTGTGTGGCCGTGCCGTGGGGAGCGTACTCTGCTGGGCACCGGGGGTGATGGGGGCAGCTGGTGTGACTGTGATCCTGTGGGAATAGGGCGGGATTGTGTGGTTGTCGGGGGTGCTCTGGGGTGCAGCTGCATCTGGGTTGGCTTTGGGCAGAAGATCCTGGGTGGTGGGGCAGCAAGCCCAGGGTGCGCCCAGAGGATGCTATGGCATGTTCCTGGTGGAGCATCCCGTGGCGTGAGGAACCAGCACTGTGGGTGTTTGGTGGCATCCAGAGCAGGGGGTGGGACACGGGGGCAGGCGGTGGCTCTGTCATATTCTGTCCCCTCTGCCTGCTGGAGCCTCGTGCTGTAGAGCATGAGCTCCTGTGCCCGGGGATATCGCTGTATCGATAAATGCCCTGGGTGTTCGGGCACCGAGGGGTTTGTCTGAGCTGTTTGTGCTGTGCCCACGCTCTGTGCCCCGCGGTGGGCTGCGTGCCAGGGTTTGTGCCATGCCCACTGCCGGAGACTGGTAGCCCCATGCTTTGGCAAGGGCGGCTGCTGGGCTCCTTGGGCACCGTGCTGTGAGCTCCAAGCGTGGCCGTGGAGCAGTGCAAACACAACTGCAAAATAGTCTCAGTGCCAGTTGGAATACAGCGGGGGGAAAGCTGAGCCGGGTGAATTGGTGCCTTTTTTTTTTTTCTGAGATGAAGGGTAGAAGTGTTCATGTGCAGAAGTGATTGAGAGCTGGAGAACCCTCTCCAACGGGATGCTAATGGATGTGAGTCACCTCAGAGTGCAGGAGCATTTCGCATTTGGTCTTGAAAGACTTCAGATGACCTGTTTAATGCACTGACAGAACGTCCAGGGAGCGCTGAGGTCCCTCTGTCACTGCCGCGCTGGTAGGAGGACTGGGAAATCTGGCTCCCGTACAGAGCGCTCCCAAGGGGCCCGTGTAGGAAAAAGCTTTAAAAAACTGACATGGTTTGAACACAAGCCTTGGTTTGTTGCTCTGTGGAATGAAGAGGTGGTAACTGTCGGAGCAGTGCATCTCTGACATCCTCTGGCCGAGCTGCAGAGGGAAGAGTGGAGTCTGAGAACCCTTCCTGCAGTGATGGGGCAGCTTCTCCCTGGCTTTGCCTGCAGCTGGTCCAGCCTGGCGTCTGTGGCTGTGCTGCACTGGAAGGGATGCAGGGCGCTGGTCCAGCCTGGCATCACTGGAAGCGGCACAGGGCACGGGCACAAACTCTGTCCCCAAACCATCTGCACTGGGACCCTCGGCATGTGGGCGCCCATACTCCCCGGCGTGATTCCGGCTGGTGCCTGGAGCCGCTTACACTGGAAAAAATGTGTCTCCAAAATGTGGCCACCTTTTCCAAGGGGAGGTCTGAGATGGTGACACCCCAGGCTGGTCCCTCGGCCCCAGTGCCTGTTGCTTCCCCCCGTTCGATGCTGTGTGTCTCTCAGACAAGGACCCTGGGCCAAGTCACACCAGTCTGGGTGCCTCTTCCTGGCTGTGGCGGGGGGGAGGGTGTGAAAGTCCAAAATATCTGCTACCTGCATTGTTTCTGCATTGGGGACTAATGCTAATTATTCCCCCATTGTCTTTAGTTCCTGCAGGAAGCCTTGTTTATCTTACCCGCTTCACCAGGAATGCAGCCCCCAGGAGCCTCCACAGATATATTTAAACTTGCACAAAGCAGCACAATAGCCTTTGAATTTCCCGACCCCGTGGCATCTGTGGGGGGTGCAGCCGTTGGGTGGTTTTGGGGTTTGGCTGGAGCAGCCTGCGGAGGCTCTGGGCTGGGCTGGGACCTCTACGGGAAGGCTGGAACAGCCTTTTTCCTGCTGGCAGCACTCGGCAGTGACACGGGACTGAAGCCACATGGGCTGCCGCTGGCTGTCCATGGGCCTGTGAGGCTGATGCAGCAACCGGGCACTGCTTTGGAGCTGCTCTGGGGACACGCCAGAGCCCTCAGTGGGCCCTAACATTGATGGGAGCCTTGGTCCAGGGAGCAAGTCCTGGCCCCTTTAGAGCCGAGCCTTGCCTGCCTGGCAGCGTTCCTTCCCTCCCTTTCCTGGGGGATGCCACGTACAGGGCTGGCACCCTTGGGCTCTGTGCCTTCACTGGGACGGGGCTGTCCTGTGCAGGAGGGACCCCTTCTTTGGTTGAGGGTCTGTCTTTGTTCTGTCCCCCCATAAATGTCCCTTCAGGAGCAGCCTTGATGTTTGCACAGCTCGAGGGTCCCTGGAGAGCACCGGTGATGGGCTGGCCCCTTGCCGTGCCATGCTCCCCTTGCAGCAGCACCAGTACCTCCCCAGGCTTGGGTCTGTCACATCTCCTGGCTCTGTCCTGCCATGGGCATTGCCATGAGCCCAACCTCGCCTTTGCTGCCTCCCTTCGTTTCTCAGCACCTCTTTAAACCCTGCTGGTTTTAAAGGGTGAGCGGTGGTGTCAGGCACTGAGACTTGGTGGTCCAGTTGGAAACACCGGAGTGGGGATAACTCTGGTGTGGTACCCAGGGCACGGTCCCCAAAGGATGCTCAGCCACCGGTATGGCAGCGGGGCTGTGAACATGGGAGGGGGCTGCTGCTTCCCCAGCCTCTGGAGAGACCGAGGGGTTCACCCTTGGGATACGCTTCTCCTTGGCCACCCTGTGGCTCCAGGGCCAGCAGGGGGGTTACATCCTCGCCTCTGGCTGAGTGAAGGGGCCGAGCTGTAGCAGCTGGTGCAGGTAGAAGGTGGGGTGGGGGCTCTGCTGGCCCTGCAGCTGATGGTGGGGGGCCTGGGGGTGCCTGATGTGGTGCTGCATCGCTCGGGTCTTTGCCTGCAACGGCTCTTGGTGGGACTGGTTGCCCCTTGGTGGGACTGGTTGCCCCTTGGTGGGACTGGTTGCCCCCCGTGCAGCATCCACGGCGGGATGAAAGCCGTGACTTGCTCTGGAGCCAGAGGCTGTCTGAAGCAGCAGCCGCTGCTGCGCGGCGTTGGCAGCTCTGCCCTCCCCGTGTCCTTGCAGGGCCGGGGGCTCCGGCTGCTCCGGGCGCTGCGGGGCTGAGCTGCATTGCAGGCGGTGGCTGAGGAAGAGGGGAAGGAGGCAGAGCTGGGGGCTGCGCTTGGAGAAAGGCTTGGATCAAAAAGCTGCTGCCATGTGTGGTCTGGCAGGAGCCAGCCGGGTGCGGGTATTTTTTTTGGGAGCTGACGCGAGTGCCGTGTTTTGCTCGCTGGCCTCCCAGTGGCTACTGGCCGTGCTGGGCAGTGGAGGAGACGCTTGGACCGGGGTGGCAGGAGAGCGAATAACTGCTGGAGAGGTGAGGGAGGTGGTGGGGCTGGGGCAGAGGGGGTTTGCCGGGGGGTGGCAGGGCTGCCAGGGCCGGACGTGCCAGTTTGGTGATGTGCCAGGTCCCCAGCTGCTTTTTCTCAATGGCCGGGCTGGAAGTGGCTCGCTCCCATCTGCGCCGGTCTGGGGAACCTTGGGGAGATGGGGCTGCTCCCGCTGCAGATGTCCCTGGCTCCGGCAGGGGCTGTGCCTGGCATCGCTGTGACCCCCCCGGTGGCAGCAGAGGGGCAGGGGCTGCCGGGTTTGGGCAGTGCCAGGGGAACCTGCCTGGCTGGGGAGGTGGGACGGACAGAGAGACGGATGCAGCGCCGGGCAGAGGTCTGTGCTGGGGGGCAGCCTGGCTGCTGCCGTCCCCGCTTTTACTGATTGCGGGAGCGCAGAGGCCCCGGGAGCTGCAGTGTTCCCTCAAAAGCAACTGTGCTGAGCTCCAGGGAGCTTCCAAATTGGAGGGGACCGGAGAGAAACCCTGTGCCTTTTTGTGTCCCGTCACCCCCAGGCCCCTGAAGAGGGTGGCAGGGGAGGGTCTCCATGCTGTGTCGGTGGGAATTGCCCCGGGAGGCTCCCGGAGGACGATGTGTGCCGGTGCCGTGTGGGGCTGCTTCGAATGCCTCCTGCTGCTGAGGCATCGGGCGGCTCTGGCCTGTGCAGGGAGCTGTGTTTGGTGATTGTGTCCCTGATGTTGTGGAGGTGAATGAGGTCTCTCCCCAGTGGAGACCCTTGCCCTGTGGGGGTACCAAGCCCCTGGGAGCCTGTTCCGCTCCTCACGATGGGAGCGACGCTGGGCTCCCACTCGAGGCTTTGCCGCTCTGGGTGAAGCATTTGGCTCCATCCGCGGGGGGCTGTCGCGGGTGTTGGTGGGTTTGGGGTGCTTTCAGGGTCTCCACGAAGTCTAAGTGACACACTGTCAGGTACCCGACAGTGGTGGGTGAGGAGCACAGCTCAGTGGTAGCTTGTGTTCTTCTGCAGTCATGACCAGCTTAAACCACCACCACCTTTGTGCTTCATCCTGCACTGCAGTCCTGGCGGGCCAGACAAATCCAGCATCAGCAGCTGATGGTTTAACACAAGGCCAAAAAAGCCCCCTCCCCACATCACACTTCCCGGCTGGCGGGAGCGTGGCTCCGCATTTCCCAGCGGGCGGATGGGAGGCAGCTGCAGATGGGAAGGTTTCGTGGCATCGCCAGAACAAATGGCGTAATCAATTGATTTCTGCACAGCTGTAAAGGTATTATTAGCCGTT
Source organism: Arenaria interpres (assembly GCA_013399435.1). NCBI lineage: Eukaryota > Metazoa > Chordata > Aves > Charadriiformes > Scolopacidae > Arenaria > Arenaria interpres. The sequence goes on from VXAK01016719.1 coordinate 272,946, forward strand.
CTAAACAATGGGAGACACTCGGCTCGGCGCTGGCAGGCGGGGAAGGACAGGGGGGATGTGCTGGGGCAGTGCATTGAGGGAGTGTTGGGGAGAGCTGCCAGGGCCGAGCTGCTGTGCGTGGAGAAACTACAGAAATCCGGGGGAGAACGGGTGGCAGAGGCTCCTGGAGCTGCTCGACAAAACAAGAGATGTTGTTGGGAAGACACAAGGGAGAAGGGGTGGGAAATGCAGCGCCCCAAAGCAGAGCAGCTCGGGGGGCAGTGGCTGCGGTGGGGGCGGTGGGATGTGCAGGACCGGGGGTGGTGCCAGGGGGCAGTGCCTCTCCGCTGCTGGGGCTCCTGCAGGGGTTATACATGGGGAATAATCCCCTTTTTAGGATGGGGGGGGAACCCCACCAGAACTAGCTGTGCAAGCTGGAGCGCGGAGGTGTTTGTGGGGCACGGAGCCGCCCGGGACCCCTTCCCAGCCCCGGAAGCCCAACAGGAGAACTTCAGGAGAAAGAGGATGCTGTGATGGAGCGGAACGGTTGCATCCCATCAGTCAATGCAACGTTGGCAGCGGTGAAGATGCAATTCCTGGGGGAATAAGGAACTTGCAAACGGAGACATTAAAGAGCAGCAAATCGGCAGCGCCCGGTGGGCTCCAGCCAGCTCTTCTGAAGGGATTTAACGATGAAGCGGCTGAACTGGCAGCAGAAAGTAATCTCTCATTAACAGCAACTGCTGGATGGGAGCGCAGCTTCTTCTGCTCTGTCCTTAATTTAAAGAGGTACGAGAAGAACTGTGGGAATTACAGAGCAGCCAGCTTTATTTTAGCACTGAGCAAATTGGCTGAGAAAATAATTAAAGCTCATGTGGAAATGCCTGAGATTCAGTGTGATAGATTAAGGACAACAACGCGTGGTTTTCGTATAGGAAATCCAGTTTAATCAGGGTTGGGTGGTTTTTTCTTCTTTTTTCGGTATTGCGATAAGATGATTGGGGAGAGCAGTTGGGAGATGAATTATCTGGATTTTTCAGAAAGCCTCAGACAAATTTGCTAAGTTATTAAGGAAACTGTCAAGGCAGGAGCTGTGGGAGGAAAGGCCAAATTGTGTTTGATGTTTTGAGCTGCGGGGGGAGGAAGGGGCAGGGGCAGGGGTGTGAGCTGCAGCCACCGCCTGGCCGGAGGATGCTCTTCCCCGGCCGGGGCTTTAAGCTTAGTGTTTAGTGTTGAATGTGCACAGCAGCTCCACACGCACTGGCGTGGCAAGGCTGCAAATCAAGCACAGAAAAATTAGGTGTTGCTGGGTCTAAATTGACTGGATGAGCCTGATTGCCTCACCCCCCAACCTCTCCCTTGAGTGCCTTCGTTAGGGAGGAAGCTGTTGCTCATTACGTGGTCGGGGGCTACTTTTGCTCGGAGGACCCCTCTTTCCCTGGGGCAAACCTGTCCCAAGGGCGAATTTAGGGCTGTTGGTGGGAAGGGCTGGTGTTTGTGGAGCGTGGTGTGGTCAGCAGGGCTGGGGGGACCCCTCTCCCCATCACCCTGGGAGCGGGTCCCCGCCTGGGCTCTGTGGGATGGGACGTGGCTGCTGGATGGGGCTTCTTATTCTTCCCCAAACAGCGATCCAATCTCGAGCTAATTTTCCTGAGGACAACAAAAAGCACACAGACAACTGCTGCCCAGATTTTATATCCTGCTGTCGTGAAGCCAATTAAGGAAAGGGTTGCCATATTTTATTTTTTTTTTTTTTTAACATATGGGTGGAGCAACATAGCTTTTTTTTTTTTTAAGCCTCATTCTTGGAAGTGGGTGAGCAGTTTGGGCTGAAGATCTTCTGAGGGGGGAAAAAAAAAAGGGGAGGGAAAGGGAGAAGGAAAAAAATTGGAAAAAATCAGACTTGTTGTGGAAGCCTGAAGAGTCAGCATTTGCCTCAGTGGGTCTGGAGAGCAGGGGGCTCTGCAGTGTGAGCTCTGAAGGGCTGGCAGAGCTGTGCCCGCTTCAGTGCTGGGAGGACCCGGTGGAACTTCGGGTGGATTTAGCAGACGTTGGTAAAAGCGAGGCCTGGGCAGGCCAGGAGGGTGTGCTGGAGGGGAAAATGGGACCTGAAGACATGTTTTGGGTTTAAAATTCTCCGTAACCGTTTAGGAAGGTGGGTGCTGCTGTGCCGGGCTCGGCAAAGGCTGATGCTGCCGGGCATGAGGCACGTTGACCGGTCACCACCATGTGGCAGCGAAGCAAGACACGGGGTGGGACGGGGTTCTCCAGCCTGATAAAACCCTCCACAATTATACAATAATTACACGCTGATGCCTGGAGAGCAGCGAGAACTGCCTCCTCCATAACCCAGACCCGTAGCGGTGGGGCTGGGGCCGGGGGACCCGCCGCAGGATGTGGTTGTGGCCAAGCCCAAGGCATGAACAGAAATTGCAGCCATTGGTTTTTAAATGCAGATACAATGCGTCGTATTGATTTTTGGTATCCCAGCCTCACGGCACAGGGCTGGCACGGCCTGATGTGTGAGCAAGAGCTTTCTTGCACCAGGAGTCAAGGGGAAACCGCAGCAGAAGGAGCAAGGAGGGATTTTTGGGCTGCATAAAGGTGGTCAGAGGGGCCAAGGGGAATTTTGGGCTGGCTGACCATGGCCTTAGGTGATATACACCAGGATGTCCCCTCCCAGGTGTAGATGGGGTGATGTGAGCAACATCTGCTGTTTCTTTCTCTCTCCTCCCTCCTTTCCTTGGTGGCAAACCTCTGCATCACTCCTGAGGAACCTTTAAGCTGGAGGTAGCGTGAAGCCTGCTTGGCTTTGATCTTGTAAAAATAATAATGTGTGAGAGGCGATGGGGGAACCTTTGTGTCAAATGGCCCTTGGTATCGTTTGCTGAGGGTGCAGGGTTGCTGGCCAGGATGCAGGAGCCATGGCTCTGTGGGTTGTGCCCCCTGCCCGCCAGCCAGGAGGCCTGGAGCGGCACAGAGGGACCTGTGGCACCTGGGGGGATGTGTGGCACCCCCAGCATGGGGGGAGGTCACAGCAATGCAGGTGGGTGCTCTGGCCATATCTCTCTTCTGTGGCACCACGGATGCCCCTGGGCACATGGTACCCACCTAAAACTGCGCCTCGCCGCCATCGTGCCCAGAGCTGGAGGGACCCTGCGTTCCTCCCCATGTTGCGTGATGGGGGAAATCCCACCCAGGCTTTTCCACAGCAAAAATGTTTGTTTTCATGTTACTGCTTTGTTAAACTCCTGCTCCTCACAGCCCCAGCCCTGCCCAGGGGCCAGCGGGAGCGTGGCTGGGGCCAGCGTCTGACCCTTGGGCACCAGTGGCACGGGCTTGTTTGTAAACTGTGCTAATACATTATAACTTCTATAGTTAGGGAGTTAATGACTCTAAACAAAGCAGATTTTGATCTAATCAGCTATTCCTCGTGCCACGTCAATCCTGGACATCAAAGCGAACATCAAAGTGAGAGGCATGAAAGGCTCCGAAGGCAGCGCCAACTGCTTGGCCCAGGTGCGTCTGGGCGAGCGGCGGCCCTGCTCCTGCCCCAGCCGGGGCTTGGGGGCTCCTCGCGGTTATCTGGGATCTGAAGGATGTTGTCCCAGCAAGGAAAACAAGATTAACATGAGAACAGTCTTCAGGAACAAAGCAAAATGCTGTTTAAACTCTCGGCATCTTTTCCCCGGATGGCAGCGGAGCCAAAGCCGAGCGCTCCAGGGACAGGGGGACCCTGCAGTCGCAGATGGACCCCCCCAGTCACACATGGACCCTGTGGTTGCAGACAGGCCCCATTTGCCACGTGGGAGCGTGTCCCGACGATGGGTGATGCTCGCGCTGCTCTGCAGGGCCTGTTGGGCAGCGTCTGGCACCGATCCTGACTTTTAGATCATTTTCCCGATGTTGGTCAGGCTCTGAAACAAATCCCGCTCTTGTCCTTTATTCCCTCTCTGCCTTCGCTGTCCAGAGGGGTTGGTGGGTGACTGGGGGGGCTCTGCTGCCCGTGCTGGGGTGTGGGTGCAGACAGCAGCGTGGGACTCTCACAGCGCGGTGGCTGCTCTGCCTGGAGTGTCCTGGCAAAGCAAGGGACCAGCCCTGACTCGAAGGCGGTTTGTAAGGTTTAAAGCCGTGCTGAGGGGCTGCCCGTGGCTGGGGTGGTGGTCCTGGGGGTGTTACGGCCGTGCAGTGGGAGCCCCTGGTCCTGCAGGTGGGGAGCCCAGCAGATCGTCTCATGTTGCCGGGCAAGTGGCCAGCAGCTTCCTCCCCGCTGCTTTCCCATGGCTGAGACGGGCTCTGGGGTCTGAGAAAAGCACCGGGGGCCACAGGGAGGAAGCTGTTGGGAGCCTTTGTGCTCCTCAGCTCTTTTGGAAACAACTGATTTCCCATTGTCTCTCATGGGGGAGAATAATAATACATTACTAATATGTATATATCTGTGCAAGGCTGCATTTGGGCAGGTCTTGATAAGGTTGCTGCAGCATGAATATATCCAAATATCCGATTGCTTAAGTTTATAAATGCCTTGTGCCGGCACAGGGAAGGCTGAAGGTCTCCAGGTGCGCGTGAGTCCTGTTTCAGGTGACTGGGGAGAGGGGGGGCAATGGGCAGGTCCCCAGGGCACTGCCTGGTGTGCTCAAACCTCAGTGCCCACCACGCAAAGGCTGAGCCCCTGGGAGAATGGGTGCGACGGTGCCCGGCGCAGCGCTGGTGAGCAGGGAGCAGGGTGGGAAATGCCCCGTGGTGGCTGGGGCTTGCTGGGACTGTGGCATGACTCTGGGGTCCAGGAGCTGCCATCGGTGACGGCGGGTGGTGGTGGTGGCACAGAGGTGGTGACATGCAGTGGCAATGAGACAACGGAAGGAGCCGGGGTGGTTGGCTCTGGGGGTGACAATGTGTGGTTTCCCTGGGTCATCGATGCTGCGGTTCGTCTCATCCTGGCTTTGATTTAATGAGAAAGCAAAGCCCTGTTCCTGTTGTTGGGGGCTGGAGAGAAAGAGAAGCTTCAAAAAGAGAAGGTGACAGCTTGGGGCCAGGCGTCCCTGCTCCAGGACGGTGACTCGAGATGGTAACACCTGGTTCTGCCTCTCCCACCGCCGGGACACCAGTGTCCCCAGCGTTTGCCTTCTCGGTGTCCCCCTCTCCAGAGCCCACCTCGCCATGGGTTTGGAAAGGATCCCCAGGCTACCCCTTCGTGCTTCCTCACTGGGAGCTCCTGCCCTGCCCACGCTGTCCCCCCAGCATGGTACATCCCTGGGGGCTCAGCTCCCACTGGCACCTCCCGGACCCTGCCTGGGGATGAGACTCCCTCCCCTACGGGGATGTTCCCAGATGGAGCTGACAGGATCACTGGGAGCAGCTCTGCAAGGGCCTCTCTCTGCAAGGAGCAGTGGGGCTCGTTAATCGATTGCTGGTTTGTCTCTAAGGCAGAGCCGAGCCGGGGGCAGTCCTGTCCCCCTCCTGGCTAATTAGTGCCCGTCACCACACGTGGCTGGGGTGGGAAGCGTGTGGTTTCTCAGTACCTGCCGGGCCGTTGTTCCCATCCCCTTTCCTTTTGGAGACCTGCCAGAAGCTGGCTGGGAGGTCTGGGGGTGGGATGGCAGCCTGTGCTCGGTGGGGCTTTCATCAGGATGGGGCTGTCGGTGGCTGCCCCGGTGCCTGCTGCGTCTCCAACCCGAAGGGGACTTGTCCTGCAGCCCGGGTGGAGAGGGGGGGCTGCTACCCCCTGGAGCGGGGTGGCTGCCGGCTGTATGGTGGGATGGATTTGGAAGCGTGGTGGGACACTGACCATCCCTCCTGGGGAGACTCGCAGAACCGGAGCTTGGGAGTGCCACCACGGTGGCTCCGGTGGCTTCCAGGGAGCCCATTTCCAGCCTGGTTCCGGGGAGGAGATCTAAAAATACTTGCTCGTTTGGCTCCAGCTGGGGCTGGTTTGGGCATGGCTGGCTGCTGCCGGAGTGCAGGGGAGGACAGCGAGGGGGGGACATTTGCAGACTGTAATTTCGCTGCCCTTCCCTCCCCGCTCCTGAAAGGCAGCATCTGGGAGGAACACAGAGCAGGGGGACGGTACGGGAGAGCTCCTGACCCACTTTGCTCAGAGTTTCCAGAATGTGATTCACCTTTTCCCCTTCACCAAAGGGAGAGGGGACCGTGGCTGCTATAGGGGGGATGCTGAGAGGTTCATCTGTGCTGTGGGGCTGGGAAACCAGCCTGGCCCCCAGCTCCTGTCACAGGCAGCGCTTGCTAAAAGAACCACAAAATCATGTGGTTTCTCCTGTTTTTGTCCTCAGCTTTGCTGTCTGAGCCCTCTGCCCTGGCTGGCAGGAGGGGAGCTGCTGTCCCTCCTCCCTTCTCTCCTGCCCTACAGCGTCTCTGGGTGCTGGTCCAAGCTGGTGGCTCGCTTCAGGAGGATGGTTTAGTGAGATGGTCCATCCACGCCGATGGGCTGCAGTGACAGTGTTGGGGTGCAGAATGTCGGGGTGCTGTGGGCGTGATGGTGTCCGTCTGTGGTGTCCGTCTCCTCCGGACGTCTGTTTGCGCTGGAGAGGAGCTGCCCAGGAAAGCCACTGCCTCATCTCTCTGCTCTCCTCCCTCTCAGGTACCAGACCACCTTCCCTGGCTTTGGATGCTGAATCAGGATCGTTTTAACTAAAGATGGAAACACTGGAGTCAGAATTGACCTGCCCAATCTGCCTGGAGTTATTCGAAGATCCTCTCTTGCTGCCCTGCGCCCACAGCCTCTGCTTCAGCTGTGCCCACCGCGTCCTGGTCTCCAGCTGCTCCTCCAGCGAGTCCATTGAGCCCATCACCGCCTTCCAGTGCCCCACGTGCCGCTATGTCATCTCCCTCAACCACCGGGGCCTGGAGGGCCTCAAGAGGAATGTGACCCTGCAGAACATCATCGACCGCTTCCAGAAGGCCTCCCTGAGCGGCCCCAACTCCCCCAGCGAGAGCCGCCGCGAGAGGACCTACCGCAACAGCCCTACCATGTCCGTGGCCGGCGAGCGGATCGCCTGCCAGTTCTGCGAGCAGGACCCCCCGCGGGACGCCGTGAAGACCTGCATCACCTGCGAAGTGTCCTACTGTGACCGCTGCCTGCGGGCCACCCACCCCAACAAGAAGCCCTTCACCAGCCACCGGCTGGTGGAGCCGGTGCCCGACGCCCACTTCCGAGGACTCACGTGCCTGGAGCACGAGAACGAGAAAGTGAATATGTACTGTGTTGCTGATGACCAGCTCATCTGTGCCTTATGTAAACTGGTGGGCCGCCACCGGGACCACCAAGTGGCATCCCTCAGCGACCGCTTTGAGAAGCTGAAGGTAAGCAGCCAGCGCGGGTGTTTGCCCAGGGATGGTTGTCGGAGCAGGAGCCGGTTCCACGTGCTCCAGGTGACACCTCTTATTCAAGCCGAAGAGCTCCTGAAAGGTCTGTGGGCTGCAGGATGGAGCTCGTGGGCTCCTCCAGCACCTTGGTATCAGGAGCCTGAGCTGGGTCTCACTTACACAATTAGAGCAAAGTCTTTGCTGTTTGATTTTTCTCCTGCTGGGGAGTGTGTGTTCCAAGCCCAGGCATTGGACCTTCTCCCCAGATGGCTGGTCGGTGAAACACTTCGGGCACCAAGGTGCCTGTGGCTGTTGCCCCAGGAGTGTGGCTTCCTCGGGGGTCTGTCCCGTCCTGTGACAGAGCCGGAGTGGCAAAGAGTGGCCTGGGGGACCTCTGAGCATCCTCCCCAGAGGCTGTGGTGCTCGGGCCGTGCTTGCTCAGCAGTTCCAGCAGTGGGAGCCCCCATGGTGGGGGAGCCCCTTCTCTGCACATGTTCTCCTCCGTCCTAATCCCCCCAAACTGTAGTGGCAGAAATGGGCAATCACCCCCCTCCGCCTTCACTCGTGGCACATCGATCCGAGCTGAGTTACGGCTCTGCTGCTCCTCAGGTGGCAGAGAGTGAATTCCCAGGCATCCCTCTGGGGCACTTGGAGCTTCATTTTCATGCGGTGGCTGCAGGGGGTGTTGTGTGAACCTGTGTGGATGGTGTTTGACCTATATAAAGTTAGAAATCCCTCTCTGTCCCCCATGCATTCTGCATGAGTTTGCGAAATTGTTTTAATTCCTTTTTTCAATATTAAAAAAAAAAAATAACATAGCTGGTCCCATTAGAGGTCACACCGGCGAGGCTGTAGCCGTGGCAGCAGTCACGTTCCATTAGAGCCCTTCTCCTGGGTTTCCAGATGCTCCTCTCCTGGTCCTTTCTTGCCTAATGTTCTGGGCTTGTTCTGACCCAAAAGTGCTTTTCTTGGCTCTTTGTCTTGTTAATATTTTGAACAAAATTGATTTGTCTGCTCTTGTGTTTTTTGAGGGCAGAAGAAATACTTCTATCACTCTGACAAAAATACAGAAGACCTTTTTTTTTTTTTTTTTTTTTTCTCTGCAGGCCAGATTCTATTTTTTCTCTTTTTTCTTTTTCTTAACAAGCTGATGCCTGGACAGAAATCTTTCTAGATATCCAGTTTCCTGGGCTGGTTTCCCACCTGCCCTTCTCCAAAACTCTCCCAAACCCAGTGTGACTTGCCCAGTAGTGCGAGTCAAACATCTGCAGTGGTGGGAGGGACAGGCTGTGGGATGTCCTGGATGTATTTCCTTTCCCCCCCAGTGCCTTTTTGGGGGGTGCTGCTGCAGGGTGGGGGTCCCCAGGGATCCCCAGGCTGGAGGTGGCTGGAATTTGCTGCAGATGGTGATGTGCCGGTCCCGTCTGCGCATCGCCCCTCACCTAAGCTTCCCCCGGTGTGCGGAGCGGTGCCAGCAGCCCCCTCCGTGGGCCAGGACATTCTTTTTCCATGAGGAAATGTCTCAATTAGCAAATTGGAAACCTTAGAAAGAAATGACCATGTATGTTTGCACGCAATAACCCCGGGATAGAAATTGAACCCCTTTTTCCCCCCTGCTCCAGCCCATGTCCGCTGGCCAGGCGACTTCAGCTGGAGACAAACCCCTTGGCACCCTGAGTCGCTCCTTCAGCCAGCCAAGTTTTGCAGGTTCCCAGAACACCATTTTTTATTTTTTTGTTTTAAATTATGGATTTAAGTGATTTTGGAGGAGGAGGGAAGCTCTCGTCTGCTAGGAACATTCTTTCTGTGCTGTTCACCCTGCCCAGCGCCGGTTCAGCGGCAGGAGCTGGAGCTGGGTGGGGGGGTGGCGAGGGGCTGTGTCTCCCCACCAGTGGGGACACCCTCCAACGGGACACCTCAACTCGGTGTCCGTAATCCCTGCCTTGGGGGTTTTCTGGGGCATTTTTTTTTGATGGCATTTTTCCTAATGCTCTCCCTCCCCTGCAGGAATTGCAGGGATCGATGCCGAGTGTTACCAGCAGTGTCAATATTTGCATTAGTATTTGGTGTCAGTCCATCGTCCCGACCACAGCCCGCTCTCTGGCAGCACTGCAAATCCTTGCGAGTATCTGAAATGCTTGAAGTCATTAAAAACGGGCTGGGCTGGGAGTGCTGCAGGATGCTGATGGGGGTGGCTGCTCCCTCCCGCGGCCTCCGAGCCTCCCGTGTCCCCCTGCAGGGCTCTGCCCCTCTGAGGCACCCCCTGCCCCCTGGAGAGCTGGATGGCCACCAGCCCGCTCTTCGGGACCCATGGTAGCATGAGCATCGAGCAGTGAGTGCTTGCTCTTAATCTCCGGCTTTGATCCCATAGCTACCCAGACCACCTCCCGGGGCGCCCCTTCCCCTCCGAGCTCCTCTAACATCAGAGATCTCCAGTGGGGGGCTGTCCCGCGGGGGCTCTGCCGCGATCTCTCTGTACCATTTTGCATACCTCGGGTGCTTTAGGAACCACCTTTAATCCCTTTAAGGCGTATCATGGCTTTTTATTTTGTGCATCTTCAACTCCAATGTCTATATTCTGAAGAAGCTGGCAAGTGTGAGCCGTTTTCCTGAACTGTGGTGAATCCGAGGGGTGAACCTGGCCGGGCTGGGGCCTTGGACCTGCCCCGTGGCTGCTCACACAGTGCCCGTTGCGCTGGGATGCAGGAGTCCATGCTCTGATGAGGCTGCTCTTGGTGGGTGCGTAATTCCACACCTGGTTCCTTCCAGCCATGGTTGGCTCGTCCGTCAAAGCAGCTCCGGTTTGTGTGCTGCCCCTCGGACACCGGCTGTCATCTCCCAGCTCCAGCAGCCGCTGGTGGGAACGTCACAAACCCGGGGATCCTGATGGTGCAGGACACACCGCAGGTATTTCCAGCCCTGGCTGTCTGATGCTGCTGGATCTTCTGCCGTGAAAGCATCCACCCGTGTCTGAGACAGAGAGAGAGGAGCTGTGGCTCCCTGGTCCTCACTGTGGGGTGGCAGCCAGGGTTGGTGGACATCTGGATTTCAGAGGGGATGGGCTGGGATGCCCGGTGGGACAGGGCAGAGGTTAAAGCATTGGGAGCATGTCCCGGAGCTTTCCGAGGCTGGGATGGATGCTGCCAAGCCCTGTTTCCCTAGGAAGGCTCCACATCAAGGGTTGTCAGCTGCAGAGACCCTGAGGGAAGGGGAAGCCAACTCTTTGGGTGGGAAAGTGCTCAGAAATGGAGTGGCTGTTTCCCACCATAAACATGCGGAGAGCGGCGGATACGGGAGCTGCCGTACGGAGTGGTGCCGTGAGGACGGAGTGATGCCAGAGGGACCGCAGGGAGGGCAGAGAGAGCCACGATGCGTTAGAGGGGTTGGATTTCCACTCCCGTTCCCCACTGGCTCCAGGGTTGGGGCGTTTGCCGGGAGGGAGCCGTCAGAGTGGGTGCTGCCACAGTGACCCACGGTGCTGAGCCCCAGCTGAGATGTTCATGGGTGATCCCACGCCAGCAGATGCTTCCCTTCAACCAGAAGAAGTGCTCACCTGGTGCTGCCACCTTTTATCCCCTTACAGCTGCAATGGGTGGAGAGGGAAGTGCTCCATCCCTTCTCCCTCGCCAGGCACTAACGTTAGCTCTTCCCCTGTGTGGTGGTGTGCCACTCTGTCCATGACACCCTGGTGAGAATCCACGGGCAGGTCTCTGCTTCAGCTGGGCTGCTCAACCAGGGCCTGGGAGAGGGCGCGATTGGGGCTCCTTGGGCAGAGTCTCAGCACATTGCTGGTTGAGGATTCATTTGGCGACATAATTACGTCTGAAATTATCTCCAGCACCTGCTCGGCTTTGAGCTGGCACCTGTTTGGCTGGGAGAACCACTGGGTGGTGCCTTCAGAGAGTGGACCTAAGGTGACATTGCACATCTGAAGGCATCTTCATATTTCTTGTCCTCTCGTGGCTCATCTTAAAGGTTGATGGCTGCCCAAGAGCCCACCAACATGAGCTCTGGGAGGTCCTGGGGTGCCACCCGAGCGTGTCTTTGGGGTGTGCGCTGCTTGGAGGCTTCTCAGCCTCCAACTGCCCATCCTGTGTTGGGCAGCTCTTCTTGCAGAGACAATGCATCCGCTGGCACCATGGACCAGGCTTGCTCGTTGATGGCGTTGACCTCTGCATCCCCAACCCGATGGACATGACCTTGGCTATGAGTAATCAAACTCATCGGGGTTTTGGGAGCTTGTTTTTCCTCTCTGCATGTTCAGGAAGGATGGAGATTGTGAACACCATCAGTGGCAAAGAAGTCCATCAGCTTGGTGTGCTGGCTGAAAATCGACATTAAAGACCAAATTAAAAATGTATGTAGATTAAGAGAAAAACTAATGGCTTGACCTAGATAAAGCGGGCGCCTAGGACAGCAGCGTGTTATCTGCCGAGTGAGATCTTGGGCAATTATAAATTCAGATTGCTTAGAACTCATAATTGCAGTCCTCTCCGGGGAGCGCTGCCTGCCCCGTGCCGAGCTGTGCCGGTGGCCAGGGCCAGGGTTACGCTCACCGTGACTCGGGGGAGGGAGGGATGGGGCAGGGAAGGCTGGGACTGAAGGGCTCTGGCTGGGAAAGGATTTTCCTTAATTATTTGCTGCCGTCCTTTGCTTCTCCATCTGCTCTGCTCCCTTTGCAGGAGCCGGTGGAAGGCCAGCTCAGAGGAGGCTTTTCCTTTGCTGCTGCTGAGGCTCCTGTGGAATGACAGTCTGGAAATACCATAAAAGAAAGAAAAAGATGTATTTTGTAACACTCTTATATCTACTCCTTGCTAAAGGAAGAGCAATGAGCCGGGTGGAAAGGCGGTTACGCTTCAGAGAGGTGCTGCCTCCAGTGGGTTTATGTGAGTGGGACTCAAAACCCAAAGCTACCTCCCTGCGCCAGACAAATGGTGTGCAGAAAGCTGAGTTAGTCCAAGGCTCTTAAGAGAGTGATGGGGTAAAAAAATGAGGGGGGAAAAAAATTTCCTCCACGCTGCAATATAGGACTTCTTCGCCTCGGGATTTGTGAGCGTGTTCTCGCTTGCGCTGTGTGAGTCACTGAGATTGCTGCTTAATTTATAATTTACTGTACTGCCATGGGGCTAAACTGAGTTTTTATATATATATATTTATATATTTCCCCCCTACAAAGAAGAGTTAGCTCAGAAGGAGGGTTACAATGGTGACTGCTGTGACTCCTACACGGCACCCGGGGGGCTGTTCCCAGCAGAAACGTGGAAAGCCCTGGCTGCGGGGGGGCTCTCGGCTGCTTTACCCGCCCCCAGCAGCCAATCTGCTCCAGCCGCTCCTTGGAGACCCGCATAGGGCAGGAGATGCCAACCCAGCCGAGGTTTGCTTCATGCTGGGCTGGTGGGAGCTGCCACCTCCTGCTGCGCCAGGGACCCTGTTGGGGTGGCGGGTGGTCCCCGGCCGTGCTGGGGGTGGGGGGGTCTCATTGTGGTTTTATTGCTCTCTTGGGTTGAGTCTGTAACGTGGGGACTGGGTATAAGGGATCTCTCTGAGCAGGGGGTGAGACCTGTGGCCCAAACCAGGGTCGCCAGCACAGGGGGCAGCCAGCACATTGTGGGTGTTGGGGACACGCAGAAGAGCATCGTGCCTTGTCCCTGGTGCAGATAAAGGTCTCCACCCTCTGCTGGTTCCCATATGAAGCGATGGCCCTGGCCTCCCTCGAGCAGCTCAGCATGCCCTTTGGGTGCCACCCGCTGCTGTGGCTTGGTGACAAACCCACAACCAGCTGAGGGACCCCTTGCTGGGAAACGGCAAGAGCCCCTGGAGGTGCAGCCCATCTGCAAGAGCCCAGGGCGCCCGCAACCCTAGACCCAGGGAGGGGACAGTCCATAGCTCTGGTGAGCTGTCCCCATAGGGGTGGGGGCTTCTCGGGCACGGGGGAGCTCCGTGAGCTGGAAGCTGTAGCCGTGGAAATAAGGCTGGCAATAAATGGGGCTGAACATAAAGCTCGGAGCTGGCCCTGCTTTTTTGGTGGTTTTGCTGGGGTTGTTTTGGCATGCCAGCGGGGAGCGTCAGCAGTGCAGGGTGGCAGGGTCTGTGTGTCTGTCTGCCTTGGCCTCGCAGGGCAGGAGGAGGCTCACAAGCACATCTGGGGCTGCCGTCCCCTCCCTGCCCCTGCCTGCGCTGCCCTTGCTCTTTTGCTCAGGTTTCTCTGAAAACACCCCCTCGATGGGGGCGGCGGGAGCGGGCACAGCTCCGCTTCAGCCCTGGCATTTACCGACGGAGCGTGAGTCACATGGAAATACGGCGTTTCCCTGGCTCCTTTCCCTGCGGCAGGAGAGGGATCACAAGGTGCCCCGGTGTCTGATGGAGCTCACGACTTAAGGTTTCCATCGGCACAGAGGATGCAAGTGTTGGGAACTGTTTAACTGCTGGTGGTTTGTAGGTCTGGGAAACCAGAAATCAGCACTCGGTGATGAGAGCCTTGATTTATTTTTTTTTTCTGGAAACCTGCTTTGTGGGGAGGGTTTGGATATTTTCTTTTAAATTACGCTATTATGAGATAGCAGACCTGAGCAGCTCTGTTGGTTTGGTTAATCTCTTACTTTTTCCAAAACCGCCTTCACATCCAAGCTGATTTCAATGCTGCTATCTCGAGAGCAGCTTGAGCCGGAAAATGAAAGTGCAAAGCTGTGCAAAAATCACTCGGCGACGCTGTGCTTGGGATGAGGCAAAAGGATTAATCCCCAGCCTTTGTGTCCCGCAAGACAGCGGGCCAGGGCTGGCGTCTGTGGGAGAAGCAAGATGGTAAGCGGGTGAATAAGAAAAGGTGTCACCTTTTATTATTCATTATTTATTATATATAAAATAGATATAAATATATAATATATATTGTCTATTATATAGTATGTATAATCTATAATTCATACATGAATTATTTATTGACTTTAAAGAGTTGTGGCCCCCCCTCTCAAAAAAACCCAAACCTTTATTTCAGGAAGTGGCTGGTGGTCAGTGTGTTCGTCTGTCCTATCAGCCTTGAGCAGTGGGAGGCGAGGAAGGGGATGGTTAAGGATATGATTGAATTCCACCCTTGTTGGGCTTGATAATCCCAAATTCACAGTTCTTACCAGCTGTGTGAGCCCATAGGGTATGGAAGCTGAGGAGTGCCTGAGGCTGTGGAACGCTGCTGGAGAAGGTGCTGGTGGGGCTGGTGGGCTTGGAGGGCTGACTTGTCTGGGGAGGTGAAGCCAAGAGGGCACAGCCCATTGAGGGCTGCCTGGTGGCCCTGGGTGCAGGTCCCTCGGTTATGGGATGTGGCAGAAGGCAAGTGGCTGAGCTCTGAGGAGTGAGGGAAGGTCCCAGTGTCCAAGCCCTTTAGCTCCTTCTCTGGGAGATGTCTCCCTCAGTTCCGGCTTTGGACGGGAGAGGGGCTGCCTCAGGCAGCATCCTCATGTGATGGCTTCTGGAGGGGGGTGAGGGATGCAGCTGATTTGGGCACAGCATCGCTGCAGCTTCGAGCTTCTCCCAGCTTGGGGGCTCCTCTGGGCCCTCTGTGATGCAGCTGCATTGCTTCAGATGTGCTTTCAAAAGCAAAAGGAATGAAATAAAAATCCCCAAATCTTTTGCCATCAACATCAGCAACATACTGGCGATGAGCCCGTGTGGCCCATGCCTCGGGACGAGGGCAGAGGATGCTCAGACCACGGTACTGCTTGTGGGGACACCGCTAATGTCCCCGTGCCACCCCTCGCTCTCCTTACAAATAGCTTTTGCAACAGTGGTTTGCTTTAATTTTAATTAGCCCTTTCATCGGGCTTACCAGGAATGGAAACGCGTCCGAGTTACCGAAGGGGGACGGGGAATTTTTTTGGCAGAAGTTGTTGCACTGATAAATTAGAAATGAAAAATTTATGAGCGTGTCAAATTGTACAACTGCAGCAGCTCCGGATCGTTAGGTATTAAAATCTTGCTTAACTTCATACCTTACAATGATTGACTCTTAGAGGGTGATTAGTTGGGTGGGAACAATTGGTGCAGAGGTGCCGCGCGTGCCTCCTGCCTGTGCTGCCGGCGCTGGGCAGGACGCGAGGGGGACACTGGCAATGGAGGTGCCTGGTCTCCTGCTCAAAAGGGCTTGTGGAGGAGCCAGGGTGCCTCATAAGGGAAGGAGCCTTCTCCCTGCAGCAAGAACCTGGGGTGTGTGGCCCTTCGTGAGTGTCTTACTGCTTGTGTCCAAGGCCTTGGGGCTTGAGAACCGCCAGGAAAATTAGTGATGAGCCAAGAACAGTCTCTGGTTGCCATTCCCTCGGAGGGGGGCCTGTCCCTGGGCTGCGGGAGCGGGCAGAGGTGGAGGCGAGCAGGGAACTGTCAGACAGCAGCGTGGGTCCCGCTCGGGAGCTGGGCTTCTCAGGGTGGCCCAGGTCTGTGCTGGGACCTCTCCGCTGCCTCTGGCCTGGCCGTGGCCACCTCTCGAGAGCGCGGGCAGTGACGGTGCTGGGTCACCTGAAGCTGCCGGAGATGAGAAGCGGGTTGTTGGGGAGCCCTTGTGCCAGGGATGGAGGCAGCGTGATCCAGGACTTCCCATCGGACAAGGGTCTGGCAGCCTCGGCTCAGTCTTGGCTTCAGGAGGTGCTGCCCCCTTGGTTGTGGTGGGTTTTACTCCTAACCCTGCTTTGCACAACTCCATGCGGTGCTGGTTGCTCTGCACCTGGAATGATGTGTTCAAACACTGGAGAAAATGAGGTCTTGAAGATTTCAACACCTGCAAAGTCCTGCTGTGGCTTCTGCTGGGCTCCTCTGGAGCTGGTTCTGGTGTCCACCAGAGAGGCTCGTGTGGGAGGCGACAGGTTGAGCATCAGAGTTTTCAGTGCTGTTTCTGGAGAAGGGGAATAATCTCGGAGATCTAATACTTAATGCTACTTTCCAGTGTAAACAAATCTGTGCCAGTCCTTGAGCCGTGGCCCTACAGTTTTTTAAGTCAATTTATGTTCCCGTCAAACCTGATCTTTGTTCCAGCCGTCCCTCGTCATGTGATTAACAGAGTATTTTTTTCCCCTCTGTCAACAAATTTGCTAACAATACAGATACTTTTATGCTATAGTTTTCTTTATAGCATCTCTCTGGATGCCACAAATTGTGTTACCTCTTGCAGTTTCTAAATTTCCATTTAATTCTGATTTCGCTCGTCATGTACTCCCACTGTTTCTCTGCAACATGAACTCTTTCAGGAAAAACTTCCCTGGTGCAGGGCTTCCTTCCCAGAAGGGGGGCTTTGGTTTCCGGACACAACTGCCAGCCGTTAGCTTTGCAAGGCTTCTGTTTTGTGATGTTTTTAAGGGTGAGAGCTGAGCTTCAGCTCTTTCTGTTCTGCATGAACAGGGGTTTTGAAATTAAAAATAAATAAAGAAAAATAGTTGGTGCAGCTCCAGACCCGTGGAAGGTCTCGGCACGGGGGGTTCCCTGGGTGGGATGGGATGCCCCCTCCAGCTGCACAGCGCTGCCCCGTCCTGGGGCGCTCGGGTACCCGTCCTGCTTCTTGCTGCCTTTCCTGGGGCTCCTCTGAGGTGGTTTTGCACCTTCCAGATCTGCTCCTTGCTGAGGGCAGGACATTATTTAACAGTTTATTCTCAGCTATACTGCAAGTTCGTGCTACCTGTGTCCTGTTTTTTTTCCCTCCTTATTTTTCTGAGCTTTTACTCTGAATTTCCCACTTTGCTTCGTGGCTTTGGTAACCCAGTCCCTCGGAGCTTGCCCTCGGTGTGTCCTATGGTGTGCCCCGTTCCCGTGGCTTCTCCCCAGCCCTGGGCAGTGTCTTCTGGCAGCCCGTGCCCCCTGTCCCGGCACCACCAGCTCGCCCGTGTCCCCATGCCATCACTCGGCGCTGTCACAGGGCACTCGGGAATTGTTCTCTCTGGACTGGTAGGTCTGTTTCCCTTGCGACACTCATATCCCAGACTGTTTTCTGCAGCGTGTCCTTATGTTCCTTCAGCAGGCTCAGATCACAGGTCTGGATTCCTCCTCCCCCCGCTGCAGGTTATTACGGAGCCCAGTCCCTGCTCGGAAACACCTTCCCTTGCAGGGGACCCTCTCGTTCCCGGGCTGGGAAGGGGGGAGTCTCCACACACACCCCTCTGACAGCCGCATTTCTGGGGAGCTCGTGGCTGCTGCATTTTCTCCTTTAGTAGGATTTTTCCCCTCTTTCTGTTCCTAGCACCGCATGGTGACTTCAGCCCTGCGGGTGCCAAGCCCTGCCTGAAATCCCCCGGCGGTGGGCAGACCTCGCTGGGCAGGGGAGAGGACTCTCTGCTGCTTGAGCTGGAAGGTGGCACCTTCTCTACATGCTCCTTTGGAGAGGAGAAAGTCCATTTTCTCTTTAAAAAAAAACAAACAAAAGTGCTTATCCAGCAGTTTTGGAGAGCAGAGCCCTGCTTTTCTCCCTCGGGGCGGAGGGGGGGTGGGCTGGATGGCAGGGCTGCCCCAGGAGCATCGCTGCCTGGGTGGCACAGGGCTAGGCATCCCCCTCCCGGGGCACAGAGGGGCCACCAGTCTGGCTGGCCAGCACGGCTCTTGCCAGGGAGAAGTGCTGGCCCTCTCCCTCCTGTCTGGCACCGCAGCCCCCGCTTGCCGAAACCACCCCCAGCTCTGCCGAGAGATTCATGTTCCTGCCCCGAGTTGCTGTTGTTTAATATTCAGGATATATGGCACGATGGGTGTAATGAATATTCAGGAGGGTGGATTAGCATCGCTGGGCTAACGATGCTGCTGCGCAATGGGGAGGTGCTGGCGCTCCTCAGGGCTGTGCTCAGCGATTCGCGGCGCGTCCCCTCGCCTGGGAAGGGTGTCCCGGCAACGCACAGCATCTTTAAGCAATTTGGAGACTCGGTTGCGTGCACTGGGGCGAGCGTTATATGAATTTCTTAGCAGGCTCAAAGTCATGCTCCGAGATGCTGAATATTGCTATTATTATCACATTAGACCCTTAAATAGGCTTACAGGTGTTATTAAGTGATTTTACCATCATGGCTGACATGCTTTTTTAAAATACCTACTTTGAATTTCCTATCAGTGTAGTTTGATGTATCCTTTTATAGAAATTAATGTTCAATAGCAGCATGTAAGCTGATTGAAATCCTCCTGTACTGGGAGGGGAAAGGGATCCTGGGACCTTGAGATGAGAATTTTGTGGGGGGGGGGGTTACCCGTAGTCCCCTTCTAGCTGGTCCCTGGAGTCTTCTGGTTCCTGCTTTGGCCTTTCTCCTTCTCACCGTGCCAGCTCCGGGGAGATCCTCCATGGCTGGAAGGTGTCTGTTATCCACGTCCCGTGGAGCTGGGCACATCCTGTGGAACTGGCAGAATCCAGCTTGTTATGGGTGTTGGGACCATCCACTTGACCAGCCCTAAGAGATGCTGTGAATGGCTGGTAGACCAGCCCACCTGGTTTTGATCCTTATCTGTAAACAGGAATGTCTGTGCTGAGGAAAGCAGAGGTGTGTCCCCAAATCCTCCCGGGCTGGCTTCCAGATGAACGAGTTCTTGCACCCGGAGCTCCTGGCTGGGTGGTCCGTGGCAGCAGCAGAGCCCAGCCCTTGGAGGCCGTCGTGACCGTACGGAGCTGTATGATGTGCATCGTGTGGCTCCTGTGCCACCCGCCTGTCACCGGCGGCGTCTGCAGCTCCCCTGTGGGCTAGGTGACAGTGCTGGGCTGGTACTGAGAGTGAATTCTTCTCACTAATCAAACTGACGAGGCCGTCAGTCCCCCTGAGCTGCCTTGCTCTGGACACGGGGCTCTGGCTGTACGCAGCAGGACGAAGGCTGGCGTCTCTGTGGGCGCCGGGTGGCCTGGGGAGCCCCTGTGCCCCTTCTGGGGCCCA
This sequence comes from Arenaria interpres, assembly GCA_013399435.1. Classification (NCBI taxonomy): domain Eukaryota; kingdom Metazoa; phylum Chordata; class Aves; order Charadriiformes; family Scolopacidae; genus Arenaria; species Arenaria interpres. The sequence continues at coordinate 292,115 of VXAK01016719.1, forward strand.
GATCAATGTCCTTGGCTTTGCTGCTTGGAGCAGGAGGAGTCTTGGATGTGGAGAGGGAGATATTTCTGATCAGGGCACGGATTTGGCATCTCTGTGCTCCTCCCCATTGGCGTTTTGTCTGGTTGGTTTGGGGGTGCGTTTTGCTTTGATGGGAGCCTGCCCCAAAGGTGTTCTTGGCGGGGGGGAGGGTGTCCGGCACCGTCAGGCTCATCCTGTTGCCTTGTGCAAGCAGGAGCCACTGGATGCTCCTGGCATGAAATGCCATTTTCACCTGTGGAGGCAATTGGGCTGCATCCCCCCGTCTGGCAGCGCGTGGGGGTCCGTGCCCAGCCAGCTGTAGGACAAGGAGGGAGGCTCCGGGGTGGCCCCCGGCCGAGCACCCTGCGCTGCGACTTTGGACTTTCTGGTTACGAGGGGCCGGGATTCGGGCATTTCAGTTTTCAAACTCAGCGTGATACACAGCCGGATCCTCGCGAGCCTGCTGAACCCCTTTCCGCTCCTACGGGCATCTCTGATTTATGGGATAAGCTCAGAAAACACTGTGCAAAAAGGCGTGTGTCAGGCGGGATGTGCCAAAGCAATAAATCCAGATTCCTTCCCTGTTTCTCTAAAGGGCTTTTGGGAACCAAACATCCGGTATCCAAGAGAAAACGTGCATGGGTTGTCTTTCAGCGAGTGCTGCTTGGCTGTATTTTTGTGATTTTTATGATGACGATGATTGGAAAATAAAGGTCACGAGGCGAAAGAGCCCGGTGGATCCGCCCACTGCAGCCCCGCGTCCTGGCAGTCGCCTGACGTTTGTGGTGGAGGGATCCATAAAAACCCAGCCTATAATATAAAACATTAAAAAAAAAAATATAAAAAAAATCCCCCTCTTTGGCCTCCCAGGGAAGGAATTCCGTCCTGCCCGAAGCTCTCCCCGTGCTGTGGAGACGGAGATGTTTCCAAGCAGCGGTTCAAGGGTACCGGGATCTGCAGTGTGGCCTCGAACAAAAGGAAAAGCACTTTCTGAAGTGCATTTGTAAAGGTTTATCTCAAAATAACTTACTCTGAGTACTTCTATGCTGCTTAAAACAGTATTCTTCCCGGATAACTGCTGTGGGGAACCGTTTCTTATTAATGCTGGGTGGAAGTTTGTGGGTTTATTGGGTGCAAAAGTTTAAAGCTGGATGTTCTGCCACGGTACCTGCAGGCACAGAGCTGGGCAGGGGTCTCTTGCAGCTTGGAAAAAGCTTGGAAAAGCCAAGGTCACGATTCCTGCTGTCCTCAACTATTCCGTGTGGCTCTGGAGGCTCTGAAAGCTGTGGGATGTGGGTGAGGAAGATGCCCAGGGACCCGGCTGTCTCCCCAGGGGCCATGGAGCAGCACATCGGGTCCCTGCGTGGAAGGATGCTCTGCCGGCTCCCGCGGCCGGAGCGTGCGTTTATCTGCAACCGCTGCTCCCGCGGGGCTCCCCGCTGGGGTGATGCTTGGCAAGTCACTGCGTTGATGTGGCCCCAGTGACAAACCACTGCTGGGATGCTCGCAGGCTCCCGGGATGCTCGCAGGCTCCTGCACCCCCTGAGTGTCAGCTCTTCGTGGTGCTCTGGAGGCAAAGCAGATTTGCATCCATGAGGATTACCTTTGCGGTGGCAGCAGGGCGGAGGGGCTGCGGCCGTTCCCTCAGCGCTGCAGCTCTGCAAGGGTCAGGAACAGTTGCTGGGGATGCGCAGGGGCTGCATGGCCATGTGGAAAATAGTCATATTGAAGTTTAGGATTGGGAGGAAGGTGACAGAGGGTGGCCTAGCCCTGGGGCAGGTCCCCAGGGAGGCTGAGGGGTCTGTCCTCGTTAGGGACCCCCTCACGCCCACGCTGTGCAGTGCCCCTGTGTCTGGCCAGGGCAGGATTTGCTCAAACCTTTCCACATCGTCCCTTGGTTAAAAACCGAGCCTTTCCGTTTAATCTAATGCCACTTGATTCTTAAAGCTGTGAGTTTTAATTTGACAGTGTTCCTTGTCAGTCCCAGCAGGAAATATGTTTGGGACCAGTTGGGAAAAAAATTACCAGAAGGTTTTTTCTCTTCTTTGATGTATCTTTTTTATTGGGGTTTTTTTTTTTTGGTGGTGGTTTTTTTTTTTTTTTTCTTACCAGAAAGCACAGCGAGAGAATGCGTAGTCTCCTGCAATCTGTTTGCTGCTCTCCGGGTATTAGAGGATGACACCAGCTGGGCTGGTAAAACAATCTTAAAAAGGAATAATCCCAGACCCACATTAGCAATTAAACACACCACTCACTGAACTCTGGAGTTTAATCAATTTTCCCCCTTTTTCTCTTTCTTTCCTTTTTTTTTTTTTGTTTCTCTTTCATTTTGTCTCTGAATTCTGGTCGGAGGCTGTGCGGGCCGGGGGTTGCGCATCAGACAGATGCTGAGTTATTTGGTATTCCACTCAGGCTTAATTAACGCAATACATAATCGTGTTGGTGTGGGAGAGTGAGGGGGGAGGCCAAAAAGAGCAGTTACCCCGGGTTTGGGCAGCAGGGAAGAGGCTCCTGCAGCGCTGGTGGGTGTCGTGTCCCGGCTCCGTTGCGGGCGCAGCCGGCGTTGGGGAGCGCTGTGCGGCCCCTGCATTGCCGTGGGGTTGTTTTGGGTCCAGGATTTCCCTTGGGCATTTTTGGGGCTTCAGAGAGGACCATCCTTCAGCAGAAGGTATCCCTCGACAGAAATAAAAATGGTTATTTCTGCTCGTGGAGGTGCTGGATGAGCTCTCCCTTGGGTCACTGCTTCTGGGGTGGTGGCAGACGTTGGCTCGATGGCACCGCTCTGATGGAGCACAAGGTGGATGATGCCTTTGGGTCCCGACTCTGAGCATGAGGTTCTTGTGCGTCCCAGGAAGGGTTTGCTGGAGGACACATGCTTGGAGGTCGGTGGGCTCCTCACGAGGGAACCCAGACCTTCCCCCTGAAAGTCAGTGTGGGCCAGTCTTTCCAAAAGGCCGTTGAAGTGTGCCATTTTGGTGTGTTGAAGCTGTTGAAACCTGCCTGCGCTGCCCTCCTCTCGTCTCCCTGCTGCTCTGTAGCCCTTATTTTCATGTTTTATCCTTTGCTGCAGGGTTTGAAGTAGTCCTGGAGCTTCTTCATCCTGCTGGTAACGGGCAGCCCCCAGTGAGGTGTTGCACTCAAGCGCGTCATTGGAATAAATTGTCTCATAAATTATCAAGGAAACCAGCTCCTCTGCTCTAGCATTGCTCGGTGGTGTCCCGACAGAGGAAACCGTGTGGTTTTAATACAGCAGTGTGGGCAAAAAAAAACCCTTTTTAGATTGGACCAGAGCCCTGGGAAAGGGGGATGGAAAGCGGCTGTGGGAACCACCCCTTCCCCTCCATCTTTCCCCCCATCCCCTTTGGAAGGGGCTCAGCAGCATGAAGATGGGGTGAGCTTTCTCCAGCCTCACCTGACCCCAGCTGGGAGGTCATGGACCAGGGTGGGGGGCTTTTTTCCCCCCGTTTTGTCAACCCTGTTTGAGCAGAGCAGGAAGGTGCTCTCTGCAGAGCTGCTTCACTGCGGGCTGGCCGGGGCTTGGCCAGCAGACCAGCAGGACAGCATAGGCTTTCCACACCAACATGCAGTTATTTTTTGAAACGTGGCAAAACATCTCCCCAAAGTGGTGTGGTTATGGTCCAGGTCTGGAACCACCTGCGGTTTTCTCTTTTCTTTTCTACCAAGGGACTTTGCCAAGAAGCTTGTCAGAGCACTGTGTGCTCGTGCTGGGAGGAGCTGAACGTCTCTCTCGGGGGGAGGACAGGTCCTGTGGAGAGTTGCTGCAGTTTATGAATGGGCGTTTATGAATTAATTGATGTCCTTACCCTGAGTTCATCTGCATGTGTGATGGACCCACTAAAAACAACTTAGGGGTCCTTTCCCTGTCTGGGTTTGCCTGGATAAGGAGGTGATGCAGAGTCTCCCCTTTGGGTGTCGTTATGGGATGAAGGTGTTTGCAGGGAGCGAGGATGGGGGGGGATGCGGGGCCGGGGCAGCGTTACGGCGTGGGGGTGGCCGCTGTAATGATTTTAGTTGCATATTGCCAGGGAGGAGAAGGGAAGGTGTATGTGGAGATAGAATGATCATCACAGAAGGCTTGTGGGTTTGTGGAGCTGGTGGGACATCCCCTGGCGATGGCCGTGCCCCAGGCACGGCATATTCCTCCCCAGCATTGTGGTGGCAGCAGCACATCCACCGCTGGGGCTGCGTGGAGGGGCCGTTCCCTCTGAAATCACTGTAATTGCTCCCTGGAGATCCGGTGGATTATTTTTGGGGCGATGTTCCAATGGCAGACGGGTTTGGGCACTGCGGGGTCTTTCCCGGTGGCGGGTGTTTGCTGCTGTCGGTGTGGCCAGAGAGGTCCCGGCACCGTTCACTGCCGGGGAGAACGGGGAAGAGTAAGGAGAATAGAGATTAATGAAAGCGACGGCTTTTGAAATAATTTACATCCCAGTCATGCCCAAGCAGGGAGTTTATCTTTCAAGTTATCCACAGCCGAGCTTTGTTTAACCTTGCATAATTCTTCTTGGGTAAGCGAAGAGATCCCCTACACCTGTAATAATATCTGTTGGGGAGAGCTATTTAGTGCTCAATATCCGCTTTTTAAACTGCTGTAAAACACTGCAATCGAAAAATAGAAGTAAAATGCTAATTGGGCTGGCTTCAAAGCCCACGACAAGACCTCTTAGAGAAGATGTGTGCTCGCAGACGTGCTTGCCAACACATATATTAGCAGTGTCAGAGAGAACAAAAAGTTCCCGTTAGCAAAGATTAGCTTTTAAAGAAAGATGAGGGGACTGGGGGGGCAGAAATAAAGGAAAGAAAAGAAAACTAGATAAAGGTTTTCTGAGTAACCCTCTTTGTGGAGGACTCTGCCAGGAAGATCAATGTGGTGGTTTTATTTTTGTGCCGTGACACTGCTTAGTTTTGAAAGAGTCTTTTGACCCATTGGTGAATGTGCAGGAAAGAAGCTGCGGGAGCCGGGGGGGCAGGGAGGGGGCAGGGAGCGCCTTTGCGGGGCCGGTGGTTCGTTATAACACAGGGGTCTGCCCGGAAAATGCCCAGGCTGAGGCCAGGCGCGCTCCTGTGCTGCAGAGGGTGTGGGCAGAGCCGAGGCTGAGGTTTTGCTGGATGTGGGAAGTCCCCTTGGTCCTTCCCAAAGCCATTGCTCTGCTGGTGCTGGAATCCCAGGCAGGCCGGGGTCAGAAGGGACCTCTGGAGATCATCTCCTCCAGCCCCCTGCCAGAGCAGGGTCACCCAGAGCAGTTGAACAGATTTGTGACCTGGTGGGTTTGAATGTCTCCAGAGAAGGAGACATTCTCTGGGCAGCCTCCTCCAGGGCTCTGCCACCCTCACAGGAAAGAAGTTCCTCCTCATGTTGAGGTGGAATTTCCTGTGTCCCAGTTTGTGCCCGTTGCCCCTTGTCCTGTCCCCGGGCACCACTGAGAAGGGTGGTGAGAAGAAGCCCCAACCTCTTGCCCCCTGCCCGTTAGCTCTTGCTCAGCATCGATGAGATCCCCTCTCAGTCTGCTCTTCTCCAGCTGAACAGTCCCAGGTCCCTCAGCCTCTCCTCGTAGAGAGGTTCTCTGGTTCCTTCGTCATCTTTGTAGCCTGGGCTGGGCTCTGCCCTTCCTCCCGCTGCTGGTGATGCCTCGCTGCTTCCCACCAAAGCCAGGTAAGGCTCCAGCCTTCCCAGTCCCCAGTGGGGGAATGGTGCCACTGGTACAAGTGCTTACCCAGTCACTGGGGGGTTTGGAAGGCCCACCCCTGGCGCACAGATGGGACACCAGACCTCAGCTTTCATGTCAAATAAAGTGTCATGGGGCTGTGTGTTACTCTGAGACTTTGGGGAGAAGCTCAAAAGCTGCCTCAAATCCACTCCAGGGGCTTGCAAAAAGAACCAGGAGGCGAATAGAGAGAAACACAGCAGATATTTATTTGTTTTCTGAAACTCTTGGGATTTTCCAGCCGGTCCCGTGACTCGCTCGGGCTCTGACTCACTCCCTGAACGCCGGGGCTTGGCACCGTTCTGCTGCCGCCGGGGGGGGGGGGGCCCAGGGTTTGTGGGTCTGTGAGTAAAGGCTTCTCTGGAGGCAGCTCCCTGCGGTTTGCTGGGGCACTCAAAAGGCCAGTTTAAAGAAAATGGCTTTGGGTGGGTGAGGCTGGGCTGCAGGCAGCCCCGGGAGCGATTGCTGGGGGGCAGCAGGACTTCTCGGGAATGTGGTTTGCAGCGAGGGGCAATGTCGTGAGGGATCAGGGGTCCCGTGAGGGTTCCCCTTCCCCATTGGAAGCTCAGGCAGTAGCGATGAACACAGGACTAGGAGCCCAGCAGCAGATGGTGCCTGCTCTCCCTGAGCTGGGTTTGGACGCCCCTGAGCACACTCCGTGTCTGTCCCGCAGAACCCAAGGAAGGCACTCTGCTGCTTTCTTTCCTGTTGTATTAGTTTCTGTGGAGGCCTGTTTTTCATTTAAATGGTAGGAGCCAGCCAGCCTCGGAAAAACACTGTTCTCGATGCCTCCAACTAGTTGGGCAATAAAAATCCTACTTTGAGGAGTTGCTGTGGAAGGAGCATGGTTTGTTGTGCTCGGAGCAGCCGAGCAGTGGGGCGGCCGGTGGGGGGGTGCTGGACACCAGGCTCCAGCCACGGCTGTTGGTCAGGATCGTGGACTGGTTTGGGTGGGAAGGGACCTTAAAGCCCCCCCAGTGCCACCCCCTGCCCTGGGCAGGAACTCCTCCCACCAGCCCAGGTTGCTCCAAGCCCCCTCCAACCTGGCCTTGAACCCCTCCAGGGATGGGGCAGCCACGGCTTCTCTGGGCAACCTGGGCCAGGCTCTCACCACCCTCGCAGCAAAGAATTTCCTCCTAATATTTCACCTAAATCTCCCCTCTTTCAGTTTGAAGCTATTACCTGTTGTCCTATCTCTACAAGCCCTTGTAAAAATTCCCCCCCCCCCAGCTTTCCTGGAGTCTCTTTAGGGACTGGAAGGGGCTCAAAGGTCTCCCCGGTGCTTTCTCTTCTCCAGGCAGAGCCCCCCCGGCAGAGCATCCCGTTGCAGCGCAGAGCCCTGCCTCTGGCCCGGCTGAGGCACAGTGGGTGGCTTGGTCTGGGGGACAAGTGCTGCGGGGGGGGTCACAGCACCCGCTCACTCTTCCCGAGCCCCCTCAGCTGCAGGTGCCACTCAGCAGGTTTCTCCCTTCTGAGCTCCCCGAGATGCTGTGCCTCCCAGGGCTGGGGCGGCCACGCTTCCCTCGGGGCTCTCCTGCGGCCGTTCCAGCTCTGTTCCCTGCCCTGGGGGGCTGTCTCAGCCCCCCCTGCGGGATTCCCTCGCTGTTCTCTGTGGACGCTCCCCTGCTCCTCCGTCCGCTCTGCTCCGTGTCCCTCAGCGCTGGCGCCGTCACGGCCGTACGTGGGGAGGGGGCATTTGCCCCCCTGGTGAAGGCATTTGCCCTTCCAGCGTGTCCCGTCGGCAGCAGCGTGTGCTCCAGGCGAGTGGCTGACGCTGCTCCTTTCCCTTATTGGAGGGTGTTTCAGTGACTCTGCTGAATCACCTCACGGCAGCTCATCGCTTTGGTACGGTGGGTTTTTTTCAGACCAGCTAACCCTGCCCTCCAAGCTTTGACCGTGACTCTTTTCTAGGGAAGTAACTGATTTTTTAGGGCTTTCCCTCCTAGTGTGGAGGAGAAAAGAGAATTTTTCCTTTTCTCACTATCTGAAACAGGGATTTTTTTTTCTTGGGGAGGGAACGAGGGCTGATGGGAGCGTTACACTTCGCTGGGTGAAGTTTGAACCAAGTTTAAAGCAGCTGAAACAGGTTTTGGCATGAGCAGCCACCCTGCACTTGGCTTGAAGGCTCCAGCGGTCTCTCCCCTCTGCGTTCTCCCAATGCTGTAATGTTTAGAAAAGTCTGTCTTTGGTTGGGTTTGGCCTTTCTCCTCCAGGTGCCCTGCGGAGAGGCCTTGGCATCGGTTCAGCGGGGTGGGGACCCCCCAGGATGTGGGGTCCTGCTGCTGGGGACATCATCAGAGGCTGGCTGGAGGCAGGGCTGGGCACACGCCGTGTCACCCGGACTGCCCGGGCACACCGGCTTCCGAGCACTTTGGGGCACCCGCTGTCACTGCACCGTGTCCCCGTCCCTGCAGCAGCACGGGCTGGGGAGGGCAGCGGGCAGGGCTGTTTTCTCCAGGAAGGAAAACCTGTTCAGACGTTTTCCCTGGTGCCCGTTGCTGTAAGACGTCGAAGCTCGTGCAATCCCTGGGGCTGGTGCCCGAGATCTGCTGGATAAGCCGAGGAACTGGGGACTGGTGCTGGGAACGTGCCGGGACGTGCCGGGGAGGCTCCTGGCTCAATCCCGCAGCGCTCAGCGAGCTCCCCCGCATCTCTGGAGCCGCCGCGGTGCTGCCGGGTCTGAGGGGGCTCGGGGACGCGCAGGCTTTGTACCTGCCATGTCCCTCCACATCAGGAGCATCCCACAGGTTGCAGAGGACAAGGGTGTCCCCAAGCAGCACTGAGGATCTGGCCGCAGAAGGAACTCCCAAAGGGCTGTCTGCCCCAGTGCCTAGTGATGGGTTCGGTGACTTTTTGGTGAGTTTAGGCATTTTGTTTGCTTTTCCAGCAGCAAAACAGCAGCGAAGGGAAAAAGCAGGCAGCAGGAGCGGGAGACTCCGGTGCTCACATCTGCAGAAGGAGTTAAAGTCTCCTCGCAGCGCAACCGGCTGAAGTCAGAGCCTTTACCCTGGGGCTGAGTTTGTACCTCTCTATCTCAGCATCTCCAGCTCTGATTTTAACAGTCTCACCGTGCCTTAAACATAAGCAACAAATCAGCCAAAATAAGCCCCGTCCCTGGCAGTTGGTTGGCGCGTTGTCTCTGCTTCCAGGAGAAACCGGAGGGTTTGCATCCCTCTCTGCGCCTTGGCAGAGCTCGCCCTGTGCCCTGCCAGTGCGGGGGGAGTGGGAAGCCAGCCCAGCACCCGCCTTTCCCAGGGACCCCGCAGCAGGGGGCTGAGCCCCGAGCCCCCCGCTATGGTTTGAGGAACCCACAGCATTTTATTGCCCTTTAGACAATTATTCCATCACCCCATGACCCCTCCCCACCCGGGAAAGCGAATTGGGACAAAATGAGGAAACCCAAGGGTTGAAATATAATCAGATTTAATAGAATAAGACTAAACAGTTAGCATTAATAGCACTAAAGAACCAGTCTTGATCCCGATGCCAATATAAAACCCCCCAGGACCGTCCCCAGCCCGTTCCCCAGCAGAAGCCGTGCTCTCCCCGCAGGGACCCTGCGAGCGCTGCGGCTCCGGGAGGGAGGGAAGGGCTCGGGGCTGGCACCGGGGCAAGGGGTTCTCCGGATCCCAGCCGTCGAGGGAGGGGGAGAGAGAGAGGGAACTGCTCAGCAAGCTTCCTAATNGCTTTGGAAGGAAAATGAGCCCCCTGTGGCTCAAACCAGGACACCCCTCACAGCCAGGGCGGCTGCACAGCCCCCGCTCCCCACAGCCCCCGCTCCCCACAGCTCTCACTCCCCACAGTGGAGTTCGGGGTGAGGCAGGGGAAAAAATTAACGGCAAGTTCCCTGTGGAATGGGGCTTCTTGAACGTGCCCCTGAGGCTTTCACGTGCAGTGTCAGAAAGGTGGAAAGGTTTGTTCTGTGCAGGCAGGTCCCGCACGAGGCAGGAATTTGGGAGGAAGTTATTCAGCCCTTCGCTGCGATGCTGCCTTCCAGCCCGTCCTCCGCTGGAAGTCGAGCTCTGCTCCCCGCCAGCCCCATCCACTTAAGGAAGCAGCCTAACGGCAGGAGACAACCGCAGATGAGAGGTTACGTCTCCCACAGGGCATGTTGTGCTTAATCGTTCCCATTTGTCACCGTCCTGCCTTTGTGCAGCGCTGGGGTGCGGGTTTCTGCACCGGCCTCAGGGTCTCTTTCTGCTCCCGTGAGCAGGGATGTCGCAAATGCCCCAACGCAAAACATTCTCCTGCGATGGCCTTCGACGGCTCCCTTCATTTGTCTTTGGGTTGTAAGGGGGGGAAAGCCGCCGGGTTATTTCCCGCAGAGAAGCCATTCAGTTAATCTGGGGCAGACAGGGCTGCAAGGGCTGAGCAGGGACAGGGGTTCCAGCAGCACCCCCAGCCGTCCTGGGGGTGTTCGAGCATGTTCTTCATCGGGGGGGACTTTGCATCGCTTAGTGCTGGGCTTTGCTCTCCTGCCGCCGGTGCTGCCTCCAGCAGAGCCCATTGGAACCTGGGGCCAGGGTCCTGCGAGTGCTGCGGGTGCTGTGGATGCCACGGGTGCTGTAGGTGCTGCGGATGCTGTAGGTGCTGCGGATGCTGTAGGTCCCGCGGGAGGCGTGGGCACAGGGCTGGGGCAGCACCTGGCCGGGGCTCCCACCCTGCCGAGTGCTGGGGGACACGGAGGGGACAGGATGGCTGTTTGGCTAGTGGGCTGTCCATGAGCAGCCCTGTCTCCCAGGGGCATGGATATGCCCTGTGGCCGGTGTCCGGGGGTGCCTCAGGGCAGCCTGGGTGGGAAGGACCCTCGGGAGGGACGTGGGACAGGCCCTGGGTGAGGGATGAACCAGGAACGTTTCGCTGCTGTCTCTTATGGCCCGGGTGCCCGAGTGCTGACAAACAGTGGCAAGGTTTGGGGATGCCTTTCAAAGCCTGATACTGATGTTTTGTGACAATTAATCTTGCTATTTATATCAGTATAATTAGCTATGTTATTAATATTATCAAGGCGCCACAGTGCTAATTATATGTCTGTGTAACATGTGCTATCAGTACTGTTTAAAATCCAATGTAATTCTGCTTGACATTATCCCTACCATTAGCGTTATTTGTTGTGTGCTGCGGAAGATAATTTGACGCTTCTAATCACTGCGATACCCATTAGGCAAACTGTCCCTACTTGCCCAAGCTTTTGAGAATGATGCCACCAAGTGGTGCAGCTTTCCTAGGGATGCTTCCCTGTGAGACCTGCTCCGGTTTCGGGGTCCCGTGTCTGTCTGGCTCTCCCTTGGAAGGAAGGGAACCCTTGGAAAGTTCCACCCCCCAGAATAAAGTAAGTAGATCTTTGCTCTGGGGGCTGTGGGAGCTTCTCTGGTCTTCTGTCTCCCCTTCTGCCCCTGCTGGGAGCTTAAATATTTCAAATTTGACGAGAAATACAGCTGCAGTGTGGGGAACCTGATGTTAAGGAAACTTTTCCATCTTTTATCTTACAGCAGCGCAGGGTTTTCCTTCTCTCCCATCCCTGGCTTGGGAGCTGGCGGTGTTTGATGGCCGGGGAGAGCAGAGAGCATCCTCCCAGCACCAGTTCTTTCCTTGGGGGACAGACAGGGCGAACGCAGGTGTTTGAAGTGGGTGTGGGGTCCTGCTGGCAGCCAACGTGCCTTCCACCGGAGTATCACCGCCTCCCGCACCTGAAGATCCTCTCCCATTGCTAGCAATAGGGTTTGGCAAAGTTAAATGTGGAACGAGGTGCCTCTGCATCTCGTTTTGGGACTGAAATAATGGTCTGAATACCAGGGGAGGTCTCTGGCCTCTCCCCCTGCGGCTTCCCCGGTGCTGAGGTGCCCTGGGGTGATGCCCGGGGGCAGACACTTGAGGTCCCTACAGCATTCTTTGAGAGACCCCACAGACTTCTCGATCCTTTTCCTTGCCCTGTGCATGTCTCCTGTGGCTTTACCCCTTGGGAAGCCACTTGCCAGGAGCAGTCCTGGGGAAACCCTGGCTTTCCTCTCCCCTGCAAGCGGGCATCCTCATCAGGATGACGAGGACCTGGGAGCCAGGTCCCACCAGCATCTCCATCCTCTGCCCAGGGCCAGCCCGTCTGACTCATGGAGAAGGTTTTAACCTGAGATAAATCCTTTGATATAGGGACAGGTAAAGGGATGCATTTGATTTCTGACATTCTCACGCCGCTGCTCGTGCCTCAGGCTGCTCTCCCGCGGCTGCAGCTCCCGTTACTTCTGCTGCAGAGATGGGGGGAAGGAAAAAAACCAGGCTGTGGAGCGTGTGCAGGAGTTGGAGCAACGGGGAATTAAAAACCAGCTGCTGGAGCGTTTGATCATCTTGTTTGATCCTCAGAGCTGGGAGCTGGGTTTTTTTAGGGCATGCTGGGAGGGGGAAGGCACCAAGCCGTCGGCTCTGTATTTGATTATCATTCATTCGCAGCCATCTCGGTGCCCCCTCTCCAGCGTGAGACCCTGGGAGAGGGAGGAAGGGTACGAGGAAGGGGGGGCAGGAGCAGCTCGGGGCTGGGGGAGCATATATTAAATAGCTTTGGTGGCGTCTGTGCTGGGACCTGTCATGAGTGGATGCCGGGAGGGTGCTCCCCTGGGCAGGGTGTCCTGGTGCTTCTGGCTGCCATGCTTGGAGGTGCTGAACCCCAGTCCCCATAGTGGGATGTGCCCCAGAGGCGGGATGGGTGTTGCAGCCCCAGCGTGGGCAGCTCCTGCCCCACCATAGCTGTATGACAGCCCTTCTTTTGCCTCAGCTGGGATGGGGCTTTGCCATGGATTTCTCATTGAGCAGTTCCCCTTGGCGTGAACCTGTTGCGCTCCCTGTCTTTGGTCATGGGCACCAAGTGCTCGTGACCCTTCCCATGCTGTACTCCAAATCTTCATCCTGCTGTTGTCCTCCTAAACCCTCATCCCGCTGTCATCCTCCTAAACCCTCATCCCCCTGTCCTTCTCCAACCCTCATCCCGTCGTCCTCCTCCACCACTCATGCCCTCTGAGCACGGACCCACCTGATGTTCCTCCTGTGCCAGACCCTGCCCAGCTCCCAGAATGGGCAGGGATTGGCACGGGGCACAGCGATGGATGCCGGTGCCGTGGTGGGTGGGAGCGAGGAGGCGACTCAGACAATAAAAGCCACCAGGGCAAGGAGGATGAGAGACCAACTAAGGTCCCACAAGGTGGGACTGACAGGCCATCCAGAGAACAAGCCATTTGCAGATATAATTTATGCATTTTATTGCCGATTAATATTTTAGATTAAAATCATGTTCTGCGGTGTTTTGGCTTAGTAAAGCTAAACTCTGGGTCGTGGTCATTACACAAGTCAAGCTCCCCCTGAATTGATTTCTCCCCCGTCATTTGTCATCGACCTCTGATGCTGTATCTTTCTGATCTCTGCAGAATTCAATACATTTTCTGCAATAATTTGAAATGCGGGAGCTTTAGCTTCACTTTCAAGCTAATTTTGTATTTGTAATTCAAAACATATCTCCCCGGTATTTAGGCATGAATTCTATTTCTAATTCATTTTATGCATTTTATATTCCATTTTGGAACAGCTGAATCTAAATATTGATATGCAGCCCAGGCAGTGAGGAGAAGTGGGTATAGCAGGTTCCTTCCTTGCAGGTTTTCATTACTTCTTGCTTGAATTTTGCTCATCTGGTTTGGGAGGTGTGATGGAAATTGAGTGAAGTAATTAGTGAATCTTTGCTCACACCATTATCTATCTGGTGAAAATCACAAAGCGTCTTTTTTATTGTTGAACGGAAACCAGATGTTCCTCGGAAATGTATGAATCCTCCATGAGTTTCTCTCTAGCACTTTCCTAAACTTTCTGTTGAGTGAGGACTCATTGAATTTCATCTCTTCGTTTCTGCAACAGAAGCTTGATTGTTTATTAAGTGCAAATACAAAGTTGCGTAAATTATGTGCCAAAATCCAGATTTCTTTTTAGCAGCCTCAGACTGGGTGTTTTAAGCTCTTCAGGTGATGCCATTAGTTTGGAAGGGCCGTCAGACCTCTCAGAACCCGAGCCCTGCTCCAAGCCCTGTGTTGCAGGTGGCCCCTGGGTGGCTTTGGGGCTCCTCAGGATGCACCAGGCGCTCCCTTCGGCTGCCAGACCGTGCCTGGAACGCTGATGAGAGCTGATGCAGCCCGCTCCCATTTCATACACTTATTCCAGCTTTTGCTGAGGGAGTGATCACCGGCACCGTGCTGTTGGTCGTTCAGTCACAACAATGGAATATGTATGTGATGAGCTCCTTCCCCTATAGCTGTGCTCTCCGATCTCGAGAGAGTCAATGCAAGGGAGCTTTTTGGCTAATGAAGCTTTCTTGGCTGGGAATCACATCGAGAACCCCAGAAGGTGAGGAGTGAAGGGTGTCTTCAATCAGAGCAGCTCAGGGAATGGACAGCAGAGCACCGGAGCCTTTTGGTGCTTTCATTGTGGTTATATTTTCTGTCTGGCCTCAGCCCAGGCCCTTGGTGGGTCCTGCCCGCGGCTCCGTCCCAGTGAAGCCATTGGGACCCCACTTCCCTGGCTGTATTTGTCCCTTTGTAGAGTTCCTACAGCCCCTCCTTACATCTTCTCCCCGTGCTGTTCTTCTTCATAGTCCAAATTCATTTTAGTGCTTCATGTTCAAGGACATTTATGGTCTTTATTATTTTCCTTAGGAAACCTTAATGGCAAAAATGTGTGTTAATGCTCTTTCAGTTAGCTTGTCCTCTTCTGTCTTTAATAATTGATCCCAAGCATTATCCATGGCACTTAAGTCTCCTGCTATTCTGTCACTCCTCACGTGCCTCAGATCAGTATTTGCCAGGCACTTTTTCCTGGAAACCCTGACTGAGCATGAGGCTCTGACACACTCTTCCTAGCCATAGCATTGTCTGCAGCAGGAGTTGTTAATGTAATTGCACTGTCATTAGTGAACCCATGAAGACTCATGTTTGCTGTTGGTCTCCACCCCCTTCCCTTCCCTTCCCTTCCCTTCCCTTCCCTTAACACAGACAGAGCTGACTGAATTTTGGGCTGCAAANCAAAACAGAATAGTTACTAATGGCGTATCTTCCAGGAGATGGGAATTCTCAGTGAAGCAGTGATGCTCGATTCCCGTGGGGATGGCAGAGCTGGTTCCAGAGCTTCTCCCCAGATGAGCCCTGGAGACGTCTGGGGCTGGCGTGGGTGGCCTGTGGCTGGGGAGGGACGGTGGGGGCCGATGCCAGCCCCGGCTCCCATGGCACATCATCCTCCATCCATCCATCCATCCCCGTGGGGAGGCTGAGATGGGGACTGGGGGGGGAGGTTTGTTCCCTTCCACCCCTTGGGACCTGCAGATGCTGGTGGTACCTACAGCAGAGCCTCAGAAACCGGCCTGGCTGGACCTCCTAGTGCTGGCTTGGAAGAAGGTAGAAATTGCTAGAGGAAAATTCCTGGAAAAAGGCATTCCTCAGAGCAGTGGAAACCTTTTCCTTCCACTATGTCTTTCTAAAGGAATAAATAAAAGTAGTGGAAGAGAAACAAATAAGCTCATGATTCACTGTAGCTTGGGAATTTTTACATCAAATGTAGCAAATTTAATAAGATGTCTGAAAATCACATTCTTTTAAGCCGGGAAGCACGCAGCCTGAGCCGGGGAGTAGAGTCTCCGAGTATTTAAATAGGACAGCTCAAACAAGCAGATAATGGTTAGATGGCTTCAGGAATAAAAACTGGCTTGTCACAGCCAGGATGAATTTAATAAAATATTTAAACAATTTTCAACACTGCTGCGATGATACAGAAAACCATGGTAATATCCAAGAGGGGAAGAATTGCTTTGAAAAGATTAAAGGATGTAAACAGTGAAGGACCCAAATAAGCCGAATGCGTTTCTGCCCTATGTTTGCAGAAGTGTTCGTTAAGTGAGCTCTCGTCAGCTCCTTGTTGCAGCTGGGTAGTTTTAGGATGGAAGGTCAAGGAATATGGTCCGGCCTTGGATGTAACCTGTCCTCTCGGACCCCACTGGGCACACCTTGTCCTCCAGGCTCCTCTCCATGGTCAGGGTCTCCCCAGAGCCGACCTGAGAGGCTGCCGTGGGGACGGGTCTGGCTGCACCAAGGCCAAAGGTCTGGGGGTTTCCCTGGTTCCCCTGGTTCTCAAGCCAGCGTTGGCCCCACGTTCACGCCATGGGATGCTCCCCAGAGCACTCCCAGGGACCACAGGGCAACGAGCACTGCCAGGGACTGGGTGCTGCCCCGGCTTTGTGTTCAGCCCAGTCCCCAGGCGCTTCTCTCTTCATAGCCGGCTTGGAAAGGGAAAGTGTTTTGGCATCACCAATAACTGTTATTCCTCTGATTTCTTGATTGTTTGCAACTTGTGAATGTTCTGGAGGTCCATCAATCTGCTGAGCTCGGGTGGCTGGGAAGGAGCCCTGTCTTGGCTGAGATCAGCCCCTTCTCTTCTCCAGGCTGAACCCCCCCAACTCTCTCAGCCCCCCCTCCCAGCAGAGGGGCTCCAGCCCTCTCAGCATCTCCGTGGTCTCCTCTGGCCCCACTCCAACAGCTCCATGTCTCTCCTGTGCTGAGGCCCCAGAGCTGGACACTGTTCTTGGGTGTCTCAGTCAGTGATGAAGAATGCAGAAGAGACACCACCCAAAAAGCTGCTGTGCCCTGCCCTGACTTGTCCCTGGGATGAGGGGAACCAGCCTCTGCTGGAAGTTTATTTGGTGGAAGTGGGAAAGCTGAGCTCTCCTTTGGGCAGCTCCGGGATTTCTCCTCCAGCTCCCAGGACCAGGCACAGCCAGGAGCTGCGGGAGCTCCTTCAGTGGGCTTTCCCCTCTGTGCGCTACAGTCGTGTGGACTTACTGCTGGAGCCCTCACACCTTGGCTTGGGGTGACTTGGGAGCAGGTCACCCCGTAACAGGGAGTGGGATTGGCTGGCTTGTTCTCCTCCTTTTTCTCCTTTTACCCAGGAAAACAGATCGGCGTGTCTTGCCAGGGAACAGCTCGTTCCTTGTGCGCGGCTTGTGTGGACGAGCTCCAGCAGCACGAGGCTGTCCCTCCGTCAGCCCTTCTCCGCGGCGCGGAGCAGGGCAGCTTGTGCCAAGGGCTTGCGCCTGTCAGGGCTCCGACGGGGTCTTTGCCTGAAGGAACATTTTCTTCAGCACAGGCCCTGTTCCTGGGAAGCAGCGCGGGGACAGGAGAGCGAAGAGGGAAACGCGAGTCCAACGCACTGAGCCAGCAGACGAGAGCCTGCCACAGCGACGCTGCAGCGCCGGTCTGCAACTAATCAGCAGCTTGGGAGAAATGTCAGCGTTAAACTATTGCCTGTGATTATTTTTCCCTCCTTGGAACTGTGTGGGACAGCTTTGAATTATTGGAGAATTAGGGTGCTCTCCCCACCCCGTTCCTCAGGTTGCCTTTCTGTAGGAGCAGAAAACTTTCGTCATTTTCTTGGGGAAATGGGGCCAAAGAAGGAGTTTCTGGGAGGAGAGGAGCATGACCCTGAGTCGCTCCCACTGACAGGCAGCGAGTTTTACCCGTGGCTAAACTCCTCACTATTCAGTTGAGGTACCAGGTGTACCTGAAGAAGACAAAAGCTCTGTGGGCGTTTGTGTGTTGGTGAAAGTTGACATCTCTGCTGTAGTGAGGGTGTGCTCGGGTTATATACCCGTGGTACCCGAGTGTGTGCTCGGGTTGTGTCCCCGTGGTACCCGAGGGTGTGCTTGGGCTGTGTCCCCGTGGTACCCGAGTGTGTGCTCGGGTTATATACCCGTGGTACCCGAGGGTGTGCTCGGGTTGTGTCCCCGTGGTACCCGAGGGTGTGCTCGGGTTGTGTCCCCGTGGTACCCAAGTGCGTTCTTGGGCTGTGTCCCCGTGGTACCCGAGGGTGTGCCATGGGGATGCAGAGATGCTCAGGAGCGGTCCCAGAGCTGCCACAATAACACCATGCAGAGGTCTGGTGCTTCACCACGTGTCAGGGGATGAGCTCAAGGAGGAGTGTGGTGGCTTCAGAAAGATGCGCAGGTGCCATTACGCAGGTGGATGTTCATGGGAGGTGCTGTCCCCCTCGGGGACAAAGACTGTCACCGGCAGAGGGAGGAGAGGCACTGGGGCTGCTCGCACAAAGCAGACCCGGGCAAGCAAAAATATGACAAATCTTTTCATTTTAAGGGCCTCTTCACTCCAACTGCGGGGTTTTCCACTGCCTCGGTCTGTGCAAATCGAAGGGGTTTGCTCCAACTCCTGGCGAGTGATGCCAGTCCTGTTTCCATCCTCCCGCCCCTCCTGCCAAAATCCAGAGCTCATCTGAGCCCACAGGAGGGGAGGAATTTCCTGAGAAGGATAAACAAGCCATTCTCATTGCCATGTCTTTGCTGCCGGAAGGGAGGCACTCCCTGCCTAGGAGCCCCCGGGGACAGCTCTGTCGTTAGTGGCCATGGGCTGGTGACGGGGCAGTGGGAGCACCTGGGAAGAGCATGGGGAAAAGTCCTGGTGGCTTCTCTTGCTTCCCTCCAGTCCCTTGGTGTGCGGAGGAGGAGCTGCTGCCATCATGTCTTCATCATTAACTCCATTGCTCTTCAGTACCAAATCTCTCGCCCTAATGAAGCAGTTTGCTGTTGATAGCTGCTGCGTGCCTTGGGCAGCCGTGCCCACGCTGATGGACCCTTCATTTCATATCGAGGCTGTGGCTCCTGCCAATGAGTCACCTGCAGGGGGGTAGGAGCCCAGCGGGGTGCAGGGGGGGACCCCAGGGCACGTGGACCTCGGCAGGATCTGCCCTGGGGTCCTGCCCTGACACAAGGCAGCGGTAGGGTGGCAGCAGGATGGGGAGCACCCACAGCTACTGCGGCTGCAGCGCTTGAGGGTCCTGAGGGGCCCAAGGTGTCTGCAGCCTTGCACCCACCACCGGGGGACAACCGCCCTCAGACAGGCCGGGGGAGCCTCAGAGATGCCTACCTCTGGCAGGAGATGCCCGTCTCCAGCAGGAGATGGTGTTCTCTGGCAGGAGATGCCCGTCTCTGAAGGCTGAGGGCTCCCTGGGCTCCCAGCAGCCAGGCAGCGGATGCCCAGCAGAAGAGTTTGGTCAGTCATGACAGATCTTTTTCCCATATCCATTCTATTAGGGAAGGATGACGTGTTGAAAATAGGTTGCTTTTCGAGTAAGCACATCGGTGGGCAGAAAACTCTCCTCCCTGCCTAGGAGCACTGCTTTGCTCTGCTCAGAGCCTTCCTGTGGGCTGTGGACCCTTCCCACCCTCGACCTCGGGCTCAGGGGAGGTCTTGGGAGGCTATAGGCTCCAAACCAGCTGAGCTTCTGATGTTGCTGCTCTTGGGTTCCATCACGCGTGTGACCACGTGCCCTGGGGTTGGGCAAGGAGGGCTTCCCTTCCCACCAGCAGGGCGAGGGAATCTGGGCTCTGATGAAGACTTGCACCTTGATGTTGAGCCAGGTCCTGGGAGAGCTGCTGAGGAAAATCACCTGAGCAGTAAAAACCACAGCAATTATGTGAAGGGTAAAAAAATCTCACTGTCTCCTTGGGTGATGGGTTTGGAGGAGTCTGGCTGCCTCCTCTTGGAGGAAATGTTTGTCTCATTTAGAGAAGTCCCTGGCAGAAGAAGCCCCTGGCAGCCTTCCTTAATGAAGCCGGGGCTTGAGAGGGGCAGGAGCGTCCCGGGGAGGTCCCGGCCAGTGCAGGCTCCAGCCCCACGTGCCTGGGCGATCCCCCGTGGCCGGGCAGCAGCGGTGTGAGCAAGGAGAGGGTTACCCCTTCGCTTGCACACTCAGCGGGTTGCATGTAGCTGGTGGCTGGCTGGGAAGTTCCCTGCTTCGGAGACACCGGGCCATTTGGTTGCCCGACGGGCACTTTCCCCAGCGAGGGCCTGAGTGGCCATTCCCTGTCCCTCCTTCAGCCACAGACTTGCGTTGGGTTTGGAGGTGACCGGCTGGTGGGAGAGGCACCAGAGCTGCTTTGCCTGGCTCAGGACTCCTGCTCCGGACTCTCTTCAGCACAATGAGAAACACCACCAGAACCTCACTGTAACAAATGGCTTGATTTTCTAGGTCAGCTCTGCTGGTTAGGGTGATAGCAGGCACTGAAAGCTGGCAGTTTATTTCAGCTTTTACTTGGTGTGTTTTGCTCCAAAGCGACTTAAAATGCATTAGTGTCACAAGGCAGGAGCTGCGCGGGAGCCGCTCAGCAGCTCAGTCCTGTCTTTCTGTCACTTGTCCTATTGTCTGGGGAGATTCCTTTAGCACAGGCAGGCAGCTGACTTCCCGTGCACATTTTCCCCCAGGTTTATTTTTCTTTTTTTATTTTTGTTGGGGGTTGGGAATTGATTATAAACATCAATTTAGAGGGATGTGTCGCTACCGGGGCTGATGATGGGAAATAAATAGTGGGTGGGCCCCGTGCTCTGGTCCTCTGGCTGCCCTTCGGGAGGGGAGATGGGAGCTGGAGCAGCCTCTGGCACAGAGCAATGCCAACACCCTGGACCCGCGGTGCCCATGGCCAGGAGCCTGGTCCGTGCGGTGCTCCCCAGCGCCCAGTTTGGTGTTTCGGAGGCGGCTGCCGTTACGGAGCGCAGAGGATAACAATTATCCATCCCATCACCCTCCATCCCCAGAATGGAGCGGGGCAGATGGGGTCAGGATGGATCCTGCTGCAGTGAGACCAGTCCAGCCACCACTCCTGAGGAGACGCCACGCTGGCATGCCCAGGATGAGCTGTGCCAGTGCCCCTCGTCCCCACAGAGCCAGCGGGGACCTGGGGCAGAAGCTCGGGGCACAGCAGCGTTTTGGCTGGGAGCCGGGACACGAGGTGGGTTTCCGATGGCCCCAGCAGCGTTGCAGCTGCAGGATCCCATCAAGAGCTTTGGGTTTTGGTTCTAAAATCTGACCAGTTCCCGCAGGAGCGATCGGGGAGACTCTGGGTACCCTGGGCAAGGCACTGGTGGCATCTGGCTTTCCTGCCCTGCTCCAGAAGGGGCAGAGGACAGCCAGCAGCCACCGGGAGGAAGCCTGATATTTATAATTCCTACAATTGTCTTGAGCCCCCCAGCCTTGATGCCATCTTCAAACAGGAACAGAGAAATCCGTGTTTAGTTCAACTGCCTGTTTGACGTTTGGAAAAAAAGGAGACCGGAGCGGTTGCTGCTCGTTGTGCACATAACTAAATAAAACATGAGCATCGGTGCCTGCACATCCCTGCTGCCTCGTCCCGCTCCTTCAGCTGGGTGCCAAATACATTGATTTTGTGTCCAGTGACCTGCAGGTGAGCAGGGTGCGGGCGCTGAGCTGCCAGAGGGGGTCCGGTCCCCACGGGGCACTTTGCAACGGCTCAGGCTGGGAGGGGCTGGGGCACTCTCCCACGGTGGCCGTGGCCGTGTCGTGGCCGTGCTCTCCTCCTCCCCGGTCCCGAGGGTCTCCATCACCCGGGGACCCGGCCCCTTCCTCTCACAGTGACTTTTGCTCAAGGACGTGGTGGTGGTTCCTTTTTATCTCTCTTTCTCACGTCTCTTCCCAATTGTAGAGAAATCAAATATTCTGTATTTCTGGCCAGAAGGGGAATGTTTGGGGAGATTATGAGCATGTTATAATGCAATTAAAAAACAACCCCTATAATTGCTGTAATTTATGTATACCTACAAAATAACCAGCTGGTGTAATCAAAGCTTCCAGTCTATTTTATTTGTTTCAGCAAGTCAAACAGAGGGAAATGGTTCCATCTGCATTTTCACGTGCAGCACGAGGGTTTGCAGCAGCCGGAGGTGCCTCGCTGAGCAGCCCTGCGAAGCCAGGGGCAGCACAGGAGGGTGGTTGCTGGTCCGCCAGTGTTACTCCCAGTGAACCACTGCCGGCTGCTCCAGCATCGCTCAGAGTCCCAGTTTTTGGTTCTGTGTGTGTGGATGGGTGGGGGAGGAGTGAGGCACTCCCCTGGAAAACTCGGGATGCTGAAAAAGGGCTTCTCCTGGGCTTCAAAGAGCGTATGCCGAGCTCATCCCCCTCCCCTCCCTACCCTCCATCAACAGCCCTCCAACATTAAAGCGGATCGGCTGCAATTTCAAAGCTGTGACTTCAGTGCAGCCGAGTTGGTGACGAGGAAGATAATTAGCAAGTTAAATGTTCAATGCTTTAGTCAAATTATGTTTAATAATATTGAGCTGTAAAGAAAGAAGGTAGCAGGAACTGTTAGCAGCTGCTTTTTCATTATCGATACAGCCTCGTCGTGCAAAGCACTTTCCACTTAATGAAGGCACCCTGGGTTTTACTTCGTTTTTCAAGCCTGTTTCTGTGTTCTGCTTTGCCTGCTGTTGGCTAGCAATTTGCAGCATTGCAAACGAGCTTGGAGTATTTCGGGAGCCAGTGGTTTCCCAGGAATGAATGCTTTCCCTGTGCTTCGTGACTCTCATTCCAGTTCTCTTGGCTAACTAGCCCCCAAATTAGCTGTGCGTGCGGGGACAGGCCGTGTCTGTGGGTCTGCTGGAGTCGGGATGAAAGCCTCCGACTGCAGTTTCTCACTGAGGATGAATAAAACACCACAGGGATCCTCTCCCAGCCCTGAAGTTTAAAATATTAATAGGATATCATTTTCCTGACAAGCGCTGCAACAGGTAGAGAGCACTTTGTTATAAAACATTTCCTCTTAGCGGAGACGCGTATTTTAATGGAAATGCGGTGTCACTTAAATTATTGATATCCAAAAAAATGCAAGTCCACTGTGTGGCCGCAGATACCGAGATCTTTTCAGACGGACTCTTCCCCCACGCTCTGCTCCCGGAATCCTGTGGGCACCGGGGGGAGAGCGGGGATGGAAAATCACGGCGGTTCCTGTGGGACGGGCAGGATTCCCGGCTGCTGTCAGAGCAGAAAAGCTCTTTACACCCTCATGGAAAGGTGGGAGGTGTGGGCAGCGGTGGGCAGCCCGGCAGGAGCCGGAGAGGGCTTTCTTCGCGTGGGGCAAGCTGTCTCTGTGGTCTAGAGTTGCACCGTGCTCTGCCTGTGCCCATGTCGCTCCAGCAGAGATGGTTTGCAAAGGAGAGAAATCCCTCAACAAGGCTCTTTCTGGCTTCCCTACCACATGCAAAACAAAACTGATGGTGAAAATAGCCATGCTGGCTTCTTTCCTGGTGGAAACATGGGGAGCAGCACATTTTGTCTCTCCCACCTTGTCCGAGGGCACAGCGGCAGCGAGTGGTTTGGGAAGAGTTTTGAGAAACTTCGATGCTCCTGGTGTTTCTCCCGCTGCCCAGAAAGTTTTCCAGGGGATGCAGGAGAAACTCAGCTTTGCTGCAGGAGCACAGCTCGCCCCAGCTTCTCAAACCATGTCTGAAGGGGCAGAGAAGGGCAGACACCCACACTGTCACCTCTGGCTGGTGACCTCCTTGGGGCCACCGCGGTGCCGGGCTCGGTGGCTCCCCCGTCTCGGGCCGAGCACTCACGGAACCCCCTGGCGCAGGCAGGAGCTGCCGGGAAACCCCAGAGCCTTGGCCCAGAGTACTCAAGTTGTCGCTCCCCCAGGCAGCGCGTTGGGGGGCAAACGGCCCCGGTTGTTAATGGGGGACGGGGAGAGTCCTCCGACTTTGCTGATCTTTCTGTTTTTTCTCTTCTGGAACTTGCAGCAAACCCTGGAGACGAACCTCACCAACCTGGTTAAACGCAACAGTGAACTGGAGAACCAGATGGCCAAGCTGATACAGATCTGCCAGCAAGTGGAGGTTGGTGAGAGCAATGGAGGGACTTGGGGGCGGTGGGGAAAGTCACTGGGAAGCTCCGGGCTCGAGTGGCGGGGTGCCTGGGGTCGTTCCCGTGTCCTCTCGCCTGGGGCTGCCCTGGGAACAGGGATGTGTGTGGTGGGAAGCATTGCTGACACCATGGGGCTGGGGGGAGGCTGAAGTGATCCGGAGAGTTTAGTCCCAAATGAGTTTACTCCCAAATGACGGTGACACAGGGATGGTTCCCAGGGGTCTGAGGGAGAGGGTGGCGTGACTGGGAGCCACTGGGAAGAGACCCAGGGTGCTGGGCTGGCCTGGGGAGGCAGGACCTGGCTGCTCTGCTGCGTGCCTGGGTATGATGACTGTGGTGCCCCCGTGCTTCGAATTCCCTGTGAAACCCTGCGCTCGTTCCTGCGCTCGTTCCACCCCCTCTTTCTTATCGGGGCTGCTGTTAGAGCAAACCAGCTGATGTTTGCACAGCACTTGGGTCTCTGGGAGCCCAAGCTCCGGGAAAGCCCGGCAGGACGTGGCTCACTGTGTCCTGGCCGCGGCACAAGGAGGGAGTCGTGGCCACGTCACCACAGCTTGTGTCAGAACCCCCCGGAGCCCTCAGAACCCCTGGGAGCCCTCAGAACCCCTCGGGAGCCTCCTCAGCGCCAGGGTGCTTGTACTGTGCTAATTGTGTTTTAACCCTTTCCTCTTGGGCAGGGGAGCATGGGCCCCTGCCAGCCCTTCTCCCACTCTGTGGTGGGTGGTTTCTTCCCCACTTCCCTCCCTCCCTCCCCCTTGACACCCCCAGGCTGCCTCCCACATCCCTCCGGCCCCAGGGCTGGCGATGGCCACCTCTCCCACTGCCTGTGGAGCAGCAACACCCGGCTCAAACCAGCAGCGAGTGGGAAACGCTTTGTAGGGGGATTACAGAAGGCACAGAAGGAGAGAGGCCACCTTTAATCCTGCTGAAGAAAGGCCTTCTGCTGACCTTGCTGCTTTGGCCACTTGATCTGTGAGACTCTCTCTGTTCCCCATGTACCATCCTGCATCTTCTGTGCCGGGGGGGTGTTGGTGCCAGCGGCCTCCTGGCTGCGGTGCCGGAGTCGGGAGTTCATCACCACGCGCTGCCGGGGAAAGCGTTCGAGGGGAAGAAGGCAGTTAATGCCATGCTGTTGTTCCAGAGTGCACATACCAATTAATAGCAAATTAATTTGCAGCTTTGTTTACTGAAGTGATACATGGAGAGAGGCTGTCGCAATTAGTTTCTTCTCAATGGGCTATTGATTTTTTTTGGTTGCTAAATTAAGCAGCAGTTCCTTGAACAAACACCTTTCCAGAGAGTAACCCCCCACGGGCTGCTGGAGGGGGGGGTCACTGGCGTGGATTTGGGGGGGGTCGCCAGCGCCTGAGCAAACACAACAGCTCTTTGCTTCGCCCCAGCCCTTGCCGGGGGGATATGAGCCCTGTGGCTTCCCCACTGCCCCCAGGGGCTGAGCGGCCGGTGGGGATGTGGGGATGCAGGGATGCTGCCGGTACCGGCCGGAGCCGTTCCCCGCGGCGAGGGACCCAAGGATACGTTTCCATGGGGAGCCGCATCTTGTTTGTCACCATCTCGGAGAGGGGCCAGGGCTTAGGCTGGGAAGGCGCTTCCTACCCCCACCTTTCCCGCCGGCAACGTCAGCGTTTTGTTCTCTGCTCACTGAATAAGGGCAGTTGGTGCCCTGACAGTCTGGAGAGAGAGGAAAAGGGGGCAAACCCCAGCTCTGAGAGTGCCCCTGGTGCCACCAACAGCCATGGGCCGCTGTTGGGCCAGCTCAGTGCGTGGGGAGGGAGGAGTGGAGACACCTCTGAGTTCCCACGCCAAAATAAGGAGCAGAAACCCCCCACCTGGGTTTTGCCTTCCCGAGCAGGGCTGCGCTGATGCTCCCGTGTCACTTGTCCTCCTTCTCGTGCTGCTGGTGTGTCCTGGTGGGCAGAGGGGCTTTTGTCCCTGCGGTAGGAATGGCTTTAGTCAGAGGTGTCTATCCTGGGCTGCATCTCCTGCAGGGCTGAGGGGTCTGGAGTGACTGGTAGAACAGAGCAAATGTATGTCCTGCAGGCAGAGAAGGAGCCGGAGCATCCTTGCAGAGCCCTGGGGACAGTCACCAGCACTCACTGCTCCTGTGGGCCATGCTTTGACTCCAAGACCCTGCCAGGGATGGAGCTGGGATGTATCAAACATCCTTCCAAACCTCCTCCTCCTCCGGGTCCTGCCCCAGCATTTTAACAAACCGACCTGGGACGAATTGAAAGCTATTGGGTATTTCTCCCTGACTCTGGAAGTTTCAGAACTTCTTCCAGGCTGTTGTTTTCATCATAGTTTAGGAGTTTTCAGCTTTGTCAGTCTCTCTGTTTAAAAGAACAGTTGAAATGCATTTCCCAGCCTTACTGAATGTGCTGTCCTGCCCTTCAGAGGCACCTTTTCCGAGAGCACATCAAAGTGTGAAGCAGAAAATATCTCTGTCCCTCTGCACTTCCCCGTGAGCCTCAATGCAGGGATTTGGCTTCCGAGCTGTTTGTGGACCTTGTGCAGGGAGGGACACGTGTGACCCCAACATTCTCTGCCCATGGAGTCCTGTCCCGTGTGAGTCCCGCGTCATGGGGGTGCCACCAGCCCCCCGAGGTGTGGAGGGAAGCACTCTGGGGAAGGGGGTTGAAGTGTCCCCGAGCCACCCAGCCTCCACCCTGCGAGGAGTGACCCCTCCGGTGCGGTGGGTGCATGGGGAGCTGCTGCTGAGAGGGGGCGAGGGGACCTGGTCCTACAGCAGTGACCAAAGAGAGCAGGTAACTACCCTGCAAAGATGCTGAGTCTGTAAAACACCGGGGTGGGTAGCAGAGGTGGTACCACCCCCGTGTGCCCATCGATGGCCCCACCAGGGAGGGTGGTAGGAGATGCTGCCCGTGAAGCTGCTCTGGCACGGAGGAGTGGTAGCCCCCTCCACATGGGGCCAGCTGTGGTGGAGGCCAGTGGGTGTCCCCTGGGGCACGGCTGCCTCGCTGCGCGGTCAGGAGCCTGTTGAGGGTTTTGGGGTGGGACTGGGTGCTCTGCTCCATCTCAGCGCCGGGTTCCTGCTGCCTGGGAGCGGAGGAGGAGGTTTGTCTGTGCGTGAATCACGCCTCGGGCTGAGGCGATGTTCCTCATCCCTCCAGAAGCTGCAACACAGGCTCTGCCCGGGTCTGATTTTTACCGTTTGCTGTCTATTGCAGGGCTGTACTGTCCCCAGCACATTTCCCCCTGCCGCTGAGAAGGGTGAAGTATTTTTTTCCCCACTTCTTATGGCTAAAAGCTCTCCCCCATGCCCTGCTCTCCTACAACTGTAGTGCCTGCTGAGCCTTCACCCCCAAACACAGCGCTTACCTGGGAACTAGTTCATCCCAATAAAAAGTGGATTGCCCAGTGTCTGGCTGTGCCTTAGCTAGGGCTTTCATCGGCAGAGCCCTGTGGGTCTGAAATCCCACCGCCGTGCTCTGCTGGCACCGTGGGGTGGGACCCTGGCCTTGGAAATGCTGCTTTTTGGAGAGAAGGCAGCTGTGGAGGGGGCTGTGGTGGTCTCTCTGGTGTCACCTCCCTTCAGTCTCTGGAGCAGGAGCGCTGCCTGAGCCATGGATTTCTTGCTCTGGGAAGGTTTTCAGATTTAAGATGAATTTAATCAGGAGCCCGGGGTTTCTGCTGGTGTGCCAGGCTGGGTACTTGCAAACGGACCCCCCTTCTCCTCCTGGCACCCGGGGCTCCCTCCCACTGGCAACAGCAGCACAGGGGCCACAGACGCTGGTGAACAGCCCTGGGTCTGTGCTCTTGGGGGCTCCGGGGATGCAATGGTGGTCTCTGCTCCCCTGCCCAGCGCAGGGACCATGCTGCCACCCCCTCTGCCACAGCCGGGGCTGCCAGGCAGCGCTGTCACCTCTGCTGTCACCGGCACGGATGGCTGTGGGCTCCAAGCCCCGGGGCTGGTCTCCCCCCTCTGCCGCCTTTCCGCAGCCGTTGGAGGATTATTGGCTGTTTTTCCCCAGCAGCGGGATCTTCGCAGCCCATCAGCCTCTTCCACTTCGCCGTTGCATAAGCTGCTGGCCGGTGTTAAAAAAAGATCTGGTATCAAATGTGTTTAACTCCGGGCTGCCTTCAGCCATCGCCCCTGTTTCACAGACAAAGAAAACCCACTCCTGTCCTCTGCTCCCCTGTCCGATTTACGTACTGGGGCTCAGTTCCCCTTCTGTGAAGTGTACCCCCCTTTCCTGTCCATTCCCCCAAGGATGCTCTGTTCCTGGAGACGGGACCGAAACCTCTGCCCGTGCTTTCTCTGCACTCTCTGCTCGCCTGCCTTTCCGTTCCAAAACAACAACAAACCCAACGGTGTATTTGAAGCCTGAAAAGTGGGTCCGGCAGGGATTAATTAGCCTGAATTAAGCAGGACACATGCAGCTTTCTGTGGAGAAACCAGCACTGTTTCCCTCTGCCTCCTGGGGCTGACACCGTGCTCAGCCCCAATGTGGTCTGGAAGAGGCCGGACTGTGTCCAGGGGGGGTTGCAGGAGCTGATGGGACCAGACGGTGACTTTTGGGAGCCTCTGCCCAGTCTGACCGTATCGTCCTCAGTCCCCCCTGGGACTGGCTCAGGTGCCCGGGTCTACACCAGGTCCCTTCCTCTCCCAGCTCAGGTCCCTCCTCTGGGGGCAGCGATGCTGGAGGGCAGGGTGGGAGGAACTGGTTGTGTGTCTTTCCCACGGACCCCCCACTGCCCCACAGCCCTGGGCAGGATGGGGGTCACTTGGTGCAGCCCCGGCCGTGGCCGTGCAGAGCACCCCAAAACACACAGCCTGCCCCGGGAAGAGATGGGTGGGGAGATCGCTGAACATCCCTGTGTGGTGTCAGGGCTGGCACCTGCTATGGTTTGAGGAACCCACAACAATTGATTGTCCTTTAGACAATTACTCCATCACCCGATGACCCCTCCCCACCCAGGAAGGGGAAAAAAATAAAGAAACATGAGGGTTGAACTATAAACAGCTTTAATAGAATAAACAGGGTACCTGTGGAGGAGTGTGTGCCCCAGCACGGCCCCATCACTCACCCACCTTGGACGTGCAGCAAGGGGGGGCTTCACATGCTTCTGTGGCCTTTTCCCCCGCTCCAGCAGCGTGGCAATGGAGGCGGGTGAGCCAGCCTGGTTCTCTGTGTTGTGGGGCTGTTATTTCTGCCCGGGTCAGCCGCCGGCAGCCAGCAGAGCCGGGGGTGGCACGGAGGGTGTGTGTTGCATCTCTCCCGGTGTGAGCCGGGAGAGTGGTGGGGCTGTCAGGCTTGGGGCCCAGCGTGTCCCTCCTGACGGGGTGTCCTTTTGCTGCTCTGCCAGGTGAACACAGCCATGCACGAGGCCAAGCTGATGGAGGAGTGCGATGAGCTCATGGAGATCATCCGCCAGCGCAAGCAGGTCATTGCCGTCAAGATCAAGGAGACCAAGGTAAGATGGTCCGGTTCCTGCTGCTGCAGTTCCAAGGGTTCCTTCCTGCCCGTGGGGTGGCCCTGGCAGGGTCTGCCCCCGCCTCCCTGGGCACAGCCCTCCCCGGTTCTGCAGCCCATGATGTTGGGATGCCCCAGCCACATGCAGAGGGGCTGCTAGCCATGCACGTTGCCTTGCCCGTGAAGGAATTGCTTTGGGCAGCCATCGGTGGACACAGCGTCATCCCCGTCACCCCAGACGGTGTTCCCATGTCCCTCGCTGCTGCTGTCCCTGGGGCTCTTCTGCCGAGGACAAGGCATGCACTTGACATGGCCGGGGGAGGGAAGGCGCATTGATTAGCCTGACAAATTGGAGCAGTTGCTTGGATCGGTCCAGACAGCTTCAGCTTCCTCAGGGCTTTTCTAGCTCCGTGGTGCTAATATAATACTGTAGAATTACTCCTGAAGGGCCAGCCGAGCCCTGCACTGCAGAGAGAGAGGAGAGGCTCCACGTTCTGCATTGCAGCGGAGCCATGGGTGAGCTGGTTTCTCTCCCTGTTCTTTGGGGGGATTGTTGGACCCTTCCTCCAGCGGTTCCAGGTGTTCTGGCCGTTGCTGGTGGTTTCTGTACCATGGGGAAGGCTGGGGGGACCAGCTGCAGCTCTGAGGGTTGTCCACGGGAATTTGCAGTGCCCGTGCTCGAGCTCTTTGCCATCCTTACACATCCCAAGGGGGTCAGGGTCCGTCTCTGCACCCACCACCGTGCCCATGGCCAGGCCGGGCAGCAGCATCGCCCCAGATGCAGATGGTTTTGTAGGCGAAGGTTTGGGAGCGGGTTGCGCTGCAGGCGAGCCCAGCAGCACGGTGCTCGGACACCCTCGGCAGGAGTGGGAGCTTTAAAAAATGCCTGTTTTTATCCCAGTCGCTTCAGGGAACATATTTTATGTAACGGTGCCTTCTGCTGGTCCATCTGTCTGTCTGCCTCTCACTTCCCACCCTCTCCCCTAACGCCTCTTGACCGTGTTGTCCAGTTTCAGCCATACTTGGCAGGGAGCTGGAAGGCTCAAAGTTGTGATTTTCCTACAAATTGGCAGCGGGGTAGAGGAGAGGGGCCCCGATTACTGCCCAAAACCATCAGCAGCGGCAGCGCTTGGCTGTGTGGGAATGGCCAGGGCGGGAGCAGCAAGTCTGTGCCCACGTCGCTGCAAACCCAGTGGGAGATGGATGTGGGGACGGTGGTACCGGCAGTGCTGGGCAGGGGAGTGGGTTTGGTTCCCAAAGTCACCTGGAAACTGGAATAAGCCTCTTTACTGGTGAAATGGGGTTGGAAATGGAAGCCACAGCCGACGTTGCAGCCCCCGCGCTGCTGGGCAGGTTCCTCCGCTGCTTTTGACTCCTCTGAGCAGCGATTTCCAAGAATGAACGGGAAATAGCCTTTTCGAGGAGCCCCGGCCACAAACACTGGAGAGTTTAAAAAGCGCCGAACACAAAAGGAAGGAGGAAGCGCCGGAGACTGCGGCTGGTTTGAAGCTCTCCAGCTGCAGGGCGAGAAATGCCAGTTGGTTTTCCGTTTGTTCTGGGCTGCTTTTCCTGACAAATGGCCTGACGGATGCGTGGAGCAGCCTGATTGCACGGCGTCGGGGAGAGTGACGGCCCCGGGCCTGGGGAGGGAAGCCCATGGAGGGGAAAATGCCGAGGCAGCAGTTTGGCTCCAGCCACAGTGTGGTCCTGGGAGGGAGGAATTGGCCGCTCCGTCCTGGGGCTGCTTTGGGAGGTGCGAGATGGAGCTTCTCCTCCACAAGGCAGCGAGAGAGATGTAGGGACCAGAGCAGCAGCCTGAAGGCTGTGGTTGGTGGGAGCGAGGGGTGCCAGGGGAGGGTGCCCAGAGGATCACAGAATGGTTTGGGTTGGAAAGGATCTTAAAGATCATCCAGTTCCAACCCCCTGCCCTGGGCCGGGACACCTCCCACCAGACCAGATTGCTCAAAGCTCCCTCTTTCTCCCCAGAGCCTTCTCTTCTCCAGGCTGAACCCCCCCCAACTCTCTCAGCCTGTCCTCACAGCAGAGGGCCTCCAGCCCTCCCAGCATCTTCGTGGCCTCCTCTGGGCCCGCTCCAACAGCTCCGTGTCCTTCTGCTGTTGGTGGCCCCAGAGCTGGAGGCAGCACTGGGGGGGGTCTCCCCAGAGCGGAGCAGAGGGGCAGAATACCCCCCTCACCCTGCTGGCCACGCTGCTGGGGATGCAGCCCAGGGTGCGGGGGGGCTTTCTGACCCACCAACACCCCCAAGTCCTTTTCCCCAGGGCTGCTCTCCATCCCTCCATACCCAGCCTGTGTTTGTGTTTGAAATCGCCCTGACCCACATGCAGGACCCTGCCTGCCGTGCTCCCGGCCAATGCACCTTTGATGAGAAGAAACCATGCCCAGCCTTTTGGTACCTTTTATTCCAGTAATCCTAAAAAATTGCTCCTCCTGGATGTGTTGCGCATATGTCTTTGGAAATCCACCAAGATTAGATACTGAGGAGCCCACGTGTGGCTCCAAGCTGGGCTTGTGCCCTGTAGGGCTGAGGTTTGTGCTCTGTGGGGCTGGGGTACCGGTGCCCGTGAGACCAGGCAGCCCCCCATGGGGACAGCGGCACCGAGGCCATGCCCGTGTGTGGGAAGGAGCCAGGGGGCAGGGACCCTCATCAGGGCGGATGGGAGCGGAGGAGCAGGGAGAGAAGAGGCAGCTGAAGAGCCCTCTGCAGTGGCATGGGTCCCACCGGCCGCTGCCAGCACCACGTCCCCTGCCTGGGCCACCACAGGTTCCACCATCACAGCCCAGCTGGTTGGCCCTGGGCCACTGCAGGTGCCACCATCACAGCCTGGCTGGTTGGCCCTGGGCCAGGGCATCTGCACATCCTTCTCCCTTGGCCACAGCAGAGGTTCTGCCTGGGACCAGCACTGCGGTCCTCTTGGGGACGTGGCCACGGAGAGCTGGGTCTGGGCAAGCATAATTTAACATGGAAAGTGCATTGCTGCTTGCTCTTCCCAGAGCTTTGGGGACATTTCTGTGCCATGTCACCACTCCTGGCTTCCCCTGAGCCACCCCTGGCTTAGGATGGTTTTCCTCTGTGCTTTTCGGGCTGCATGCTGGTTTCTGAGCACCTTTCTTCCCGCTGCTCCCCGGCAGGTAATGAAGCTGCGGAAGCTGGCCCAGCAGGTCGCCAACTGCCGGCAGTGCCTGGAGCGCTCCACGGTCCTCATCAACCAGGCAGAGCACATCCTGAAGGAGAACGACCACGCACGGTTCCTGCAGACGGCCAGGAATGTGGCTGAGAGGTGGGCGGGTGCGCCTGGCCTGGGACACTGATGGGATGTCACTGGAGTGGTCCCCTGGTCACAGCTCCCTGCCCAGGGACACCCCATGTTCCCCCTTCCAGCGGGCTGCCCTCCAAGAAACACCAGGCTTGGGGATGGCCCCCGTTCTGTCCTTCGCAGGACAGGAGTTGTGTGGCAGGTCCTAATCACAGCATCACAGACTGGTTCGGGTGGGAAGGGACCTTCAAGCCCCCCCAGTGCCACCCCCTGCCCTGGGCAGGGACACCTCCCACCAGACCAGGTTGCTCCAAGCCCCCTCCAACCTGGCCGGGAACCCCTCCAGGGATGGGGCAGCCACAGCTTCTCTGGGCAACCTGGGCCAGGCTCTCACCACCCTCACAGCAAAGAAGTTCTTCCCCACATCTCATCTCAGTCTCCCATTTAAATCTACCCCTAATGAAGCTGAAAATCTTTTGTGGGGGCAAACGTCGTTCCCTGTGTGGGAAAGTGGTGGAAATGCCAATGCGAAGGGAGCTCAGGGGGCAGTCGGGGCTGGGACCCCCCAGGATGGAGCCCCCCCACCTCTCTGGGGGACCTGTCCCCAGGCCGGGGCACCCTCCTGGGGCGGCAGCAGTGGTCGGAGGGTACAGGCCGGTTTCCCCACGGTGTGTGATGTCACCGCTGCCGGCACCCTTTAGCCCCCCGCTGCTGGGTGTGGGGAGCGCCCGCGCCCCGCTGCCTATTGATGCTCACTCCTTTTCTTGCAGGGTCGCCATGGCAACCGCATCCTCTCAAGTTCTGATACCAGATATCAATTTTAATGACGCCTTTGAAAACTTCGCTTTAGATTTTTCCAGAGAGAAGAAGCTGCTGGAGGGGCTGGATTATCTGACCGGTGAGTGCCGGGGTCTGCTCCCCACCTGCGCCCCGTGTCTTCCCCGCAGCCCCTGCCCTGTGCCCACCGAGGGCCCCCAGGCAGATATAAAGCCAACCAGGTTCCCACTCATTCTCACTAGTAAAAAGTGCCTGGTTGGCTGTGGCAGAGGCTGCGCTGTCCCCAGGACAGTGACACGTCCCTGTCCTCCCTCTGCGTCTCCCGGAAAAAGTGCAAAAAGCAGGTCAAAAATGACGGTCTCCATGACCCAGGGAGGAGGCTGATGCCCATAAGGATCCACAAGGGCAAATTACAGGGAGGGAACAGTAAATTAACCAATTTCTGTGCTTCTAACACACTGCATGCTTTAGCATTTCCCTTTTGCTGTCCTTTCTGTGGGTCTGTCGGTGCTAAATTATGAACTGCTGTGGGCAGAGACCTCGCGGGGTCCCTGGCTGCTGCCCTGATGCCCTGAGCTCAGGCTCGGTCAGCTCTTGCCCTTGGCCGGGGTGATGTCGGGGGGCAGGAGCAGCCCTGTGGCAACTGATGGCTGCTGGACCCTGCCGGGCTGGAAAACCAGTGGGAGGGAGGAAACTCCGGAGGTGGGAGGACATCATTGCAGCCCCAAATCTGATTTTCCTCATTGTGAAGGAGCTTACCTTGCAATGAAAGATTAACAACAAACTTGTCCCCCGAAGAACAATGGGACAAAATAACTGATTCCGCAAACCACGCTGGGAAATGCTGAAGTGGCTTCTCAGCTTGTTTTGAGGTGGGGGTGTCAGACCTGACGGAGGCAGCAGTGGAAACCCCTCCTTCTGCCCTGCCTGAAAACACACTGACCCCTGGGTATTTTGTTATTGCACTAAAAAATTTTATTAACTGAGAATCACAGAATGGCAGGGGCTGGAAGGACCTTTGGAGATCATCTCCTCCAGCCCCCTGCCAAAGCAGGGTCACCCAGGGCAGGCTGGACACGATGACACAGTGACAGATAAAATGAGTCAGTTGTTTGTGTCCAGAGACTCTGCTCCCCACACAAGCCCATCTCTGTACTTAAGGGAGCGAAAAAAAAGCCCTGGGTGTATTAAAAGAAAGCACAACCTTACAGAAGTAACGTCACCTGTGTTCTCCGGCAGCGCCGAACCCGCCGTCGGTGCGGGAGGAGCTGTGCACGGCCTCCCACGACACCATCACCGTCCACTGGATCTCGGAGGACGAGTTCAGCGTCAGCTCCTACGAGCTGCAGTACACCATCTTCACTGGCCAGGCCAACTTCAT
This sequence comes from Arenaria interpres, assembly GCA_013399435.1. NCBI lineage: Eukaryota > Metazoa > Chordata > Aves > Charadriiformes > Scolopacidae > Arenaria > Arenaria interpres. The sequence continues at coordinate 326,484 of VXAK01016719.1, forward strand.
CAGTGAGTCCCTGCGCCGCGCTGGGGCTGGGGGACCGCGCTCCGGGTGGGGAAGAAAAGGGCTCTCAGGGAGGTTCAGCAGGTTTAAAGGCTGGGAATCAGGAGGAAACCGCAGGAAAGATCCTCTGAGGACAGTGCTCAGGGCTGTCATCAGAGTGATGGAGGATACCCCGTGCTGGGGGTCCGTAACAGAATAGTTTTGCCCTGCACTTGGTGTCTGCAGCCCTGGCTCGGTGAAGCCTTTGCTGCATTCGAGGGTCTCATCCATCTCTCAGCTACCAGACCTGCTCAGAGCTGTGCCTGGGGATCACAGAATCACGGAATGCTTTGGGTTGGAAGGGACCTTAAAGCCCCCCCAGTGCCACCCCCTGCCCTGGGCAGGGACACCTCCCACCAGCCCAGGTTGCTCCAAGCCCCCTCCAACCTGGCCTTGAACCCCTCCAGGGATGGGGCAGCCACAGCTTCTCTGGCCAACCTGGGCCAGGCTCCCACCACCCTCATTGTAAAACATTTTTTCCCAATAAGAATAATACTTTGATGAGGACTATGGTAGTCATGGGGGTTTTAATATTACAGATATTTTAGCAGTGTGTTTAGTAGCTGGCTACAGCGTTTGGGGAGGGTGGTGGTGGGATGCAGAGTGTCTGGGCAGTGAGTGGGTGGTTGGGTGCGAGGGACCCTCAGAGCTGTGGTGTGTGTTCAGCCGGAGCGAGCAGGAGAAGGCGAGCCTGTGATTGTGGTGACTTTGAAGGGATGTGTCACTCCCTCTGCCCCTGTCCCTGCCTCTGCAGGGGAAAACAGGAGCCCTGAAGGAAGGGACCAGAAGGGACAAAAGCAAAAGCAGGTGGAAAGGTGGATCTTTGAGTTTCCACAGAGGTGCAAAGAGAAGAGCAGTTCAGCCACAAAGCCATGGACTGTGTGCCAGCCTGGGCAGCAGTGATTTATTCCTTTGGGTGCCCGGCGTGTCCTCGAGGTGCCAGAGATACATACCCGTTATGATTTCTTGTAACGCTGCCTTTTCCCTACAATTGGAAGGGGTTTGCATTCTGGAGGAAAGTTAATTTATGGGCTGGGCTGTAGGAGAGAGTCCAGGGAAACTTCATAAAAGACAAAAACATGGATGTTTTAATGGAGAAAAAAAAAATACAGCTTGCAGTTTGTCCATCCTGAAGCAGCGCTTTGGAAGAGCACAGCACCCCCACAGCATGGCTCTCGCAGGACAGTTTTATTCCTGGTTTTCCTTCGTAGCGCTTACAGCTGTAGGAAGAGCTGAGAAATGCTTCGGTGGCGTTTCTGGGCCGCTGTCAATTTGTCTGGCCGGGAGGACACCGGCAGCGCCGTGTCACGGCACGGGAAGGCTGCGAAGTGCACTTTAAAATATGCAGGAAGCTGCCAGGGAAAGTTACTGCTTGTGGCTTTCGAAGCTGATAAAACCTGTGTCCCCGCCTTTGCCCTCGCTTTGGAAAACAAGAGGATTTGTTTCCTCTCGGCGAGAGGTTCCCGTCGTTTCTGGGAGCTACAGCAGCTCCCGTTCCCCTGCTCGGTTCTGTTCTCCTTCCCCAGCCACAACAGGTTGTCTCCAGTGCTTTGTTCTCCTCTGAAAGCCTGGGCGAGCTCAGCCACCTCTTTGGCTCCATTCTTAGATGGCCACCAGCCTCCGTGTCTCCCTCACTCACCATGGACCGTGCTGGTGTCACCGGGGGGTTCGGGTGGGCAGGGACGCCCGAAGGGTTCTGCATAAGCCAGGCTGGCTTAGCCCTTGGTGGGTTCCTCAAGGCACTGACATCCCCAAGGATGGGGAGTCCCCAGCTCCCAGGGCCTTGCTCTGGTGCTTCCCCATCCTCGGCTGGAGTACTTTTTCCTTTCCTAACCAGGATTTCTCCCGCTGCAACTTGTGCCCTTGCCCTGGGTCCTTGGGGAAGGGTCTGGCTCCCACCTCTCCCCAGACACCGCTTTGGGCATGTGGCTTGGACTCCAGCCCACGGCAGGGCTTGGGAGTGAGTCCCCTCCCCACCTCTGGGGACCTTCTGGGGCTGTGTGGGTCCCGCAGGGTGGTGGGAACCGCAGGGGCGAGGAACAGCAGGGGCAGCTCTGGAAGGGCATGTCAGGAGTGTCCTCCTTGGCCGTCCTCGGTAGCTCTTCATAGAAGGAGTAAAGAAATCATCAGTTAACATCTCGGAGGAGAGAATGAATAATGTATCGCCTCTTGGAGGTACGCAGTCAGGTCTGGGTGCTGAGAGCCTCTGAGCCCTGGCTGAACTCGTGCGTGAAGAGAGGCTGGAACTGGGGGGCTGGGGGTCACCGGGCAGGAGCTCGGGGAGGCTTCCCGGGAAAGGAAATACCTTTGCAAAGAGCACACAGTTGGCCTGTGGAAACCAGCCCCTTCACGCTCCTTTTAAAGCCAAGAGCTCGGCAGGAGTCGGACGTTTTTATGGATGATGAAAGCTGCAGTAAAAAGGATTTTTTTTAAGCTTTGGCAAGGATAGAAGCCCTCGGTCTTCAAGGCCAACCCCTTCTTGTTTTGGGAAGGAAACCTGCTGGGGAGGCCAGATCACGCTCAGGCTGTCGTCTCTCCGCCAGCATGTCCTTTGGGCTGAGGGATGTGAAGCTGGTCCGTGTCTGCAGGAGATACCGCTCCCCAGCGCCTGGGAGCGCTCCCGTCAGAGCCGCTCTGCCCCGGGCTGCAGCCAGTATCACGTCTGGTTTATTTTCTACTTCAAATAGCATTGCTCCCCTCCCCTAGGCCGCTTCCATGCGTATTTTAAACCAAATCCGAGCTGACAGTGACTGCAACCTGCCCTTGTCCCGCGGCTGAGCAGGCCACCGGAGGTAAATAAACACCTCGGTGTAGGGCTCGGGAGAGGAGGTGTGGAGCGTGTTCCAGCTCCTGCCTCCGGCCGTGCACGCCTCTGCGGGTGATGGGAGGCTAAAAACCCTCCTCCCCACACCCCTGCTCCACAGCCCACTCCTCCTGCGTCGCCTTCCCCTCGCCTCTGGACCCGCTGCCTCCCCGCTGCCTCCAGATGCTGCTTCTCAGCATCCTCCTTGTTCTTCTCTCAGCTTGAATCAGCAGCCCCGTGCAGTGATCACTGGGTTCTGGGCTGCCCCAGCCCCTTGGTCCCAGCACCGGAGGTGGCTCCTGAGACCCGTGGTGTCCTTTCCCTGGTGCTGGCTGCCCCAGGGACCTGTGCCATCCGCGGGCTATTCCAACCAGCCGTGCCAGTGGCCATCACACCGTCTGTGGCACCCCGAGGTGCTGCTCCCCTTCCCTGGGCACTGTGTCACCCACCGTAGATACAACACGGTGTTTTCAGTACATGCTGGGCGCTGCCGCCCTGGCAGCAGCGGGGCTTTGTGCCTCCAGGGCCTTTGGGCTCCTCATTCCTTTCCATTTCCAGAAAGATTTCAGGCTCCTGAATGTTTTCCAGCGTCCGGATCCCTCTCCCTTTGCCAGGAGCTGTAATTTCCTTTGCAGCGCTTCGCAGACGGGTCTGGGCCGGGAGCCGGGGCGCCCGCACCCCTTGGAGAGGGATCTTTGCTCCCCCCGGCGCCGGGCCGGGGGGTGAGGGTGCAGACGTGTCCCGTCCTGCAGCCGGCATCACAGCCCCTGGCGCAGCAGGGAGCGCTCCCCCAGGGATGGAGGAGCGAGGGAGGGTGACAGTGGGCATCGCCGGGGCTGCCTGTGCCATCTGCCCTGGGAGGTGCCACCGGCTCAATTCCCCTTTCTCTGCACACTTTCCCCATCACTTCCCGTGGTGGCATCTGGAGATGCCAGCACCCCAGCGCTGGCTGTACCTCGCCGAGCTCTGCCTTTACATCAGAATAAAAAAAGGCTCTTTGAGTCACTGGGGTTTATCATTATGGAAGTTTTCCTGCTCTTGACTCGCAGCAGAGGGTGAACCTGAGGGACGCGTGGTGGGCAAGCTCTGTCTTTGCGTTCTGTCCTTTCCTCCAAATACATCTGTCCCCCCTCTCCCGTGCCGCAGGTCTCTACAACTCCATGGACAGCTGGATGATCGTCCCCAACATCAAGCAGAACCACTACACCGTCCACGGGCTCCAGAGCGGCACCCGCTACATCTTCCTGGTGAAAGCCATCAACCAGGCGGGCAGCAGGAACAGCGAACCCGCCCGGCTCAAGACCAACAGTAGGTGCCGGGCGCTCGCCACGGTGATGGGGGGAGAGCTTTGTCACGGAATCATAGGATTGTCTGGGTTGGAAGGGACTTTTCAGATCATTGAGTCCAACCATCAACCTAAAACTGACAAAACCTACCACTGACCCATGTCCCTCAGCACCACGTCTGCCCGGCTTTGAAATCCCTCCAGGGATGGGGACTCCACCACTGCCCTGGGCAGCCTCTGCCAAGGCTTCACAACCCTTAGGGTGAAGAAATTTTTCGTAATACCCACCCTAAACCTCCCCTGGCACAACTTGAGGCCGTTTCCTCTTGTCCCATCGCCTGTTCCTTGGGAGGAGAGACCGACCCCCCCTGGCTTCCCCCTCCTTTCAGGGAGCTGTGGGGAGCGATCAGAGTGAGATTCGATCAGAAACCCGAGGGAGGGCAGCAGAGCCGACCTGTCCCGGCAAGGAGGGAGCTTCTGGGTTTGCAGGGGCCGGGGGGAAGCATTTTCCCCTCGAAGGGCATCAAACACCATGGGGCCAGGGAATCAAACTGCCGGGGAGACGTAACAGGGGGGGCAGCAGGAAATGTTGGGAGAGAAAAGAAGTCATCTCTCGGGGCTCTGCCACCGCTGCCTGCTCCGTGGCCGTGTCTCCCTGAGGCTCTCCCTGCCTGGCGCTCCCTTCTCCTTCCTCTCCCCACACTCCTGCCTCCATGAGGCTTTCGAGATGATTTATCGCCTCCACCTCCTCGTTTTCTCTGCGTGACTCTAAACCAAATGAAATTATGTAGGGGCTGGAGCTGCCGGGAAACAAACCCCAATCCAATTCTGCCTTGTTTATTAGAAACGCATCCCTCCTGTGGCTGCTGTTTTTAAGTGCTTCCCCCTGCTCAGGTGGTGGGGGGAGCCGAGGGCACTGGGGTGGCACCGGGGGACCCGAGGGTGCTGGGGTGGGACAGGGGGTGCGTGCTTCTGGCTCCCATCTCGCCCGTCGCAGCCCACTGCCTGCAGAGAGGGCTCGAGCCCTGGGGCCAGGATGTGCCAGCACAAACCAGCAGCAAGGGCTGGACTCGGGTTGCTCGCACTGACCTCAGAAAGGGGTCGTCTTGGTGAAAAGGGCTGCGACTGTCTCCCTGCTGACGGAGCCAAGTATTTTTATACCTCCCTCCCTCAGAGCTTGTCTCCTCGCATTACCTCCAGAAGACGATGGCTACAGAAATATTAGAATAGCTGGAGGGAAGGGGCGGGGGTCACTCCCAATTTGCAGCTTCGCTTTCAGGCCTCTCAACTCAATTATGTGGCAAATTGGGCTCTGAGGAACATCAACGGGAGGCACCAGCAGGTCTCGCAGAGCAGTGTGCCGGGGTGACAGCTCTCCAGCGGTGCCGATGCCAGTGCTGTGGTGGGCTGTGGTGGTTCCCAGCCCTGGCTGGCTGCCCCGGTGCCACAGAGCCCGGCCGGGGGCTTCTCCTGGCCCAGCCCTGGTGCCCGTAGCCCAACGGGGGAGTGGGTGGGAGATAGTGGCTCTGTGCACCCCAGGGTCTGCCGGTACCTCCTTCCCCCACGCCAGTCTGGGGGCCTCTAGGTACCAAACCTGAGTTTTAACTTGTTTGCAGTTATTTAAGGTGTTTTGCTGCAGCTGCTTCCAGTTTGCTTTGTGCTGAAGTGGAGGAACCCCCATAGAAATCCTGCCTGCTGTCTGTGGGCTCTTTGCTGTGTCTTACACAAAAACTCACAGCAACAAAGTACATGAGAGCTCAGTTTGCTTCTTTACAACATCTTGGTTGCAAAACCAGGCAGGTTTGGGGGCTTCTCGGAGGAAATTGTTGGAAAATAGGGAGGTCAGATGAGGCCTGTGCTTTGGAAGCAGGTGATGGGGGGGGCGCTGGGGAGATCCCCCAGGTTTGGTCGAGCTTCTGTGTACCTTGTGTCCCAGGGCTGCGGTGTCCCCACCAGCCCGGCGGAGGGGCACAGGCAGGGCTGTCCCCCCAGAGCGAGCGTGGGGTGGGTGCTGTCCCCGAGAGCGAGCCTCGTGGCAGGAGGGCAGCACTGGGCAGCGGATCTATAACTGGGGCCGTGCCCAGGATTTCTTTAGGCGGAAAGATTCCTGTCACTGTTGCTCAGCTGTGCTGGTGGTGTGGGGTCACACGCAGCTGATAACAGACCAGGACCCACTTTACAGTTTGCTTTAAGAGAAAAATAGGGAATTACAGACGTAAAAACCTCTGGGGGGCAGAGAAAAACCCACCAGATCGCCATTAAATTTGCAAAGCCAAGAGCAGAGGATTTAGAAAGCACCAGAACGAAGTGGCATGAGCAATTTATTTTTATACCTGCAATTCCTGCATTATGCAGCAGTCTTTGATGCGCAGTGCCGTGCCCCTCACCCCATCGGGGTGGGTGACATCCTCCCCCGGGGATGGGTGCCCTGGTCCCCTGGGGATGGATGATGTGGTCCCTGTAAGAGGGTGCAAGATGGAGCAGCAGCTGCCATCAGTTGGCAGTGAAGCCGCCTGGCCAGCGTGGCCATTTCTGACCCACGTCTCTGTCCTGGCGCCCACAGGGAGCCAGAGAGGGTTAATTTTGTGACGAGGCTGCCTGGCACCAAAAATTGGAGCCTTCCAGAGAAATCCTTAGCGCTCAGCTTCGTGGCAGCGCTGGAGCCCAAAGGAGAGGGGCTGTTTGGTGCGAGGGAGGGCAGATGTCCCCTGGCCTTGCACATCTCCAGGAGGGGCTTATAGAAGCCAGCGGGACAGGCAGTGTGTGTCAGTTAGGGAACAGCCTGGCTCTCTGCGTGCTGGGAACGCTACAAAGGAATTGCAGTCAGGTTTTCAGCCAGCATGAAGAATCTGCGAAACCCATCAAGCCCAGTTGTGTTAATTGTGAGGAGGCCCCAGGGCGTGCGCTCGCTGGCTGGCCCTGTGCTCACACCTCCCTCCAGCCTCCCCCAAATGCCGGCTGGATCCGATGCCTTTCATTTCCTTCCACCACCATGTGCCCAGCCCAGACTGTCTTCTCCCAGCGCCCAGACCATGTTTGGCAGCGGAGAAGTGCTGGGAAACCTCGGGCGTGCTGCCCATAACATGCAGTCGCAGGCTGTGCGTGGCGGGGAGCGGGCTGTGCCGCTGCCGACGAGGACGCGGGGACGTGCTCGATGCTGCAGCTCTGCTTCTGCCATTCACTGTCCCTGTACCAGCACTTCAGGGGCTGTTCTCCTTTCCCTCTGCTCGTGTAGAAATCCAGGCTACATGCCCAGCTTTGGTTCGTGGCACGTCTCGGTGGCGTCTTCAGTGCCATCCCCATCACCTGGAGACATCCCCGTTTCTGCCACATTTTGCATCGTAACCGGGGGGCGAGAGGGAGCTGCTCTGATGGGGAGTGAGGCATCCAAAGGGGGCAATGCGCAATGAGGAGACCCCGGGGGTTCCCCAGCCCCTGCTGAGGGGTCCCTGCGGGGTGACCCACCCCCCGAGGTGCGGTGCTGCCCACCCTGGCTGCCCCTGGGTCCGGATCATCCTGGGGGCAGAGACCTCACCCTCCTCTGGCATTTATCTACGCATTTTCGAGTTTCACCTCCTTTCCCTCTGTTTGGGGAGGTGAGTGTTTCCGAGGCTGGGGATGAGCCCAGGAGCAAGTGCTGCTCTGTCCCCGCTCCCCGCTGGCTCGGGGGGGGTTGCCTTCCAGGAAACTTGCCTTCTCCTTCCAGAAGGGCTGCAGAAGTCCCTGCACAGACCAGGGCGCGGGAGCAGCCCAGGGAATGATGATGTGTGGATCAGGCCATGACAATAGATGCACAAGGCCCATGGATGTGCCTTGGTGTCTTGATGGGCATCTGTAATCCAGTGTCCTTGGCTGGTGGGGGAGCCTTTGGTCACAGAGGGTGTCCCAAGAGCCTGGGGTAGACGGTTCCTGCACAATGATGGTAACAAACGTAATTCCTAACCTGTGTGTCCTGTTCTAACAGGTCAGCCCTTTAAGCTTGACCCCAAGATGGCTCACAAGAAGTTGAAGATCTCCAATGACGGGCTGCAGATGGAGAAGGACGAGAGCTCCTTGAAGAAGAGCCACACGCCCGAGAGGTTCAGTGGAACAGGATGCTACGGTGCGGCGGGCAACGTCTTCATCGACAGCGGCTGCCACTACTGGGAGGTGGTGGTGGGATCCTCCACCTGGTAGGCAGCACCGTTGTCCTCCCTCTCTCTCCCAGAAGCCCTCAAATTTCCCCAGAGACGTTGTGGGACACACCAGGGCCAAGGCCAGGATTTTGGCAGAGCTGATGGGCAGGGAGGTGGTTGAGACCTTAAAACCGTGGCTGTGGCTTTCAAGAGCCACAGGAGTTTCTCTTTGGGTCGGATCCAGTCAGGCTGTGAGGTGAAGCTTGTGTCTTCATTCCCCTCACGGCTGATGCCTGCCAGGGCTGGAACAGAGGGTTCCTGCTGGGAGCGCCCGGCTGGGTCCCCTCTCGCCCCAGTGGGGCAGCAGGAGGTTGCCTGGGGAGGGAGCGATGCCTTTCCCCATCCGAGCCTCTGCGGGTGGCTTTTCAGTCACGTAAAACTGTTGCCGAGCTGCTTCCGTGGTCAGGGGGACTTCTAAAGCATGAGGTGTCCACAGCCGTGGGGCTGGGCTTTGTCTTTGCCGAGGCTGGGGGTCGCTGAGCGGAGCTTCTCCTCTCTTGCAGGTATGCCATCGGCGTGGCTTACAAGTCGGCCCCCAAGAACGAGTGGATTGGGAAGAACTCCTCCTCTTGGGTCTTCTCCCGCTGCAACAACAACTTCGTGGTGAGGCACAACAACAAGGAGATGCTGGTGGAGGTCCACCCGCAGATGAAGCGTCTCGGCGTCCTCCTGGATTACGACAACAACGCCCTCTCCTTCTACGACCCAGCCAACTCCCTCCACCTCCACACCTTCGAGGTCTCCTTCATCCTGCCGGTGTGTCCCACCTTCACCATCTGGAACAAATCCTTGATGATCCTCTCGGGTCTGCCCGCCCCGGACTTCATAGATTACCCCGAGCAGCAGGAGTGTAACTGCAGGCCCCAGGAGTCCCCGTACGTATCAGGGATGAAAGCCTGTCACTAGGCTGCCCTCGCCCTGCCCTGCCCCGCGGTGGCACCGGCCGTGCCAGAGGGTGCCGGCGGTCGGAGCTGGCCACCGGGAGCCTGCTGGTAGCCGTGCCCGAGAGCCTCCCTGCAGCCGTGACGCTCCAGCCAGCGAGCGCCTTCCCCCACGCAGCTCAGTTATGTTTTTTAAGGGGAAAGAGGAGGAACCTCAAACCGCGGCTGAGAATAAACTCCTGCTGGCGAGCCCCGCTTGCGCACCGGTGCGGCTTGTGCGACTCCTTGGTGGTCTGCTCCCATCTCTCCCGGAGCAGGTCGTCGCCTGGATGGTCTTGTCTTCCCTTGGGGGCTGGAAAGGCTGGGGTGGGTTTTTGGGTAACCTTCTGAGGTGTTGCTGTGGTCAGGGGGACGTCTCGCGTGTCCCCACGAGGCACAGATGGGGTTGGCTTTCTGGAGCCCGTTGGTAGCTTGTCTGGAGACCCAGGTGGGACCCCAGCATCGCTTCTTGGGAGGGGGGGGGGCCTCTCTGTTTGGCTAAAGTTTGGCAGCTTCTCTGGTGCGGTAGATAATTGCATGGACCCCTGGCACTCGGCGAGTGCAGGCGGTGGTTGTGCGGTGGGTGGTGGGTGGCGGTTGTGCGGTGGTTGTGCAGTGGATGCTCCGCAGGCGTGAAGGCGGTGCTGGGAAGGCCGGTCCTGCTGCCTCTCCCGGCCGTGTTCCCTGAGCTTGGTGAGGGTTGCAGTCCCACCGTGGAGGGCAGCCAGCCCTGGACCGCCAGCCCACCATGTCTCCTCCTTCAGGAGCTCACCAGGAGTTAGGGAGCCCCCCACCCTTAAGGACCAAGCCGAGGAGCATCTTGCTCCTGGCCCAGAGGTTTGGCAGATAGGTTTCCTGGGGCAGGGTCAGGCTGGCTGTGTCCCACCACATGTAGACCTTCATGAGTTCCATGCCTGGTGTCCCTGCAGGAAAAGTACATCTCCCCATGCACATCCCGGGTCAGGTCCTGCCCAAAGACCCCTCTCTGTGCTTTATGACCCAAAATCTCAATTTATGACCCCAAGTCTTGGCTCTTGGTTTGTTCTCCACCATGGTGGTGTAAGCGTGGAGCCATCTGGTTTGCTCTGTGGCAAAGGACGAATCCATCCCAGGGGCTCCAGCTCCTGGTTACTGGGTGCTTTTTGGCTGCCACCAGTGCTCCCGGTAACCACAAGCACCAAGTCCCACAGCCAAGCCTCAGTTTCCACATTTGCTTAAGAGCCAGGAGGAGCCAGTCCAGTCCCACGGGCCCCTGTGTCGCAGGGAGTAAGGACCCAGCATGGGCACCTGCAGCCAGGGTCGGTGGCACGATTCAGGGCAGGTGGATGCCCATGTTGCACCCAGGGCCGGTGGCACGGCGTGGCGGGGGTACGAGGGGAGGCAAGGGGGTCAGGCAGCACGGTGACCAGGATGGGCTGGTCTGTGCTGTTTGAAAACCCCTGATTCTCCCTGGCTGTGGCGCTGGCAGACCCCGCGGTGGCATCGCACTGTGGCCATCGGGCTGGGACCTTCGTGCTCCGCCGGCCTTTTCCTTCCTTTCTTTGGACCTTGCTGACAGGGAACTACCTCAAAGCGCGGCCTCGGAGGGGCAGGTGATGGGGAGGGTGACGGCACGTCGAGGCTCGTCCCACACGGGCTGTGGGAGAGGCTGTGGGACTCGGCTGGAGCCCGTTGGCCCTGTCCAAGAGTGGGGGCTCCCTGCCAGCAACCCGGCCGGGGGGGACACTTGTCGCTGAGTCTGGGGGTGGCAGCTGCCGGGCGATGGCTTTGTCTGGGGAGAGTGTGTATAAAAGAGCCTGTTTCTCAGCACAGCGTCCCCCTGCTTCACCTGGGTGACATTTTTGGTGACCTCTTGCTGCGGGAAGGGAGGGGATGTCACCCGCGGGGAAGGGATCTGCCACCTCCACGGCCAAGCCCAGGGGATTTGCCTCGGATCCCGGCGCGTTCCCGGGGTGCGTGGGGGGGGGCAGGGGCACATCA
>VXAK01016719.1:345274-393158 GCA_013399435.1 Arenaria interpres
TGTACTATGGGAGAGCGATGGAGCAGTGACCGAGGTGACAGAGGGCTGCAGGGACATGTGCTGACCCACCTGGAGAAGGGCAGCCGGGACCCATCTCCCCGCCGTCTGGAGGCATTCACAAAGCTGGCCTGGCCCCTCTCCCAGGAATACGACGGCTCGTCACAGCATCGTCCCTGCTCCGGAGCTGGGCCGCGGCCAGGGCAGCAGCAGCAGGAAGATGGTTAAATGGAAAGGAGTCCAGTTCTCCATGGCAACGAGCAGGAACTGGGTCAGCCACGGGATGCAGGAGGCAAAGCGCTCCCAGGAGTTTTAAAAGCAAACACCCAGCCAGAAAGGCAGAAAGAGCCACGGGGACAGGGCTGGGAACAAGGGGAGCCCGAGCCCTGTCCCCCCCAGAGCCGAACCGTGGCTCCCACCAAGTGTCACAGCGCAGCGGGGTCCCCAGCCCTGCCCCGGCTCCGGGGGACGGCAGAGCCCCGGGCACAGGGACAGGAGTCAGGGAAAGCTGGGGGCACTTCAGGGCCAGCTCCCGGGGGTGCTCCTCCTCCCATCCCTCCATGGCCACCCTCCTCTGCCTGGCCGCTCGGCAGCCCTGCCCCGGGAACACCTCCTGCCCCTGCTCCTCATCCTCCCTGCGCCAAGAGCCTTCTCTTCGCTCGGCCCCTGCTTCCCTGTCTCTCCCGCCTTGAATTTGGCTCTGGTTTATTCTCCAAGACGAGCAGGCTGACATACCTTGCTGGGGATTCTCTTTGCAGAAGCTGTCAATGTGAGAATCCTCGTTACGGCTCGCTCGTCAGCAGTGACAGTGCCTTGGGCCAGCCGGGAGCAGCGGTGCCGAGCCCGGACCCGAGCTGTGGGTACTCCCTGGGTACCCGGGAGCCTCGTGGAAGAGGCTTCAGCAGTACTCCACATCTAACATACAGTGCCTTTGCCGAGACAATCCTTCATTAATTAATTAATGCAACTGCAGGTCCAGCTCTGAGCTGTCGGGGCAGAAGCTGGGGACGGTGGCACGGGGAGGGCACAGCATCGGTTTCCCCGCGTTGCCTGTGGCCACGCTGGGGCTGGGAGCCGCCGGCCACACTCACACAGCCCATGGCAGGGTGCTGTGTGGCTTGGATTACTTTTTAACACGTACACAGCCAAATTAAACATCAGCTGGGAGTTTTTGAGAGGAGTGAAAAAATTTACCTGCATATTTTCACCAAGGCCTGTCAGAGCCGGGAATTCGGGGTGCCAGCGGGGTGAGCAGCGCTGCTTTCAGCCATTTCAGTGTTTTAGGTGAGACTCGAGCACTGATATTTTAGGCACCAAAAATGTGGCACTGGTTTGTCAGATCTCTGTCCTTCACTTGTCATTAAAAGCCCTCCGTTCTGTTCCCAGCTGTCTCGCTGTGTGACCTTGCTGTAAATAGCTTCTCTCGAGCAGCATCTTCATTTGTAAAATGGGCTTCTTAATCCTGCTCTACCTGGTAATGAATTAAAGACACTCTTAACATTTACACAGCACCTTGAGAACGGGGAGAGGCAGTGCTGCTGAGCTCAGAGTCACAGCGTTATTTCAGCACGGCGGCTGCACAGCAGCATCCCCTCAGACCACGGAGACACCCCCGCGGCTTCATCCCCAGGCTGAGCCCCCTCCCCTCTGCCCCCCCACACTGACAACACAACTGCCCTCACAACAAAGAATCCCTGGGGGAAAGCCTGTCTCTGCAAGACTTGGCTGTGTCTTATATCCCTGATCAGCTCTGCCCCTGGATCTGTAGCCCTGTGGCCCAGCTGAGCCCCAGCATCACTGCTCAGAGCCACATGGACTTCCTGGTTAAGTCACCCCCGCAAAAGTCCAAGAAATCAGGTGTGGGCATGGCCACCAGCACAGCCTGGCCTGGGGAGGGGGCAAGGCTGGGGGCCTGCCAGTGTACCCCTGCACCCATCCAGGAGAGGAGCAATCTGGGACTGGTCAGTGGGATTGGAGCCTTTTCCCCAAATATCCCTGATGACAGGGTCACATCACCTGCCTCTTATCGTCCTCGGCAACACCCATGTCCTCAGGGGCTCCTTGGCCAGGGGCGACTCTCCCCTGGGCCATGGTTCCGGGAAGATCCGCAAATTAGGTATCTAAAAGCCGGGTTGACACAGTGCTTAGAGACATGATTTAGTGATGGGTTTTGTCAGACTTAGGTGGATGGTTAGACTCAATGATCTGAAAGGTCCCTTCCAACCTGGGCAATTCTATGATTCTGTGATTCTAAATCCCCCAATACATAGGAGGAAGGGCTCTGCTGGGCTCTGCTTGCCCATGTGGCCCCAGCTCAGCCCCCCAGCATGTCTGCAGCCTGAAGGAGCCCCTGGCTCGTTCAGCACAGGCTGCAGCACTGTCTGCAACCTGGGTTTCACCTTAACCCCCGTAAAACGGGAGCCCCTGCTGTCCACACCATCCTCACTTCTCTTCACAACCACTCCTGGCCAGTTAAAGGGCAGCTGCAGCTTGGAGAAAGGCTTTAGGGAACAAAAGGTGCCTTTGTCTCCTCTGAAGGCCGTGCCAAGCTGCCACTGGGGCCGGGGCAGCTTTTCATGTTCAGTAGGGATGGTCCCAGGGTTGAGCACCACTCAGAGCAGACCCCGGTGAGGGTTCTTGCATCCAGGGCTTTGCCGGGCCCCCGCGGCCCCTGGCTCAGGGGTGTCCGGGGGGCACATGGTGGGACAGCTCAGGAGTACCATGTGCTGGCTCAGGAGCTTTGTGACTTCCAAATCCCAGCTCAGCTCAGCCAGGGGTTTGTCTCGGAAGAGACAGGCTGTCCCGGAGCTGTGCCAGCTCTCGGCAGGGTTTGCACTTCAGAGAAAAGCCCAGGAGAGCGAAGGGCCTTCAGGAGCTAAAACGGGGGTCTCAGGAACAAAGCATCCGGCAGGAGGGAGGGCTTGACCTGCCCTGAGCTGTGCCCGGGCACAGCGTGGGGGGCTCGGGAGCTCGAGGGTCAGCGCTGCACAAAAGAGACCAGCTGACTCTTTGAAAGGAAGAAGAAATGAAGGGAGCCTTCACCAAAATAGAAAGCTTTTAGAGCCAGGTCTCAGGCCAGTTCTGATGTGCTCACAAGGAAGCCTGTCTCTGCTCCTCCAAAAGCCGGTCCCACGGGTTTTTTGAGCTCAGCCCTTGAAGAAACACGATTGTGAGGGGTCTCTGTCCCTCTAGAGAGGCTCCTGTCCAGCCCAGCAGCCGCCAGGCAGGAGGCACCAGCTTCTTGGACCTCCTCTCCTGACACCCCTCTTCTCCTAGGCTTCTCCATCCACAGCTCCAGACCAGTGGTATCGGGCAGCATCGCTCTTGAACCCCAGTGCTGCCCAGTCATTCCCTGGACCTGAGTGATCGGAAGCAAAGGTAGTGAAGGAATTTGTAATTAAATTGCCATTAGATGGGTAACAGATTGTCTGGCAGCTGACAGTGAGTGAAAACGCTCTATTCTGTCATGTTTTATCAGCATGAAAACCATTTGCAAGTGCTCTAATTACATTCCTAATTGCCAATGTGATTAGGGACCTGCAGCTGTTCATTAAACGTGTGTCACCCTCAGCCAGCAATCTGTAGGAGAGAATATTTAATTAATTGAATAGTGCACCGGATGAGAAGAGGAGATGGACAAACCTGGAAGCTGAGTGAGGAGCAGAGGAGTCTAGCACCGAAAGGAGGTAGTTGGTGGCAGTCATCGTCTTCCAGCTCTGGGCACCGTGTCACACAACCTATTACAGAAACTTAATAAGCACCATCATAAAAAGATCAGGTTTCTGTCCATGTCACTCCCACAGGAGCTCTCCTGCCCCTATGGGCAAGAACTGACTTCTGATTTCCAGCCAAATTTTTATCTTCTGGCAGGGTATGTTCTTTGTCAATGTGACGAAGCTCTCCGTCACGCACTCTTTCCAAAGCAGCCTTTGCTCCCTCCTGGCTCTTCCCCCAGTGCATTGACAGTGACCAGAGCTCACCCAGCTCGCTCTTAGAGAGGGATGGAGGCTTCAAAGTGCCCTGCTCAGCTCCTTTCCCATGACACTGCACCCGTCTTGGCAACTCTTCCACCCTCCCTTCTTTCTCAAACGTGCTGACAGCTCAGCTGGGGTCCCACCTCTGCTGAGATGAGTAGAGGGGCTGGTGGCCCTTCAAGCCACTTCTTCTTCCAGAAGAGTTTGCCAGGAAGTTGCTTCCCAAGGAGGCAGAGGAAAAAGGAGGAACTGCATCTTTCATTGGGAAAAAGAAGGCTTGGAAAAGACCACCCAATGGCCTTGGTTCCCAATGCTCTACAGGGGTATCAGGCTGACCACAAACCCCTGGAAGTCCACCTGGAGCAGTCAGTTCTGCAGGATGGGCCAGGCACTGCTGCTCTTGTGAGCCTGGGAGATTTTCTCCATGGCCTCAGGAGAAAACAGCCCTTTTGAACACGATGGCAGAGATGGGAAACCCTCCAAATCAGCCAGACCCATGTGGACAGAGTCCTTGCTGCAGAACGCCCCCAAGCAGGGAGCAGCAGGCATCTGGAGAAGATTCTGCTGCCCATCATTTTGCTGGTGGCTGAAATGCTTGTGATAAAAATACCCAGAGAGGAGCTCGTTGCGCCTTGTCACTGCTGCCATCAGGAACATCCCTGGGGATGCAGCCGCGGAGGATGAGCAGGTCTACGTGCTGTCACGGGGCTCGGCGGAGGATGCTGCAGGGATGGACGGATGGAGCCCCCGGGGTGTCACAGAGCTGCTTTTCCTGCCCTGCTCAGCCGCTGTCACCACGCACAACACAGCAGCAGCGGGGAGCCCTCGCACATAGCCATGGTGGGGGGCTCCACTCACGGCCACCTCCACCCCACGCTGCAGCCACAGGGCTCCTCCAGCTGATGGGAATCCAACTCCGGGTATCGGCCCATGCCAAGGGCGAGGTGCACCAGCATCTTCAGCCAGGTCCCGAGGTAACTGCACCCACAGAGGGTCTCCTGTGCAGCCGGGCCCAGGGGAGCAGGAGGCAGAGCCACAGGTCTGAAGTGAGGGCTCCACTTCCAGTTCACCTTCTGCTTTTGGCCACCTGTGTCTCACCCAGTGGGTGATGCCTTTCTGCCTTGGCATCGTGGGTGTGAGGGGTTTAGCAGCTCCATCTCCACTGCCCCCTCCCTGGATCTTCTTGCTCCTTTCCCAGGAGGTGGGCAGCAAGCGTGGGCTCCTGAGCAGGGCCAGGAGTGCTGGGATCCTGCAGGGGAAAGGCTTGTCTCATGCTATTGAGACTTTCCTTTACAAGGCATTTCTCTTCCCCTCCCATTGTGGGTGATGCCTGCAAACGCAGGTGGGACACGAGGGCTTGCAGGAGGCACATGGTTAAGAGCATCTCCCAGTACTTCCAGCTCCTCTGCTTGCCTGAGCAGTGAGAGAGAGAGAGAGGGAAAAACATAAAAGTGCATACAGATCAGCTCATTTCTTCAAATCTAATGTAGTCTGGTGTCTTAAAATATTCTTGGTCACAACAGGGAGAGACTTAGGAGGCTTCACCTTAATCTCTGATTAATTTCAACTTAAGAAAATGTCACTGTGGATGTTTAATAGGAATTAATTCCGGGGTTGGTACAGTTACCTTCAATTAAATAGTCCCAGTGTTTCCTTACTCTTCAAACAGACACTAAAGCACATTGAATCCTGCTTCCCATTCATTAACTCAGCCTCCGCTTGGCGTCAGAGCCTGCGTTCAGCAGCCCAGAGTCATCACCGCCGTGGTCCGTGCCCTGTATGGCCAGTGAGGAGGAGCTGTGGCTCCGTCGGGGGGTGGTTTGGGCTGGCACCGGGCTCCGGCTCAGCCTGGAGATCATTTCAGCTGCAGCCTCCCAAGGGCGCGGGGCCGCCTGTCCTCATCCATGGACCTGACACGGTCTCTCTGCGAGATTGCTCCTGTGCACTTGCTTTTGGCTCGCAGGGACGTGACCCGGGCTGTGGCTACACCTCCTCGGTGGGGAAGGAGGAGGAATGTCCACGCTGCCTGCACTGCCCCGAGCCCCCGCCGCTGCCTCGCTCCCTAAATACTCCTTCCCCTCGGGGTTTCTGCACCGAGCCGTGCAGACCTGGGACGCTCCAAACTGAGGGTGAAGCACAAAAATAAGTTGCATGTTATTTGCACTCCTCTGAATTGTGTGTGAACAGCAATGCTGCAATTTTAAAGGCCTTTAAAAATGGTTAAAGATGCAGATTTCTCTGCTGGTGACATTTGCAGGTTGCTGTTGCTAAACACGCGGGTACAGCTCATTTGCAGACATTAACACACACATCAGAGGAGACTGAAACATTAACAGAGTGTTGCTGATCTCCTGCTATATATAATACTTGGTCTGTGAGTGTCCCCCAGACAGGAGCTGCAGCTGGAGCATCCAGAGCATACATCTTCCTTCAACACAGCCCTGGCGCTGCGGCCAGCCCCGCTGCTGTGTGGTGGAGGCAGCTCTCATCCCTCGTCTCTCCTGGCATCGATAAAGGGTGTCAATCCTCATGCGGAGTGGGGTGTTTCTGCTCTTCCTCGGCAGCAAGGTGTTGTAAGAGCATCCAGGTGGCTCCCAGGGATGCAGGAATTAAACACAGAGTGTGCAAGACATTGTAGAAAGTGAGACCTGGCTTGACACTGAAAGAGGGGAGATGGAGATGAGACGTGGGGAAGAACTTGTTTGCTGTGAGGGTGGTGAGAGCCTGGCCCAGGTTGCCCAGAGAAGCTGTGGCTGCCCCATCCCTGGAGGGGCTCAAGGCCAGGTTGGAGGGGGCTTGGAGCAACCTGGTGTGGTGGGACGTGTCCCTGCCCAGGGCAGGGGGTGGCACTGGGGGGGCTTTAAGGTCCCTTCCCACCCAAACCATTCTGTGATTCTATGAATCGGGGTCTTGGCGCTGACACTAAACTTGAGCAGGAGCAGGTTCTTCTGCCTGGGGCAGGTGGATTCCCACACACCCTGGTGCACGGGGGGATCCTTAAACCATCCGAGACTCCCATGGATGCACCTTAGGCACAGTCCTGGTACCTGCAGGCAGATTTCTCCATTCATCATAGGGACAAGGGGCTCCTCAGGGCTGGTTCCCAGGGTGGCAGAGGCAGGGCATCACCCCCAGCCCACTCCTCTTGCTTGGCAGCAGCGCTAATTTAGGCCAGCCAAAGCCCAGCTCTCATTAACGTGACGGGAGGAATGTGCCAAGCAGCCCCAAAGCCTCCCTGTCTGCTCAGCCCCATCCTCTCCAGGGTCAGGACCCAATTAGTGCTATGTGCCCTGGGTAGCTGCCCACAGCAGCCAAACCCGAACGACTCTTCCCTTTCACATGCCAGTGACTGGAGAGACATGGAGCAGCAATTACTTCCTCTAATTAATGGCCTAGGTTTTACCCAGTAATTTGAAAATGAGAGACTCCATAACCACCCCTAACACATGAGAGAGTCATTCCCCCATAAAGAGCTTTAAATGAAGATCTTTGAGCTACTGGTTACACGGGAGGCAATGAATTACTTGCTGCGTGTAGGAACAGACACATTATTTTTTGAGCTCAGAGAATTAAGTCATTCTAGTCTGTTGGAGATGAACCCGAGCAGACGGGAGGCAGAAGCCGGGCGTTCCTGGCAGCAGCGAGCTGGCGGCAGTGCCACCGCCGGGGTAATTTACAGCTCTTTGTTGCTAGAGCGTAATACATTATTAATCACTCATATTTTAGGAGCTCCAAATTTATATTGGCTTTAATTAGACTGGTCTCTTTTTAATCTCCAAATGTGCACAGGACTAATGGCAAATGGGAACGTCACACCAAGGGGTGCATTCTGGAACACTATTGTCCTCTCCTTCCTCAGACCCACCTGAAGGTTTGCAGGTGGCCATTAAGATTCATGCCCATGATGATGCTGCCGGGCTCCATCCCTCGCACCTCCCAAGTAATCAGCGATATCGCTTTGGAACTGCTTTGAGAAGTTAAAACCGAGGCTATTAGAGAAGGGACCTTGACCCATCTGTGTTGGAGGCAGGACCGGCGTGTCTGCAATGCAGCATCGACACAGGAGGGTGAACACTCCTGCACAGGAAAATGAGTGTTGAACGGGAACGAGGCATTCAGAATGTGTGATCAGCATTGTCTCCATCACCAGGGGGAGGAGGAGTGCTGGTCCTTGTCCCCGTGGGTTACCTGGGGCTGGCACGGAGAAGTCCTGCAGGGAATCTGGAGAGCAGGAGACCCTCGTGCAGCTCAGCTGAGAATGCTCTCCTGGGTCTGTGCCCCCGAGAGACGGCTCCTTCCCCAGCAGCCACCTTCTCAGATGCTTCTTACCCCTGGGATGCTCTTGCCTCTTCTCTTAACCTTCTTGGAGCTCTTGGGGTCCTTTGCTCTTCTCTTAACCCTCTCAGAGCCCTTGACCTTGGCTCCTCTTTTACCCCTCTCAGAGCCCTCGGCTCTGCCCCCAGCCCCTCTGGGCCGTGCCCCAGGTGAACCCTGTGGGAGAGGGTCTCACTGGAGCAAGGGAGAGAAGAACTCTCGAAGGCAGAGAGAGTTTGAAGCACATTTAATTCACCCACAGCACCCTGGCTGAGAATTTAAATGCAATTATGCAGAAGAGAAGAGGTGACAGTAAAACAGCCTAGCGCAGCGTAGGAGGGTGAATAGAGCAGGGCTGTACAAACGGAGGCAGCCCGAGGAACGTCCACATTATGTTATCATCTCCTTCCCCATTTAAAAACCTAGTATGAGGCTTTCAGCAGCATCCGTGCTGGCTGCCTAGGGCCAAACGTGCCTCAAATAGATACAAACCAGCACAGTGCTGGTCTTCAAAAAAAAAAAAAAGTAACAACCCAAACCCCCCCACATTCCCACTTTCAGCTCACCATAAAACGTGGGATTTCAGTCCATCCATCCACCGAAGCTGCTGAACCTCCACACATGCTGGTGCCCCTACGGAGGGACGGGTGGCAGGGCAGGGGGACACCACCGAGCCGGGGGGACACCAGCCCCACATGGCACGGCACCAGGAGAGAAATGGCTGTGCTGGTGCCACAGAGGAGCCACGGAGAGGGTGGGTGAGAGGCGCTGCCTGTCTCCTCACACAAAACCTCTGCCTCCGGCTCTGCGGTCACCACGGGGAAGCTGCTGGGTGCTTCAGAAGATGCTTGTGGGGAGACAAAGTCTACAAAATGAAGCAGAAAAACACTCTCTGCCCAAAAATTAAGACTCTGCTCCAGTCCCCAAAATGCAGCCTTTGCTCTGATTCCCTGCCCCACGAGGCTCAGGCACCAACCAGGGCCGGGGGGGCGGCTCGCAGGGACCAGCACGGGGAAGCCCGGCTGAGCCCTGAAGATGTTCAGTAAATACCAATGGGACCGAACCAGAGCTTGCCCATGAATGATTTGTCTCCCTGCCTCACACAGGGAGTCAGACCAGGCCATGATAAAAATCTGTTAAGATTAACAACCCGAAGAATTAGCCAGGAAGGAAATAGCACGGCAGTGAAACTCCTCAGCCCTGTGCTGTGAAACGCCTCCCCGATGGCAGCACCTACACGAGCCATGTATTCACACCACTCCTGTGTGACCCTTCATTTCACACACACTCGTGTTGCACAAAGCTTTTCTTTTCTTCCATAACACATAAATACCCACACAGGTTCTTTCCACCATTGCCAGCTTCTGGGCACTTCAGGATTTTGTGCCAGTCTCCTTCCCTGCTCCCCAGGCTGCTGAAAAGAGGAGAAAGCTCTACCAGGATGCCAGAAATGTCTTAAAAAAAAAAAAAAATAATAAAAGAAGCACAAGCCTTATTAGAAAACCAGATGAAAAGCTGAAATAAAATTATTGTACCTTAGGCAAAAAGAAAAAAAATCAAATCAGAACTCTCCCTTTTTTCTCTGTGTGTGTGTGTATATATATACACATGTTTAGAGAACTTCAAACAATTTTACTTCCATTTCAGCTAATCTTTTAACTCATTTTCAAGCACTTTTTAAAATGAAAAGACATTGGAACTCCTCCTCCTGAAAGTGCCAAGACCCAGTTTTTATATGAACCATTGCAAACCGTTTATCCACTCAGCAGCTTTCCGGAGCGAGGATTCACTGAAGCTGCACAGGCATCTGCAGGCACCTGTACTTTTCAACGAAAAAGCGGGGGAAAGTTTAATCCTGGGCCTCCCGGGCGCGTGGGAAGGGCCCTGCTGGGGTGACAGCTCCGATGGGGCAGGTCCCCTCCTCCTGCATCCTTTCCAGGGTCCTCCTCACCCCCCAGAGAACCAGCCCTGGAGCCTCCATTGTGCCCAATCCCTGGCTCTACACTCCTGCCCCGTCATCCTTATTTAATCTCTTCAGAGAAAGAAATTCCCCTCGGTCCCAGCCGTACAGACCCTCTGCACCGGGCTGCTTTTTATACATTGTCACCTTCATATTCCTCATCACCTGGCAGATCACGTATGGAAATAGCAGTGAGCCCTTTGGGATCCCTAGGGAGCACCCAAATTCCTGTTTATTCCCTGCCGATCACCCACTGGAGATGCTGGGAGCCTCCTCCAGAGACCAGCAACCCCCCAGCACCTCCCGGCCCCAGCACCTGGTCCTGCTGCCGCCCACCCCCAGCCTTCCAGCTCAGCAAACCTGCTTCAGTAGAAGGCTATTACTCCGATGTTTATTTCATCCTTACCCAAAGAGCAATAGAAAAGAAAAATAGTGGTTTTTATTTCCGTGTAGGAGAGCAGCGCCAGAGCTGTCTTGGGAATGGCTGTTCCCTCTGCTGCCATCTCCCCCTACACACATGGAATAAACACAGCACAGACAGGGAACGGCACTCAGGGAGCTGTTAGGGGGTGATTTCACTGCCCTGGCAAGCAGAGCTTGGGTGTGTTTTAACCGCTCTGGCTTCTGCTGATGACATTGCACTGGGGCGTCATATTTAAACCAAAAAAGCGCAGATCAGGAAGCTGTTTCTGCCCAGAAATAATTAGGAGACATTTTTTCCATATGAGCCATCGCCGTAACTTTCCTCATTAAAATATGTGGATATTCACAGAGTTCTGGGAATGCTCAGTTACCATTTTCATCTTTCATGGCAGGGTTTCTATTTAAGAACATTTTTCTTTCTTGTGGCAGCAGCCATGACATGGATACATCCCTGGATTTAGAAACCCCACCAGCTCTCAGGCTCCCTCTTTCCCCCCACTCCAAGGCTCAAATCTGCTCTGAAACAGGGACGCTGCTCCAGGTCAGGGCCCAGAGCAAAGCTCAGGGGCCTGGGACCAGGGCACGTCTGTCCTGAGCTCCGTTTGTCTGCAGGGTCCCAACCGGGAGCTCTGATTGAGATAGGGGGGGAACAAGGATGTAGCAGGAGGGGATGCCCTGGGGGGACAGGGGACCCCCAGCAGGGAGCCAGCGATGCTCCACAGCTTCCCAAGAAGAGTCAGTGTCCCCACCGCCACCCACGCACAGCGCGTTGCAGTCAGTCACCACTGATGGGTTGGCATTAAATATGGCCCCACGTCCATCCTTATCTCGTCCAGGATGAGCTTTAAATGCCCTCTGCGCCCCTCACAGCAGCGGGGACAGCTCGGGTGGACCATTCTCTGCTCATCGTGGCCAATCCCACCCCCCCTTGGGCTCACTACCCCCCCAAAGCCCTGTGAGGAAGGTGGCCCACCACAGAGGGCATTTGCCCGAGGAGCAGGGCAGTGGTCACCGAGGAGAGAGCACGCTGAGCCCCAGAGAGCCCGGGCTGCGGCGGAGCCACCGGGTGGCAGCTGCCGTGAGTAACGGCTCCATCACCCACCTATTAGTGAAAATAATGGAATAACAACACATCACGGGAAAAGCAGCTACCGTGACAGTGAAGGGTGCAAAGGAGCTAAAAATTGTCTGGTATAAATACTCCCAGCAGGTGAGGGCTGAGAGGACATTTCCTTCCCGCAAAGTTTCACGGCATAATCCTCCAGGAAGCAAACACCATCCCTGGAAAAATGCTGTGCGTGGCAGGGGGGGCCCGTCCCAGAGGAGACATCTGGGGTGAAAAGTGGCTCTGAGCAACAAAACAACGGAGATAAATGTCCACAAACATCCTGTCGTGAAGGGAGCCCGAAAGGAGTGATGGTTTCCCTCGGAGGGGAGACAGATGAGGAAGGGCTGGAGAAGAGCCTGTGAACCCCCCATCATGGCAGAGAAAGATTAGGGCTTTATATCCTCTGACACAAGGTAAAAAAAGATGTTTGCTGTGAGAAATCCCAAAGTACCAAGAAACAGTCCCCCCTGCCCAGCTCAGAAATGTCCTGTGGCAGCACCAGGGGGGGATGCTCGTGCCCAGCGCCCACCGCAGGGTCGCCGTGCAGACCTGCTGTAAGACACGGGGCCAGGATGCGTCACAAGAGGCCAAAATGACGGGCGTTTTCCTGCTTATCCTGCTATGCTGATGGCCTCCCGGTGCTCACTGCTCTGCCCAGGAATCCCACCAGAGCCCTGCCGGTGGGGCGAGCAGCAGGATTCTCCTTGGGAAGCTGTGGTTTTCCTGCTGCTGTAGGCAGAAGGTCAAGGAGTGGAGAGCAGAGAGGGATCAGTCTCACCAGGAGGGTTTTCTGGCTGCTGCCCTAGCCCAGCTCTGCTCAGCCTTCCCTGGCCAGCTCACTCCACAGGCCATGCTCCCAGTTAAACCAGTTCAGTCTCAGCTGCCACAGGCTCAGCCCCTGTGATCTTCCCCAGCTCATGGACCCGGACTGGTCTCTGATATGGGTGGATCTTGATGCATCAAAGGATCTCAGGACCAGGATCTCACTTCAGAGCTGCACGTGACTTCAGACCTGAGCTGCTCTGGGCATGGGGACAGAACAGAGGCTTCCCTGTGTCCCTTCCCCATGCCTGGGGGAGATGGATCAAGCCCAGGACCCCTCCCTGGAGTGTGTCCTGCTCTTGGGACAGGTCTCTTGGCTGCAGCATTTATTCATCAAAAAGGATAAGTCTCCACAGTCACTTGGTTGGTCTGTTTAACAGCAACACAGCAGTGTTGTTCCCTGATGAAACACACAGCTTGTGCTCAGCCCCTCAGGCTCAATGAGCTTTTCCCATCTGCCTGGACTGTGACAGTCCTTAGGCACAGACAAACATCTCTTTGGCCTGTGTACCCTCAGCTGAGACAAGTATATTCCAAAGAGAATCTACTTTTTTTTTTTTTTTCCAAAAGAAAAGTATTTTCCAGAGGGAGACAGCTGCTCCTGCTTACATTCCCCCAGCAGATCCCAACTTGTCAGAGGAACTGAAAAGCAATGGAGAACCTCGGGTCTAAGAGAAGAGGGAATTAGCTGCAGCCACTGGGCAGGAGACCGGACGCATTGGCTGAACACCAGGTTATTAAGTCACCTCTGTGATACTTCCAACACCATGTTCATCTACACACACACTTTCAGAGGTTTTCTGGACAAAGCCCTGAACAGCCTGCCCTGGCTCTAGGATTTGCCTTTGAGCAGGGGATCGAGACCCTCAGCAACCTCTTCCCACCCAGACCTCTCTCTGCCACTGCAAACACTCTCCCGCAACCTGATTTTTTCCATGATTCTGCTAGAACAGCACTGTCTTCTCCCATTCTCTGCAGACCCTGCAAGCCCAGACCACGGTGCTGCTCCAAATGCTCTTTTCCCATGGGGTCTCTGGTGGCACCTCGGGGTCCCCGGCCAGCACTGCACTGCCCCTCACGCTCGCCCTGTGCTGCCGTTGTTCGCACGGATCACAGGCTCCTGAGTCCGCACAGCATTCCCATGGAAAAGGCGAGCTCCCGGAGCGGGTGCAGGCTCCGTCCTGGCAGAGGGCTGGGACTGCCTCAGCAGCATCCCCGGCACCGGGGAGCCATGGCTGCCACCGTCATGGTCAGCGGGAAGGCGTTTCTCCTCTTCTCGCTTGCCAAAATCCACCAGAGAAACAGTGAGTCTTAATAAAGCGGGAGGGACGTGTCACTTCCCCCGCACTGCCTCTGCCAGGTTGGGGTTAATTAGATAATTACTCACATGTCACCAGTCTGTCAGGCACAAACAACACAGGGATTGCCAGCTGGGAAAGCCCTGGCTCCCTGATAACTCCATTCCAGCTGTCTTGTGGGAACATCCCCCTGACACCCACACAGATGCCTCGGGTCGGCAGAGACAGTGCCCTTCCACAGGCCAGAATTACTGCAATTTTAACTTTTTGGGGGGCTACTTTTTGCAACACATCAGCTTAGTTGCGTGATTCAGTTAAGGTGACATCCATGCAATGGAGGTTGTTCGCTGTGGTGTGCAGATGGGATCATCACTTGGGTGAAGTCTCCGAAAGCTCTCCATGAGCACAGAGCCAGCTCTTCCATCAGCGCAGGAGCATTATGCGCTTCAGACCACGTTTTTACGCTCAGGGTAAAGCATTACCACCACCTTCTAGGTCAATGGTAATGTCTTATCACACATTTTCTAGCACAAATACACTATCATTTTCAAGCCATCAGATCTTGAAGAATTACATTTCAACTGATGACACTTCCACACGTGTAACACAAAGCAAGGCAGCACCTTTTAAAGTCACCCAGAATTACATGTTATCCCGTGATGGTATGTCTCACAGAGTTCGCCTAATGGGGCAAGATGTGAAAATGGTGTTGTTGAGCCAGCGCTTGTGTTGGGATTGCCGAGTGGAAAACCTGCATGGGCAGTCCGAGGGACGGTGCCGGTGCCAGCATGGTCTCTGCAGCTCCAGGGAGCTCCAGTTCTGGAGAATGCAGTACTGTTCTTGCTCCTCCTGGTCCCCCGACCCTCCTGAAGTGAGATCCAGGGATTACTGGTCCTTTGGCATAGCTAACTCTCTTCTGCTACGTCCTCCGCAGCCAGTGGTGATGAGCAGAATTAGAAATGCTAAAAATACCCCCACTATGTAGCACTTTGCTACAGAAATGGCCTCATTCCCAGCAGCAAGCTCAGATCCAGCAAATGCACCCACAGCCATCCCAGCCCTGGGAAATTTGTCTCTGTTCTTATATTTGTCTCTGTCCACTATTAACAAGTGTAGACGTTTACTTCTCGGGTGTGTAACCACCATCAGCAGACACCAGGGCTCGCACCGTCCCCCAGTGGGCTGATTCGTGAAGGACAGAAATGCACAGTAAGAGCAGCATCCTCGCCAAGAGAGACCGTGCCGTCTTCCCACCCCTGCTGGCTGTACGGACGCCCACCTGCAGCCCACCTTCTCCGATTTGTGAGCCTCCAGCAGGACCAGACCTCCAGATCCTGCTGGAATGGGGTGAACCCCACAGAGATTAAAGGTCTTTGGCAAAGGCGTCAACCCAGCCTCACCACGTTCCCCAGCTAGAAGTGCACACAGCCAAATTCACACAAGCCTCTTAATACAGAGCCGTAGAAGAACCTGGCGCATTTCCCAGGTCCTGTGGCAGCAGCTCATTCCTCTCACCCTCAAACTTCATGGATCTGACACCACAAGCAGTGAGGAAGAACGGTGCAGCCTGAGAGGAGCAGCAGAGTGGGAGCTGCACCACGCAGCAGCCTCACGGAGGAGGGAGGGAGCGGAACTTGGCAAGGACTGAAAGTCAAAATATTTTATGCAAAGAGTTTATGGTGAGAATCGTGATGTTTGGCATTCAGATACACAGAATTTCCAAGTGCCCAAGTACAGTAGGAGACAATCAAGTGTCTTCTCCAAAATCTCTTCCACCTCTCCCCTGTGACCCTGTCACAAAGGGCAGAGGAGCAGCCAGGACCGTGTCCCTGCAGTCCCTCCCAAGGCAGAGCACAGCCCTGCAGCGCTGACCCAGTGTGGCACCACTCCATGGACCCCGCTGTGGATGGTAACAGTCCTGCAGCACCTTTGCCACAGCCTGAGCTCCTAGTTCAGCATTTTCAGCTCAGGTAATGAGGTTTTGCCTCCAAAAGTCACGGCGGGGGGTGTTGATCTGCACTAGCTCTTCATTCCACTGGCGCAGGGTTAACACACGAGAGGCTGATGCCAGGATAACTGAGCCACCCTCCCAGGCTGGTCACATCTAGTGGTCTCCGCTCTGCAGGTGCTGACCCACTGGCCCCCAGACCAGCCACAGTAGCTCACAGGGGGCACCTTCTCACAGCTGGGCAGAGGGGGACTTTCTGCTCAGCTCCCAGCACACACAAAAAACTTTGGGAAATCTGGTGGACCCCATTGGTATTGGTTAAAAATTACCAGGAAGGGCCAGATGGTGTGCCTGGCTGGGCACAGCTGGATACCAGCCCATAGTGCTGTCTCTTGCATTTATACAGTAATATGAGAAGTCAGCATAAGGAATCCACAGGCCTCGTGCCGTACACCAGGGGAGCGCCATCCTGGGGGCCTGCAGCAGCAGGGGTCAGAACCCCCCGAGAGTGGCACCAAAGAACTTTATGCCCTATTTCACCAGGGTCCCTCACCCCATCACCGGGCTGCCAGACCAGCTCCAGGCAGTGCTGCACCGACCCGGGGGTACCTGGCTCTTTTTTCTTACTACAGCTTAGATTTCCTCCCTTGCCTGCAGCAAGGGACCATGCCTGTGATGGCATTGTTGGTCTCCAGAGACCATGGGGGACAGCAGAAAAGCAGCATTTGTACCAAGGCTCTGAGCATTCATGCACTGGGGTGTGCGTGCGAGGCACAGACAGAAGCTTCACACAAGTCCAGGAGCCGTGATTGAACCACAAGCCCCAGGCCTGAGCAGCAAAAGCAGAAAGATTTGCACCTTCGTGGCCAGTTACCACATTGTCCATGTGCATTTGGCTGATGGAGGTGCAGCACACGCAGAGCGGCTCCAGCCACGGAAGGAGCAGTAAGTGCTGGGAAAGGGGAGTCAAGAAAAAGGAGGTTGCTCCTGGAGCCCAGGGAGGATTAGTCCTCGGCGCAGAGGAGGCTGTGGGAGCCCTTGGCTGGGGCAAAGCCGGGCTGGGCTCACCCTGCTCCATCAGCTGCTGGCCCTCTGCAGCCCCCAGGCCACCAGCACTGGTGTCCAGGAGCCAAAGTGGGTTTCTCACAGCTCTGGTGCTCACTGTGATGGTGATGGTGTATATCCCCTGGGGATTTTACTGGGAAGGAGCAGCTCAGGGATGAATGACGTTTATTCTTGTCCAGGAGAAGAATAATGGCCTCGATTACAGGCTCTCTTACACCAGCGCCTGTTGGTGGCTTCCCCCAGAGCATGAGCAGACGGCGCAATCTACCGCCTCATTCCTTGGCTGGCAGGACAATCTGTCCCGGGAACGCAGGCATGACCTGACCAGAACACACAACAGCCTGCAGGGCAGAGGATTCCCGCCTGAGTTGCATCCCCTTATAAAAAAAGCAGCAAATACAGGTACTAAACCTGACTTCCCAGAGCAAAGTCTAAGTTGAACCTGAACGTGCCTGGCATCTCCAGGGGAAAAAACAAAACGGCTGCAAAATGAGGTTCAGCAGCTTGTGATAGACCCACTCTCAGAACATCTCTGCTCGACACCAACACCAGGTCATGTAACAGGTCTGAAATGAGCCAGCACCCTGAAATAAACTCCATGGGTCCCCAGAGGCCACCTCACTCCCAAGAAAACACTGGGTACCGAAACGCAGGCATCCTGTGCCATTGCAGATATCCTATCCAATGCCATGGGCTTCATGGGAATCCCAAAGGCTCCAGGAAAAGGCAGTGGATGCCAACTGGGACATTCCGGATCACCTCAATCATCATCAAATCTTTGCATTCTGGTGCCCAGCTCTCACCGTGGGTGTCTGCAGAGAGCGAGGGAATCATCTAGGATGCCCATTTGCAGGCAGCATTGCATGTTCAAGGCAAACTCCAAATAACTGAGAGCCAACCAGCCCCGGGGCACTTTCTGTGAGGGTTTCATGTTCTCTGCCTCCCCCGCCATGGTTTAAGCTGCATGTTTTGCTGATCTATGAAAAGAAGATATCACCCTGGTAGGCATGCAAAAGCCACCGCATCCAACAGCTTCTAAAATGCCAGGTCTGAGACGTCTGTCAAGCTGTGAGTGGGTGGACGAAGACCCAAATGAAACAGAAAGACCCTCCCCCTGGGGACCAGCTCACCAGCTGTATGATTTTTTTTTTTCTTCTTAATTTTAAGGAAGGGGTGTAAACGTGGTGATGCACAATCGTTTGACGTTAAATGCAAGGGAAATCATATCCGTTGCCATGCAGATGCAGACAATAGCAAACCCAACACCAATGAAAGTCAGCAGCTGTCAAGGAGCACAGCTCATTGCCCTGCCAGCACGGCTTCCAGGCAAAGCATGGAAAAGAACAGAAAGAAAGGTCTAAAAAGCAGAGGGAATCAGCTGCAGCCCAAGCGAGACTGACTGCAGAGCCCTCCCACCACAAACCCCCTCGAACCCCCAGAGTTACACATATGTTCTCTGACACAGGGGGAGGTTTTGCCTTCCTCCTGTCCCCTTTCTCCCACCAGGGCTGGTTCTGTGCTTCGATGGCTGGAAGCTGCCCCATCTCTGCGTTCCTGGATGGCTCCATCCATGCAAACATCCACCATGGACACTGCTTCCCCCCCCCGGCATTTTCCCAGCTCCTCCAGCAGCCAGAGCCCGGCTGGGCCAGCCGAGCTTTCTGTGGCCAAGGACAGACACTTTGGGGCTCTTTCCACCCACTCCGGGCCAGCACAAGCCACCGCAGACAGACAGACGGCCATGCTGTGTGCACATTGCTGCAGAGGCTGCTGGAAGAGATAGGAGAGACCCACTCCCCCCCCGGGGCTCACCCAGCCCCAGCCTTGGGGGGGCTCCGGGAAAAACAGTGCAGAAATAATCACACTTTAAAATGATTTGTGTTGGTTTTAAATGAGTCTTTCCTTTCCCCCTCAACACCTTCCAAGTGTTTAAATCAAGATGACTTAAGAAGACCAGCTCATCTCCACCGGCCCATGAGAGAGACCGACCGGCTGCAGCCTGTGTGCCAGGGACACTATTATTATTGATTTTTCCAATGAAAAGCCTGACAGTGCGGCCAGTGCCTACAACAGCCTGAGACAAATAACCTCTCATAAATTTCCTGATGAATCCGTGTTTTCCACGCTTTCTCCCCCTCGGTACAGAAAGGTCTCGCAGGCTCCGCGGTGAGCCCCAGCCCACACAGCGCAGTGCAGGGGGGTTTACTCCTCAGTCTGGCATTGAACCCAGACAACAAATAAAACCCACTCTGGATTTCTCTAAAATGAAAATGTTATCGTTTTCTTATTGAACTAAAAACCTTTTTTTTTTTTTTTAATTTCATTTGGAGGGGTTTTGTTTCACTGTAATCTGAAAAAAAGACCCCAGAAAACAAAAAAACCACACTGTGTTTCAGAGCATTAATTTGAAAAGAAAAGTATGATTGTTTTCTTTAAAAATCTCAAGATTAAACATTTCAGCTTTCCCCTGAACAGTTACACTTTTCAATTTACCTTGGGTATTTGAATAACTTCACTCAGGCTCCATTTTTCAAGGAATAAGTCATTTTCTAACAGCGCCTCACCCCGCTCTTCTTACAGGCAGAATCCAGCCTTGGTCAGGCCCTGCTCCAACAGCCCCTGCCCTTGCAAAATTACAGTCAAAATCCATTACGATGGCAACCAGCCCAGCCTTTCCCTCAGCTGTATCTTCTGTCTGACAGGGTAAAACCCTGTTCATGGAGTATTTTGCAATAATCTTCTCTCTGAGCATGATTTCCCCCTGACACCAAGATACCTGATTTCCAGATCCATTTTCCTCCCACCAGCTTTTCTCCTTTCATTGCTTTCTTTTTTTTTTTTTTTTTTGTTACCATGCAATTTTTACTGCTGGGAAAAAAAAAAAATTTAGAATCTCTTTAACCACCTTGCCTTCCCCAATATGATCCAATCTATCAGCGCTGCTGGCCCCAGCCCTCTCCTCCCAGGGCTGCAGCCCACGCCGCAGGGAGAGGGGCAGATGGAAGAACGCAGTGGGGGTTTAATTGAGATGATGGGACAGATCCCGTCTCAAGGGGCGTCTGACAGCCCCGGGTGGATCAGACTCAGCTCAGCCCTTACACGGGGATGCAGAAGGGCATTGGAGCTGCCCCGTCCCCTCTTGCTGGGACAGACCCATTGACAGCGGGCACCTTCCAGCAGCTGCTTTAGGAGGTTTCATGCCCAGGATTCCTCCTCCTGCATGGTGACGCAGAGATGGGCCGCTCTCTCCTATCTCTCCCCCTATTCCCCCCCATGGGGTGGGGGCTGCAGCTCCCTACGACCCCCTGGTCTCACTCAGCACTGAGTGGCAAATAGTGATATCAATGGAGCAAGGAGCATCCCCGGGGTCTGACATGGGCACGACCTCATCCCCCCACAGAGAGAGCCCCCACCCCAGAAAAAGCTGAGTGTAGAGGCAAACCGGTCACCCCCAGCCCAGTCCGGGCAGCCCAGCACAGACCAGTGCAGACCAGTGCAGCACAGGCCTCCCTGCAGCCGGCTTGCTTCAAGTACGAAGAAGGGACCCCGGCAGATAAAGGTCCTGGGTGCATTGCGACCCCTCGCCAGAGCACCAGGTTTTGTCAGGGGGGGCTCCCACGAGCTCCCACGCCAAACCCTTTTTTAGGTCAGCGATGCTAATGACACCACTCTCATTTTCAAGTCCTTTTGCTAAGCACAGGCACTTCCCCTCTTCCCTCTCGTTGTTTTTGAGGCAGTTAATGAGCAGCAGAAGCCCTTGCTGAGGGTTTTTTTTTCCCACTATCATGTATAATAAATGCGGTTTTGATTAAATTTTTACACATTGCTTAATGCATCAAACGGGAGCACAATATTCCACTGGCAGCACAACACACCCCCCTCAGCGGAACATTCCCTTCCCAAACCGTTCCTGCAGCAAGTGCCACTTCCCCGCTCGGCAGCGAGGGCTGTGACAGCTTCCTGGGGGATGCGAAGGCAACAGCTGCTCCCAGGCTTTCAATCAACATGACTTAATTCTTGCAACTCCAGTGCAAACATATTTATGGTAAATAACCCATCTCAGACGGAGTGAAACCAGGTAACCTTTTCAGTCTGTGCAAACATACACTTGTTTCTGGCAGAAACTTGGAATCTTATTCATTCTTAGCACTGTATAACTGAGTAAAACAAATGGTCTGTTTAGACCCACTTTAGTCAAACTTGAGTCTCATTAAAGCGCATCCCAGCCTTGGCCAGGGCGGTGGGGTTTAGGGAACACAGGTGTTTTTCCCAAAGACCCCACGTGTTCAGTCATGCCCCCGGGAAACACTCACCACTCGCTGTTTGGGGATGAGGATAGGGACATCATTCTTGCCAACACCATGTCCTGCTGCTGGAGCTGCTGGGCTGGGAGTCCTGGGCAAATCCAGCAGCGTCCTGGACATAGAGATGCTCCAGAGGCCAGAAGAGGTCCTTGCTTCTGCCCTGGCTCCAGGCTCACCCACTCTTCATGGTCTCGTTGGCTCCTGCTCAGCCATCGGGTCCCTCTTTGCCATCACCTCCCCAAGGAAGGGAGGGAGGGAGGACACTGGGGAAGGGACAAATCCCAGCAGGCTCCTACAGAGGAGAAATTGCCCCCAGAAGCCAACCAGACACCAGCCCTCCTCCCCACAGACCAGTGCTTATAACTCTTTCCAAATTCCCACCAAAGGAGTTGCAGCAGCTCAGGGGCGATGAGCTTGTCAGTGCTTGGGTAATTACAAGGGAGTGAGGAAAGGCTCAGGTGAAGAGCATCAGGAAGAAATCTCTTTCTAGAGAGTATCAGCTGTTTCTCCATTACCCAGACCACTTCCTTGGGCTTTTCTCCTCTGTGCGGCATAGAACTCCTCGGGCTCTGGCTGGCAGAGGGGCTGTCATTGCTGCTGGTAACAGCCTGGGGGGTGGGAGCCAAACACAAGGGGTTCCCAGGAATGGCTCGGGGGTCCCCGAGGGGCCAGGCTCCTGCGCACCCCCCAGCTGGAGTTTCCCAATACAGAGCTGGAAATTGCTCCTCACCTCAGGCAAAACCTGAGAAACCCACATCAGGGGGACGTTTCCTGAGGGGACACACGCGGTGGGCAATGGGGCACGCTGTGACCCTCAGTGGTGTGACATCGGGCAAGGCTCCTTTGGAGCAGAACGTGGTGATTCGGAGCAGGGCAGCAAAGCCGGCGGGTGTGCGGGGTGGGAGAGGGCAGCACTCACTGCCCCTCGCAGGCACGCGTGAGCTTCCCAGCCCCCCGGGGAGCGCTGAACAGCCCCCCCTTGTCACTGAGGAAGCACCTGGGAGCTAAGAAAAAAAAAAGTAAAATAACATTTGAAGTGCCCCATCAAAAACCACATCCTTTTGATGAAGAACGCCCACCTTTTCCTGCTACAAGAGAGACTAAAAAGAACTAGAAGGAAAAAGGCGATAGAGGATTGAGCCATGCTGCAGAGCTCGGGCTCCACGTCGGGGGGGACAGACACGGCCCCGCAGAACCAGCCCTGGGGCCGGTGCTCCTGCCAGAGCCACGGCCAGGACCCTCACGGCCCCAGCGAGACAGGGACCCCCAGGTCACATCTCTCACACACCCCTGCTGCAGGGACCGGCTCTGCCCGAGCTCTGCCTGAAGGCTCCGCGGCCATTTCCCCGGCAGGAATTACCCCTTTCCCAGCTCTTCCAACCTGTGCGTATCCCCAAGCTGTAACGGTGTTTTATGGATTAAAGCCGGGGAACGGAGAGAAACAATGCCACGGAGATCACAGCCGGCGCTTTCATTGGGAACAGGGGAGGGATTTCCATCAATGAATCACTTGACCGTCTTTTATTTCATTTAGGATTTTATTACAGAACTTTGTAGTAGCAGTTGTGATTAATCTGGATAATTCCCGCTGGCAATAAACACTAGGGCAGTAAATTACACGTCATTAACCAGCCGTTGCCCACCAGGGCCGCCCAGGGGGAGGCTCTGCCGCCGGCAGGGAGGGGGAGTGAGGCATCGGTGTGGTTTGGGGGGATCACAGCCCATTCCACACGGCGGGAGCCGTGCTGGGCTATGCGGAGAGGGGCTTTGCAGTGCAATGTGCCCCCACTACCAGCCTTTGCCTGCTTCTCAGGGCAGGTGGATGCCTGGGTTGGAAGCTGCTGTGCAGAATCTCTAGGAGCCCTGGGACCCTCCTGTCCCAGTTAAAGACCAGTTTGTAACCGGGGACGAATGACAGCATGATGGGCCGGGTTTGCAGTGGGAAAGGGGACACACAGCACCTGAAAGCAGGAACTGGTGTTCCTGGGCCACAGGGTCTCCAGCTACCTGGACAAACAGCAGAGCCCCCTCAGAAAAGGTGCCCTGCTCCGTAAATGGGTTTTTTGCCCTTTTTCCCCCCAAAAGTGAGCTCAATTTCCTTCCAAGGGAGGTACCTCACAGTGTGGGTTTGGGGATGGCTGTGCTTAGAGGCTGTATCCAGGATGCTGTATCCAACGACACCGACCCTGGTGCGTTTATCACCATCTTACACGCAGCAGAGCGGTGTCCCACTGACGCCGCAGCAGCCACGAGCAGCTCTCGGGTCCCATTAACTAACCTGGCACAAACCCATCAAGCCTGCGTGTGAGGACAGGCCCTTCGGAGAGGGCGGCCTGGGAAAAGAGTGGGAAGGAGAAAGGAGCCCAGAGAGTGGCTCTGGCACGTGTCCCCGTGGGCTCTGTCCCACCCAACCTGCCCTCGCTCTCTGGAGCCCTTCCCTGGCACCCCGCCTGTGCCAGGTTCCACCCCGGTATTCCTGCTGGTGCCGTTCCACTCAGTGTCAAACTTCTCACAGGAGCCCCTGAGCCCCTGCCACCTTGTGCCCGTCACTGCCTGAGCTGTGCCTGGGAAATACCCACACTGAAGTCCCTGGCCTCGGCTGGGCGGGCTGGGTTTCTCCGGGGGACACAGGAGGTGGCACCAGCCCCAGCCAGGTGCCCCCGGAACGAGGGGAAGGTGTTCCATCTGTGTGGCCCCTGGCCCACCATCCGGCTGCCTGTCAGGAGGGGCGCTGGGGCTCAGCCTGGGCTGAATCACCGACACATGGGGAGCTCCGCGAGTGTCTGAGCTGGCAGATGCTGCTCCTCCTGTCTGCCGGCGTTGGGTTTCTGCCAGAAACCAGAAGGAGAAGAAAACTGGAAGGAGTGGCTGATCTGAAGGCAGCAGGATGGAGAAGTGGCTCTCGCTCACGGCTCTCGCCGCGCAGCTCTGATTTGTGAAGCTTTTGGGGCAGGAGTGTCATCGGGCATCCCTGGGGCTGTCCCGGGTCACACGGAGGGACGGGCTGTCCCGGCAGGAGGTTGGTGCAGGACCTGGAGAGCCCTGCGGTGCTGGGGATCACAGGCAGGTAATGGTAATGGGGAGCTGAGCTACTGGCAGCGTGGAGAGTGTGGATGGGGGTAGGAGCAGGGGTCCACACCAAGGGCCTGAAATGAGTTTGTGGTTCAACTCCACATGAGGAGTGACCCCCTGATGTGCGGGGAGCTGGTGCGGCAGCAGAGCCGCGGGAGGCGGGATGATGGATGTGGTCCAGGCGAGATGCTGGTGCAGGGATGGAGACTCCAGCACCCTCTGCCCGTCCCCTCGCCCCCCCAAAGCCCCATTCTCTGCCAGGAGCTCTCTCTCCAGCCGCTCCTCCCTGGAAAGCCCAGGGGCTGCTGGCACTGGAGGGGAAACAATCTGATCCAAGGCACATTTTGAAATGGTTTTTATTTCCCCGGAGAGGCTGCAGCAGTAGTTCTGAAGGGAGAACAGTTAATGCTCAATTTAGCTCCACATGACCTAATTTGCCACCGCTTATTCAACAAGGGAGAAGCAAAGTGGAGAGAAACCCTTGCACATGGACCTTGGGAGCTGCTGAGCTCCCGGGGGCACCGCGGGAATGGATCTTTCTGCTGCGGCGCTTCTGCAGGTGGCTCAGCGATGAGCGAGCAGGAGACATGAACTGGTGCCGCTGGTGCAGGAGACACAAACTGGTGGTCCCTCAGTGGGTTCTTGGTCCCCTCTGAAGCCGGGCTCCGGTGTTCCAGCTCCTCCAGCAAGACCACGGCTAACAAGCATCTTCCCTCGGGCCATCTCCTGCGATCGCTCTCTGTGGGGAGCTCAGGGGGGTTACCTGCTCTGTCCACCCTCTGCATTATTACACAAGTTGATAGCAGGGAATTGAATACTTTTTTCTAACCCAAAAGCACAGTGCCTTTAAATCTAGTATTTCTGACCTATTTTGTGGCCCATGCTTCTGCCTGGTCCCTGCTCTCCCAACAGGGAGAGCCGCGCTCCCCCCTCCAGCCGTCCCTCTCAGGGGTGCAGCTCCTTCCCCTTCCCCCAGACCTCTGTCTCCCACATCGCTGCCCCTGTCACCTACACGTCTCCATCCTTCAGGTGGTCTTGGGACCATGATTGCTGAATCTCGGGTGCTCAGGCGACATTGCTGCCCGCTGTGTTCTGTTCTTTGGGTTTGGACACCTTCCTGCACCATCTGCTCTCCCGCTGAGACCCCAGGAAGAGAAACGCAGATATGCCAAGTCGTGCCCTCTTGCCATCTCCCTGTCACTGGAGCGAAGGCTCTCCGCTAACAAATGGCACGGGACGTGGTCTTGTTGGAAGCCAGAGGCTTCACAGCACCTCTGTTCAGCCCTCGGTCTTGTCGTCAGCTGTCAGGGCGGCTCCATCCCCTCACCCCTTCCCCAGGGCTCTTCTGCTGCTCTCACACACCTGCCTTTCCATTCCCACTCCACAGCGGCTCTGCTGCAAACCCCTTCCCCGCTTCCATCCCTCTCCCGAGCCAAACCTCCCCCCGAACAATCTGTGTGGTTTCATCTAAAGCCAGAGGTGCCTTTCTGCAGCAGGAGATCGCGCTGCCCCGTTTCCCTTCCAAAGGGCCTGTTTCCAACGTGCCATTACTCTCACATGTAATATGCAATATTTTTATTTAAGAAAACAAGGATAAATGTTTACTGGTAAACATTTCAGGGAAGTGTGCCAATGAGCATATCCTCCTATTCCTTAACGAAATGTAAAACATCAGCACGCTGCCAACCACAAGGATTGTAATGTTTTTGCTTTCATACATAAAAATGTCTTACTAATTAATCATCCTCTCACAGTAGCCAAAACTGAGGCAACTCTGCCATATGCTGCTGCGCGCCGGGGCTCCGTGAGCTGTGAAATATTTAATACTAATCAGACATGGAGAATATTGCTCCCTCTCTGCACAAGCAACTGCGCACCGTTGCCTCAAAACGAAAGGTCATACACCATACACGCAGCGTGTCTCCCGCATCCCCCTCCATCTGCTCCGACGGCACGTCGCTCCCGGCGGGGGTCTCACCGCCCTGCGCCCGCCCGGGGTGCCCGGGCACTGCTTCACACAAATCAGGATCAACCGCAGCTGACAACAGCAGGAAAACTCAGGTGAAGCAACGTGAGTGACAGAAATACCTGCTGCGAAGGTGATGCCTGACAATTGCTGCCACTTCCGAATTTTCACGGCGTGTAGAGGGGTGGTGAGGGGATGGGGCATGCCTTCCAGGAGAATTAGGGATAGGCGAGGCTTCCCAACAAGCTTTAACGTCACAAACGACGAATAAATTCTGGAGATTTATTCGTCTCCAGAATAAATCACAGATTCCCACTGGTCTCACCAAATGGCTTATGTCAGAGCCCCTCCAAAAGAAATTCCCCAGAGCAAGTTTAAAAAATGCCTTAAAATAAATTTAGAACATTAAGAAGTGGTTAAAGAAGAGGCAAAGACTTTAGTTCCATGAGAAACCATTTCATTTTTCAGAGTCTCAATCTGCTGAGAAGCAATTTTGCTGAAGCCTGTTCTGATCTTTTGTTTCCTTCAAAACAGCAAAAATCGTGCCCTCACTCCCGCCATGACACTTCTGTCTCCTGAGCGACAGGACCAGGAGGAGCTCGGGAGATGCCTCCATCAGAGCAGGTACAGAGCCTCCTCCTGCTCGGTGGTGCTGGGCAGACCCGAGAGCCAACCCCATCCCGTGTGGAATAGGTCCCACCACACCACGTCGTTGGTGCTTCTCACCTCACCTGGAGCTCAGCTCAGCGACCTCCACCCCCAGCAGCCTCAGGGTGGTCTAGCTCCAAACCCGGGGTTCCAGAGACCCCAAACAAGCCAAAGTGGCCCACAGTCAACCTCAAATGAGAGCAGCCTCCTGACAACGCTGCATCAGCTCTGCTCTCCAAGAAACCTCACTCCACACCTTGGCTGCCCAAGGCTGGGAAAACATCAGTCTTTTAAAAAAAAAAACAACCTTTGGAAAAAAAGAAACCAAGCGATTAGGAAGAAAAAACCCCACAGATTCATCAGAGAGAGTGTGGGCTGGGGGGGGGAGGGGGCAGAAGGTTAAGGGGTAGGGATGGTGAGAGACCCCACAGATTCCCAGCACTTGGAGCCTTTGCAAACTCCATCCCAGAGCACTGTTCTCCCACCTCCACGGGTGTCCCAAGCATATCCCCACAAAAAAGTGGTCCTGTTGGGGTGGGAAATGAAGAACAACATGGCATGTGCTGCTGGAGAGCCAGAACCAGCTGGACGGGTGCTGAGGGATGCGCTCCCCACACCAGGAAGCACAGGGGCTGCAGGAACCAGCCCCAACAGCAAATTAGCGACCCACAAACAGAAAGTATGAAAATCCACAGCAACATCTCAGATCTGCAGGAGAAGGAGGCCGGGTGGCTGGAGGAGAAGCCAGAAGGAAGAGGCTGAACTGCCTTGATGCTCTGCCTGTCAGACACGGAGCAGTCAGAGTGCTCCTCCGTCACCTCGGGCACGGGACCCACCAGTGACACAAATCCGGCACAAACCCGGGGAAATTGTGGCCCCGGATGACCAGGGACACAGGGTCAGTGAGAGATGACCTTCATGCTCAGAGCTGGGGGAAGCTCTCCCAGATGAACCCGCTGAATTTAAATGTCCACCTTGGACATGGAGGCTGTGAAAGGCCCCAAACACCAGCGTGGGCTGGTGGCCAAGGAGGGACGAGGGGCTGCTGCGGGAGGGAGAGCATCAGCAGAAAGCCAGCGTGGCGCTTCCTTGCTCCGAGGCTGCGGCTGCTGAATGTAAGAGGTCAGGACATCCCGCAGCCCCAGGATTTAAAGAACGTGTGTCTCAGTGCAGCTAGGAAACGGCTGGGGGGTGAGGTCCTTGTCACCTCCCTCAGGACTGCTCTTTCTGTGCTAATAGCTCTAAGGGCATCCAAAAGTCGAACAAGCTCCAAGTCCAGTGTCGGGAGAGGGTTGCCCCGTGGTAGCCGAAGCAGCAGGTGCAAGAGCCTGGGAGTCAGCACACAGGTCCAGCGGCTTCACCACTGCCCACAGCAGCCCCTGTTACCCCAAAAGCTCAGATCCCCCCGCTGTGCTCCTCTCCCACCACCACCAAAGAGCACTGAGCCTCCTCTGCTGATGCTCAAAGTGCTGCCGTGTGACAAGGCCCTGGCAGCACTCGGGCAAAGGACACGCACCTCCAGGAGCTTTTTGAGGCTCTGACTGACCGAGATGCCCGGAGGAAGAAGAGGGAAGGTGCTGCCTCCTCACCCGCTCGGCCCCGCATCCCTGTGCGTCTCCATCGCCGCCCCCACCTGCTGCTCCCCCAGCAAAGTGCCTGCAGATCACATCCCACTCCAGCAACCCCAGGCAAATCATGCGGAGACCATAACTCTGGGTATGACATTTAATAAATGGTGTGGATCATACACAGCACCTGAGACTCACGTCCTGGTGGGTGTTATCGCTGAATAAATGCCTTAAAAGGCTTTCTTTTTAATTATATTCATAAAGAACAGAGGTGTATCAGTCACTGCCCTTCCATTACAGCTATAAAGAGAATCACAAACAAATCATTAATACACATAAAAATGGCAGGTAATTAATTTAAACATTAGCATAAATACTATCCTATGACTTTATTACCAGCTCAACCTTCAGGAGGCGAAATCGATAGCATTAATTCAATAACATCTTCCAAATTAGTTATTAGCAGTAGGTAGGAGGTGGTTTGCCAGGGCTCGAGGCTGAACTGCGAGACCACTAGGGCCACCCAAACGGCTGCTGGCGAGCAGTGCGAGGATCTGCGTGGCCGTGGGTCACTGCTCGGAGGTTACGCTGACGAGGCTTCCCTTGGCGCGGGGGTGGCACAGGCTGAGCAGCCCCTGGTGTTGTGTACCCCTCAAACGCCCCAGGGCTCAGCCCTTTGCTGTTCACACGCCAGCACGCCCCAGAGCTGGACACACAATTTACCGCCTTGGCTAAAATCATCCGCAGCCAAAGCAGCCCCTTCACCAGCCACCCCGAGAGGCTGCTCCAGGAAACCACCTCCTGCTCCTCGGACCACGGGGACTCGGGCTCCCTGGGGCAGCCCAGGGAAAACGCAGGGCTGAAAGCCACCAGCAGAGCTTTCATTTTCATAGCCTTGAATCTGTTTTTACCGGCCTTTACTCTTTTTACCCCTCAGGTGGGGAGGTGTTTGCTCAGAAGATGAGCCTGTGGGCACAGAGGTAGCCCCCGGCCACAAGTCCCACTCTGTGCCGGTGGCCAGCCCCGCTGGGCAGCCACCAGCTGTCTGCCCAGGGCCCGCTCAGCCTGCGAAGGGGTGACGCGCTGCACGGCTGAGCGCTGCTCGGTGCCTGGGGAATAACTCCCTAAAGGCAAAATTGGCCCTATTCAGTTAATTGAGTGGGCACCACATACACACACACAAAAAAAAAAGAAAAAAAAGAAAGAAAGAAAGATCAGGGCACAGCCAAAGAAAGAAAAAAGCTCCATGACACAGAGCCCTTTCAGAGAATGGGGAGAGCAAGAAGAAATCCATTGTGTGTGTCAATTAACTCCGCAGCCAAGGTGTTTGGGCACGCACCGAGGGGGAGAGGAGACTCTCCACACCAGTGTGAAGAAATGGGTAATTACTTCCCCTGCACTGAGGAGACACACAGACTAACGAGGGGAAGGACAAAGGGCCTTTTATTTGCTTTTTGGCCGCGCGTCATGGATGGCGACTGCTCTCTCTGTGCCTCTCTGCTCCTTGCTGAGCCGCACCAGGCTCCGTGCAAGGCAGTGCCCGTCCCCGTCTGTCCTGGCCAGGGCAGGGATGAGCAGGTCCAGGCAACAGCCCACCCCACCCTTCCCAGCAGACAGCACCTCATCACAGCCCAAAAGAGGTCAGGAGAAGAGCTCTTCTGCATCACAGACTGCCCTGCAGCCTCTGGGCTGGCTGGTACAAAGCCCTGCAGCCCCACCAGCCAAGCTTCACTCCACAGCTCTCGTCCCCTCGGGTGCATGGGGCAGAGTCTCTGGGCTGAGATATTCACCAACCTCCTAGAGCGGGTACCATCTAACCTTGGGTGTGCGGGGCAAGATGCCAATCGCCCTCCTGCCCTGACCTACAGGCTGGACGCCCGCCTCACCGAGATGCTCAGACCACCTCTGAGCTTTGCTGGTGCTCCAGCCCCACAAGAAGCCTGTCCATGGCAAGTTTGCAGTTGGAAGACAAAGCGTGCCAGCTAAACCATGGAAGGCAGGAGAAACCGTGGTGAGGAGCCCCATGGATTAACCATGGGCTTTGTGAAGAGTGTGGTGTCTCTTGGTTGTTTTAACTGCATCAGTGCCAGGTCATGGCTTCTTCCAAAGAACTGCAGCCACCCAGGCTGTGACCCTCACACCTCCCTCCTGCAGAGGCTGCTCTGCACCACCAGTCCCAGCAACCTCCCACTCACCTTCGACAGATGGGGGTGTTCCCTGTCACCGGGGCGCTGGCCGTGTCCCCCCAGACCCAGGGGGGTGCAGGCTGTGGACTGGTGCTACAGCATGATGGTAGTTTCAGGTTCGTTCTTCATTGTTTGCCCCATGGCTGCTCTGGGGCACTGACATGTTGTGGCTGCAGAGGACTCACTCCCAGCCGGTAACAGCCCCTTGCCTGTGGTGGCCGCCCCCAGCATGGGGACACAGCAGCTTTCACAGTGAAGCCAACCCTCCTTGTGACAGCTCCAGCTTCTGACAACCATCCACCTGCCTGAGGTGGCCTCTGCCCAGATGTGGCACTGCTTCTGCTCCCCCCCGGCCTCTGCAGCAGCCCTGGAGAAGCAGGGACTCACCTCCCTGCAGTGGTCCTCTGCTTCTCCTCCAGAAGCCTGTCAGGCACCTACATTTCATCATCCTCCTCCTCCCCAGCACCCTCCTGGCAGCTCTCCCTGTCCCTCTGTGCTGTCAGGGCACAGCCAGCCCCACAGTCCAGCCCTCCCTGTGCTGCCTGCAGAAGAGCCCACCCTACGGCTCTTGGTGCATCCCCATCCAGCCAGGGCTTCCACCAGCTCCACGGGGGGAATCAATTAAGTAATTAAGAGTCTGCTCGTGTGTGCAGAGCTGCGGGACACAGACTCTGTCTTCTGCCACTGCTCCAGATGTACGCGTGCATGTGTCTGTGTTCCTCTCCTTAATGAATGTTGTGTTCACTCCGTCCTGAGCTAATACAAATAAATGACAGAAAATGAGCATCAATTTGTGAGTCAGGGTAAGAGGCAAAGAGAATAAAATAAAAGCAGTTCATAGGCAGGAAAACAGAAAATGGCACTTGTGAAGCCCTGAGCTCGCATAAATCATCCTGTGAGTGAATGAACTGTCAGGAAGGCTGACAGAAGCTCAATCCAGAAGTAGTTATCCCATGCTCAGGTATCAATTACAATTGCTAATTTATAAACCAAAACCAGCTAATGCTGACTGGGGACCAAGAATTAAACTGTCAAGAGTTAAACCATCAAACGCATTTTCTGGTTGCTTTCACCAGGAATTTTGAGTTTGAGATGGCCAAAAATGCTGGGACATAAAAAATGTACAACTGCTGCGAGATAAAAGAAGGAATCTGAGGCATCAGCTTCCGTCTGAGGCAGATGTGCTTGTGCAAGGAGATGGAAGGCATTTCCACCAGACCTTGGCCACCCGTGACTGCGTTGCACTGGGAGACTGCTGTGGACACCGACTCTTCAGGGGAAGAGCTGCCGCCTTACACCATCCCAGGTGAGACAGGGGAAGCAACAGGGAGAGGAGAACCTGAGATGCCATCAGGGTCTCCAGCCTGTGAGATCACAAGGAGCGGTGGCCCTCACTTGGGCTCGTTGGTTCACATTTCCCCAGCCAGGCTCTGGAGAGGGTCTCCCAGTGGCTGGGGGCTGGTGCCACAGATGGGGCCCACCCTCAAGGGCAGCCGAGCATCTGCCCCATCGCTGCCCAAAATGCAGTCCTCCGCACTAACGGTCCCACTGGGTGAGAGCAAACCTTCAGCTGGAGTCCAGGCCAGTCTCTTCTCTGCTTCTGGGGAGAGTGATGACTAACAGGGTCAGGAAAGGCCACCTGACTGCTATTTTTAAGTGTTTTCTGGTTTCTGACTTCAGTGAGCTGAGCTGTGGTGGTGTCTCGCTGCAGAGTCACCAGCTCCCTGCGCTGCCTGCCTTCCGGCTGGATTTCTAAGTGGGAGGAGATGCCAAAAGGAGTGCAAGACCCACTGATTTATTGATTTCCCGACAAAAGGAATCACAGCTCCATCCATTCCCTGCCATCGCTTTCTTTCCTTGCTGGCCTCTGCTGCTCCGTTCCCACAGGAGCTGCTGCCAACAGCCCCAGGCTCAGCGCGAGCATCTCCTGCCTGTTCTCACCCTGCTGCAGTGGGGGGGCTCCAAGGGGCTGCCACCCCTCCCGAGGGGCTGCACAGCGTCTGAGCAGCACGACTCCTTCCTTCCCTGCAGAGACCCGGTTACTCCAGCCCCAGCACCCCCCAGACCCCGCTGGAGGGTCCCGCAGCTCTCCGGGGAGCGTTGGTCGGTAGCCAAAGGGGGAAGCGTGGCACTTGCTGCCAGTCCGCTGTCAGCAGGAAAAAGGCACCATCGCAGCACCAGGGTGGGTAAGCGGCCGTGGGCTGTCAGCGCACCCCTCTGGTCCCGAGGGCCGGCTGGAAGGCAGGCCTGGAAGCCAGCGCTGGAGCTCAGCAGTGACAGGCAGAAATAATCTTTGAGCTCCTCCCCGTTTCCCTCCTTCTACCCCATGCTGGGCTTCGTCACCTCCCTGGGGAGCCCAAAGCTGCTGTGGTCACTTTTTAGGGCACTGCAGGTGCTATCCGTTCCCACCCCTGCAGGAGGAGAGGGATGGCTCTCCATCCCAAACCCACGGCACAAGGAACCCTGACAGACAGGGTGAGGATCAGAGCTGGGGTGAGCTGCCCAGACCTGGGCAGAGCTCAGCCCCAGGTCCCTGGTTGCCCCTCCATGGCTGCTCCGCTCCTTATGGATGTCCGCTTGTCCGTTTGGGAGGCTAAAGGGCCACTTCAGGATAAGGGCCGTGTTC
Source organism: Arenaria interpres (assembly GCA_013399435.1). NCBI lineage: Eukaryota > Metazoa > Chordata > Aves > Charadriiformes > Scolopacidae > Arenaria > Arenaria interpres. Next base: position 378,554 of record VXAK01016719.1, read on the forward strand.
TCATGGACTTATCCAAATGTTTGCTGAAACCACAGCCCAGAAATCACCACCTGGCTGAGAAACCCACGCCTGTGTTCTGCCTCCCGCATGCCCAGTGGCCAGTGCTCCCAGACTAATCTGCCCCACGTCGCTCTGGGACCTCAAGCGCTGGACGCAGCGAGTCCAGGCCCATTTCACCACGGCCAAGGCATGTTCTCTCCCTCACACACAGCAGCTGCACCGACTGTCTGTCATCACTGATGGTGCCAGGGAGAAACTAGAGCTCTAACCACTGTGCTGCCAGCTGGTGATGAGGGCTGGAGCTGGCCCAAACTCCAGAGGAGGGGAACGGTGATGGGGACACTGGGAATTTGCCGAGAGGATGTGTACTGCTAAGCTCAGACCTCCACATAGGTGATGGCTGCGTTTCCTCCTCTTCACCCCACTGAGAATGAAGATGGAGAATCATAGAATGAATGATTTGGGTTGGAAGGGACTTTAAAGATCGTCAAGTTCCAATCCCCCTGCCATGCAGATATCTTATTTAGCGTTTTATGGAGCCCCAGGCATCCAGCAAACACCACTGGAGATGCTCTCGCCTTCCCTATGGGAGTTGAGACAAGCGAGACCCACCACCAGGGAGGACGCAAGTCACCCCAGAGAGACTGAAGACACTCAGACCAGCCACGAGGCCAGCACCCCAAAGCAGAGCGTGCTGGTGCCGGTGCCACACAGAGCCAGGTCAGGAGAGGTCCCCAGCAGAGTCGGGGGGTGACACCGGGTGCCGAGCTGCCTCTGCCTGTGGAATACATCACAGGGCTGTGTCGGGCTGAGCGCGTCCTCGGAGCCCTGTCCTGCCACCAGCGCCCGATCGTGATGCATTCCCCACACAGGGTCATTAACCTGGATGAACCCATTCGATCGCTGTGTGGCAGAAACAGGGATGGCAGAGTGCCCTGCAGCCCTGCTAATTAAATACCCGTGCTCGCCGGGAAATACCGCCCTGACCCCGTGGCTCAGCCGTTCCAAAATTGTTCTTGGCACTTTTCTACAGCCACCACCTTGGAGCTGGGCATCCCCATCCAGGGAATGGCCCTTTATCCACAATTTCTCAAACCTTAGCAAATGTTTTCTGGTTGACTTAACCCACGTTACGTCTAAATCCTCTTCACGACCCTGAGGGTGAGACACGCTAGGGCAGAGCTGATTCCCCTGCAAAAAAGGTGCCACCAGGAACTGGAGCCCACAGTGCTCACCATCCTCATCATCACTATGGTGCCGCACAACAGCCTGAAAAAGCAACTCCTTCCCCAATGAGCTGCTGATTTCAGGCAAGAAATGATCATGGAGGGAAGGTGCTGGGATGCAGCAGGGTGTAACGGCCTGGAGGATGGGCAGGGGCTGCGGGGACTGGGGGTATCTGCAGTGGGAAAAAGGGCCCTGGGCAGGGAGAGGCTCGAGGTGGATTTGCCTGGATGCTTTCTGTGTAACAAGCTCGGCGAAAAAGAGCTTTTATACTCAAAAGTGAAGTTCTACCTGAAGAGAAACTGGAGCAAGTTGCTTTTGAAGGTACAGGAACCTCAGCAGCAGCCGAGTGCATCAGAAGAGGAGTGAAAAGATCATAAATAGACCTGGCCCTGCCCCGCATCCTCCCAGCAGCTCCCTTCCTCTCCTTTTGCTTTCCAGCCCGGCTCCGCAGCTTTCAGGAGTTGCAGCAGCTCTTCAGAGCCCCTCCACGGCCTGTCCTCGTGTGCTGTCACCCCCTCTCCATGGGGTCCTCCCATGCCTGTCCCACCCCACACCCACGACAGCAGCAGAAGCCATGGGTCGGACCCAGCAGAAGTACTCACTCCAGAGGGTCCCTGGGCCCTCCTCTAGGTGGGGGTGGGCTCTCCCCCTCCCCACACTCCCCCACATTTTGTGGCCGAGCTCCTGGCATGCCCAGCATCACCCACCTCTCGCCCCATAGCAGTGGGGTTCAGCAGCCCCTGCACCCCCCCTCCCAGAGCCGGGGGCTCTCCACGGGAGCTTTGCTGTGAATGCAGAGCCAGGGTGACAGGCACGATATAAACGGGCATCTCCACCTGCCAGGATTGTCATCTGCTCTTCCATCCCACCAGTTTCCTCCTCCCTCCCCCAGGGGACCCTAATTAGATCCCATCCTGCTGAAGGGGCGGTGAGGGACAGGGCTGATGGCTGTGACAGGACCTGAGGCTGAGAGAGGGGACACATCAGGGACCAACACCGTGGGGACCGGAGGGACAGGGGCTGCCAGCCCTCCTGCTTGTCGTGCTGATGCCCTAATTGGGGCTGCAAAGCCACCGAGGGAGCGGCGATTGAAGGCTGCGTTCCCCGCAGAAAGCAACTCTCCAGAGCTGCCCACACACGGGTCCTGAGGCTGCTGGGCTGCCTGGGCAGCACAGACACACCGCAATTATCTCAGCACATGGAGACAGACATTACATCTGCAGAGCGCGTGGGCTGGCAAGGGAGGAGATGGGCCAGCACTCACCCAGGGCTGCCAGCGTGCGGGTGTCTGTGAGACAGGGCAGGGACAATGAGAGAATAAGTCTTGTGAGAAGCAGCTGAGGGAGCTGGGGGTGTTCAGCCTGGAGAAAAGGAGGCTGAGGGGAGACCTTCTCGCTCTCTCCAACTCCCTGAAAGGAGGGGGTAGCCAGGGGGGGTGTGGGGTGTGTGTGTGTCGGTCTCTTCTCCCAAGTCACAGGCAATGGGACAGGAGGAAATGACCTCAAGTTGCCCCAGGGGAGGTTCAGGTTGGATATTAGGAAAGATTTTTACACAGAAAGGGTTATTAAGCCTTGGAATGGGCTGTCCAGGGAAGGGATTGGGGCACCATCCCTGGAGGGATTTAAAAGACCGGTCAACATAGTGCTTAGAGACATGGTTTACTGATGGTTTTTATCAGAACTAGGTTTGATGGTTGGACTCGATGATCTTAAAGTTCCCTTCCAACCCAGACAATTCTATGATAACCTTCAGATCTCCTTCCCCAGCCGTCCCAGGCCAGACGGTGGGTATAGGGATCTTGGTCCTTCTCATACAGTGTGTCCACAGCACCCTCCTCTGCTGGAGCTGGGCATGCCCCAGCCATCGGCACCCACAGCCTGTACTTTCATTGCTCGTTTCAAATGAGAGCATGGAAAAAGGCTTTTCTCCCCAGCCTGAGGTGCCCACCTGTGCTAGGAGCTATATCAAGGCTGGTGGGCCCCCCAAGAGCCTACTGGAGAAGGGCTCTCCTGGAGTCCTTCCCTAAACCCAAACTTCCCCATGACTACTGGCCAAGAGTTGACTGCCATCAGCCGGGGAGAAACAATCTCTGACACTGGAGACAGACATCACTCTTCCATCTTCCCGTCCCTTTGTTATGGCTCACGGTTTATATGGGAGCATTCAAGGCTCCAACCATGGGGATTTTATCCTGGAATAGTCACTCTCTCCCAGATATCTGTACTTCAAAACCCAACACGAATAGCAGGAAGACGCGTGGCACTGACCTGGCTGAAGGACCATGGGGACGAAGCCGTGGATGGTGCAGACGGACAGAGGGACTGTCCCAGAGGGTGTAGAGGGGGATCCAGGGGCTAGTCCTCCTTGCCCATCTCTGTGCTGGGGCCATCATCCCAACCTCCCTCCTGTTCTCAGAGACTCTGCTCACAGCACACGCTCCAGCAGCCACGGAAGGAGGAATAAAGCCACCAGAGCCCTGCACCTGAGTCAGCAAAGCACCATTCCCCACTCCCTCCCCTTGCTGGATCCCACACTGAGTGCTTCCTGCCCCAAATATGATAAACCCCATCACCTGGTGCCTGTTAAGTCATTGATACAGAGCTTTCTGGTGGGAGGTGGATGAGGCTTCCTGGCTGGCACTGACTGGCTTCTCATACAGGGCTCCTTCCCCTGAAACATGAATTATTTGGACTCCTCGGTCCTCAGGAGGCTCTCAGAGACATTTCCTCCCTTTGGTGAAATGGGAACGACTAGGGTGGGGGGTTCCTCCAGTCGTGCACCAGCCCCAGGCTCCTGTATTGCCACTCTGCAAGAGTAGTGTGGCTCTTACACTGGGGTCAGTGTCCCCTGAAGCCACCAGCTGGCTACAGGACATCCCTGGACAGCCAGCCCCAGCTTGGGCTTCCTGGCCACAACTGTGGGCCCCCCTGGCAGCCCCCCCTTGTCACTGGAGGGGTCCCCAGGCCAGGACTCCCAGGGGATGAGCATCCCGGGGAAGCGCTGGCTGGGCTCCTGGGAACGCTCCTGGGAGAAGAGGGAGCCCAAGCCAGAGGGAGGGAGGAGGGAGAGCCGGGGGGGGGGACAGGATTTTGGCAGGAGGGAGGCGAGTGCTGCAGCTGGAGGAGAACAGGCAGGAGCAAGTGGGCCAAGGGGGGAGAGAGCCCAGGGCCAGCCAGAGCCCCTGGCCAGCAGCCGCGCTGGGGTCGCTGCAGGCGGTGAAGAATATTTTCCTTTCCTCTTCTGGGCCAAATCCCTCCCCAGCAGTGATGCTCAGCGTTCCTAGAGCGATTGCACAGTGACACCCAGAGGACGGGCCCCGAAAGCTGTCACCATCTTACCCAGCCACCGCCGGGACGAGGTGACGGGGCTCCCGTCCAGGGGAGCTCTGCAGAGCCACCGAGGACAGGGATCAGAGGCAAACGCTCCCCTTCTGGAGCCTGCTTTGATGCTGGACACATCTCACATGAGGAGAATAAATAATTCATTTTCGTTCTAGAAATGCGTATTTCAACATCGAAAAGTAACACTGTTTATTTCCAGGAGAGGAAGTTACCCCCCAGGCCCTATAAATATTTATATAAAGCCAGGCAAAAAATATGTTGGTAATTTAGTATGTCTTTAAAATATATGTTGCATATAAACTAGCCCATATTTAATTAAATATATTGCAGCATTGTATATGGCTGCTGCTCGGCCATTTACAGTCACATCAATACATTGAAGGTTTAGACTAGGAGAGGGCTAAAGCCACCGAATATAAATATAAAGCCATGCTTTGGCAGAGCGGGACTTTGCTTTGGACCCCTCACTACGGGGGGTATCATCTGTGAGACGATCTTTGAGTCCAGCTGGGACTGGTGGGAGATTTTCCCCCCGGGAGCGGATCCCACCACCAGCCACAGCAGCGAGAGGCGGCTCAGCACAGTCCCCCCGGGTCGGGGCATGGTCACAAGGTGCCACAGCCCCCCCAGCCCAGCGCAGCGCTGCGGTGGCCGTGGGAGGATCATCACCTCGTGCTGATGGTTTACCTTTTGCCTCGTTTTTAAAGTTTTTCTCAGGCCTCTGTGTCTCAGCCGACATTCCCAACGCCCCTTTGCCCCCGTTCCCTGGCAAACCCCGACGCGTTGTGGCCGTTTCGGGATGTGTCCAGCCTCCTCCTGGCTGATGGCAGCACTCGCTGCCACCTCGCTTGTGCCACATCCCTCACCCACTTTTATTCACTGCAAGGTAGGAATTTTTGGTGGACCCCAAGTGCTGTCACATGTTTCCTCTGCAAACTGTCCCACCTCCCAGCTCGCCATGGCCCACCTGGGAGAGCCCATGGCTGCTGCAGGAACCCTGAGACAGCCGAAATCCCCACCCTGTCACCTCCCTGGTGCCAGGGTCCCCACACCATGCAGGGGATGTGCCAGCCCGCCCCCCCTCCCCGCCCAGCACAGACCCTTCCCAGGGGGAGCCTTGCCAGCGCTGAGCCAGGTGTGGGGTGCTCCGGTGCAAAACCTCTCCAGATCTGTGTTTTCCATGGGATTCTGCTGCTGCTTTGGGAGCCGCTCACACGGGCTCCCACCCATGGCCCTGGACCCGGAGCTCCCGGGTGAAACAGCTGATGCTCGAGCTCCATCTGTGACCTTGTCAACACCCGTGTCAGCGGCAGAACAGCTCGTCTGACGCGCTGCTGGGCTCTGCTGCTCGGGAGGGTGGTAGAGGAAGGTTCTAAAACCAGATGGATAGTGAGGGAGACGGCAGAAGGATGAGCTTTGCCCTCTGCAATGGGTCTGCAGTGCAGGGGTGGGTGTCTCGGGCAAGGCTCAACATAGGACGCAGCCGCTGGAGGAGAATCCAGAGCCCTGTGCTCAGTATGGCACCAGTTTGGGGAACAGGGTGACAAGTGGGCAGCCCGCACACAGACCCCCCCTCTGGCCCCCCGGCTCTTCCCAGGGCTCCAGGAGAGGAGTGGGGCGGCAGAGTCAGGAGGGGACGGTCTCTCGAGCACACAGTCCTGCGTCCGTAGGGGGAGAAGTTCTGATCAACGTTTATTTAACCTGCTGAGAGTCACTTAGTGACTGACACAGACACTAATGGCAATGTTCATAACGCATTTAATATGTGTGGGGAGCGCAGCCACGGCTGGCAGAACTTGGAGAGCAAATTAGGAAGCGAGAGCCATTTATTATTGTAAGGGGAAGCTGAGGTGATTGATCACCCTGAGTGACGCTCCTCTACCCACCGCAGGCTGACAGGAGAGAATGAGACAGGGTGCAAGGAGTTCCTGGGGGAGACAGGGGGTATTCTAACACGTGTACCCCCCACTCTGCCGGGCATCGCTTAGAGGCATCGTTCACTCCCACAGGTCAGGGCACTGGCGTGAATCCCACGGGTGAGGACACGGGGACTCATCCTGGTGACAGTGAGCTCCCTGCAAGGAGGGCAGATCAGCTGCTGGCTCTGGAAGACATGAGGGTTCCTCCACGGGGGACACAGCCCCATGAAAAATGGTGGCACTTGTCCCTTTGCAGCCTTGTATAATTTTGCAGAGTGGGAAAATCCTGGAGCCTCTGGAGCCGGAGCTTTGACAAGCTGGCTCCAAGCCTGCACCAGGGAAGTACCAACAGTCCTGGGGCACAGGAGCAGAGCGGGGCAGAAATTGGGCTGGGACGTGGGGTTAAGTGCCAGGAACAGGCTGCAGGGAGGCGCTGGCTGCCCAGTTAAAAGCTGAGCACTGGGAATGGGATTGGGGTTAGTGTCAGGCTGTCAGGCCATGACTCACGTTCAGGTGACTTTGGGGGCCAGGAAAATGGAATTGAGGTTAAAGTGTGTGTTGGCTTTTGAGTCAGAGTTGGGAACCAAGGCTAGGGGTAAGTTAGCCCCTGGCTTTCAAACTGGTCGAAATCTTACAAAATATATTGACTCAGAAAAAACATCCCATTTCACTTGTGAGAGTAAATTACCTGAAGGATAAAATAGAGAAGGAACAACAGTGTGGCTGTGGAGAGTGCCATGCACTGCCAGCATGCCTGGAGCCCTCTGCCAGCAAAAGGAGAGGACAAGGAATCCCGAGATGCAGCGAGAGACATCCCCGGCATCCACAACGGCTCTGCCCGGGTGACCCTTGCGTTAGGACTCATCCAGAAACCACAGGCATTCACACGGCATCAAAGTGCCATTTCCACACAGACACAAAAACCTACAGCACGTCCATCAGAAGAACCCCGTTCCTTTGCCCCATGGATTGAATTTTGCCTGTGGGTTCTGTCAGATATGTATTATTTTGCACCAGTTTATTTAAGCACTAGCTCATCATCGCCAGCACATCAAATAATGAGTGCTGTGTCCCGGAAGATTAAATAGCAACATGCTGCAAAATACAGGGGAGGAAATAGAGTTGAGCTTTGCAAAGTTTTTAATTAACATTTTGATATGCAGTGAGATCACCTGAATGGTGGGACATTTCCCAGGCACAGCTGGATGTTGCACAGGATGATTTTCGTTCTCGAGGGCAACCTCCCGCGTCCTAATTAAGCTGGGCGAGAGAAGATCCCTGTGTCCCTGTTGGAGCCACACGGCCACCCCCTGCCGGTTGGGGACATGACAAGGTGGGCGCCACGGGGGCTGTGCCTGTAACAGGTACAAAATAGCCCAAGGCAGGGGGGCTGAGCTGCTAAAAACCCCGGGGAGGAGAGAAATCGCTTCCTCTGCCCCCAAAGGTTGACCACAGTATGGAGAAGTGGAGTACAGGACGGTGGCACTGCTGTCCCTTTGCACAGAGGCTGGTGGCCCCCTCCTGCCCTGGGCCCCCACAGGCAGCCTCGTACTGGCTTGTCCCCAGCACTGGGGCACTTTACACACATGAGTTTGGCAGAGACACCTCCTCCATGGGACGAAACCCCCAAGAGACCCCACCAGACACCCCCCTGGCACCCCCACTGTGTTGGTGCCCGGGGGCTGGTGGGGTGGCCCAAGGAGCACAGGCTTGTCTCGGGGTGGATGGGACCCTGGAGGGAGCACAACAATCCATGCTCAGGACAACCCGTGAAATCCACGTCACATCTTCTCTTGGCTGCAGCCCTTCATCCCAAGGAAGGGCACGATGCCAGGAGCGTGCCCACACACTGACGTGGGGCATCTGCGGGGCTCGGTGCACAGGCTGTCAGCAGCTGGAGTTAGAGGGGATTATTACCAGCCTTGAGCTCAAAAAAACCAATTAGGTGCATAACAGTGACTCAACAAGGTGTAATAATGTAATAAAAAAAAGGGGGAGGCTTTAATTGTTGCTCTGCTTTCGAAAACATGCAACCCATTAAGGCAGCCCCTGCTCCACCTGGCAGCAAATCCCGTACCTGGCCCCGGGACGGCACCGGGGGCTGGGGGAATTACAGGCCAGTAAGCTTTGTGTTTGCTCCTGGAAAATGTTTTCAAATTGTGATTAAAAATAGACCAACGGAGCACAGATGGGATGACATGGATTCCATGAAGGAAAATGCGTCAGTCTCTCCAAAACATCCCTGGTACTGCTCCCGCTTCCAAAGGTCCGGCTGATTCAGGCAAGCCAGAGCTCTGGGCAAGGAGCAGCGCTGCAGCCGGGTCAGAGGGCAGGAGGGGAACACTTTTATGGGGAAAAAAAAACAGCTCAGGCAGAAAATTAAGGGGGCATAATCTTCAGTTTTTCACGACTACCACCACCACAGACCTCATCCCCGCATGTTTTAATGTTTTCCGCAGTGATCGGGAGGGGAGGAAGAGCTGGGAAGCAAAGCCCAGTTCGCAGATGACACGGAGGGGAGTTAATTGAATCCAGAAAAGCCCAAAAGCACCTCAGAGGAATCGGAGCCAGGGAACTGGGTGATGAGTTTGTAGCTGAATATCCACCCCAGCAGACAAATACCACAGCGCCTCGGCGAGTGCGAAGCCCGGCCCCTGCCGGGGGAGGTGAGCTGATTGAGGGAGAAAAACAGCTACTCCAGTGATTCTGGCTGTGTGTGAGCTCAGAACAAGGGGTGCTGTACCCAGTCTTGGGAGCGAATGGCAGCAGCAAGAAGATCTGGCTGTAGGAGCCGCTCTTGGAATATCTGATCTGCCAGTTAATTGTTACTGGGAGGACTGGGACAGGGAAGAGCTGGGGTCCCTTTCCCTGGGCGGGGATATTTCATGCTGCTCAGCTGAAGTTCTGGAGACCTTGCATGTACCTCAGTAAATAAAGGAGGTTTCACAGAAGCCACATCTGACCCCAGGTGCTGTTCCCTGTCCTGCCCTCGGTGTCCTGGGCTGTGGGGCTGTGTCCGACAAGACTACGGCCCCTGCACCCCCCGTCTGCCCGTGACGGAGCTGCTCCATGAAATTCCAGGAGAGGAATTGGGAGTCCTGGGAGGATGTCCAAGGAGGCTGCAGAATGGTGGATTTTGGAGCAGAAGCAGGAAAGGGGCTTTCCAGAGGGACCACAAGAGATGGTGGGGAGCCGCAGCCCCGCAGGCAGTGTGCCCCGAGGCCACGGTGAGCGGCATGGCCACGCAGCACGGGCTGGGGGTGTTTGCCCGCAGCTCGGGCACAGGCAGCAGCCTGCAAAAGGCCTGGGGGGGCAAATCAGCACAGGGCACCGGGGGGGACAAACAAGAGGGAGATCCTGCCCCATGCCCAGTGGGGTCTGGCACTGCCTCCTCACTGGGGAAGGGGCTGTACCCGCAGACCCCAGCAAAATTGCTCCAACCTCTACCTTATTTCTTCCCACCAGCTGCTGCCTCAGGAGCTGCTTGGAAACATCTTTGGCGCAAACCTTGGCATAGAGCACCCTCCAGTGGGCACTGGGAGGCCAGTGGGAGCCCCGTGCCCGCTGCTGGCTGCAGACTGGGCACAGGAGGGACACAGGCACCCGGGCAGCATGGCAGGGGTCCAGGGTGCAGGGTCCCAGAGCGGCTGGAGCGGAGCAGCCCCTGCCCAGAGCCTGCACCCACCGCGCCTTGCTCTGGTCAGACGCTGCCCGGCAGTGGGCTCCAGCCCCACGTTGCCCTCAGGACCGAGGTCTCAGTGTAGTAAGAAGCAATTCTGCAAAAAAAAAAATGCAAATTTGACTGCTGGATGCTGAACCCTGCAGGCATCGGTCCCAGCCAGCGTCACTGCCCCGGGTTCACAGGCTTCCAAGAGCGCATCTGGGGAGGAGAATGCTGTAAAGCGATGCTGATCCTTACTCATATCCCCAGATGTTAAGGAAGAAGACACAAGGCAGAGGCGTTTGCCCTCTTGGGTGGGGTTTGCAAGGCAAGGGCTGGACCGGGCACTCCAAACTGGCTACCGTGCGGAGACTGCAGCAAAACCCAGGGTGGGTGGTTGCCCAGCAGCTTGAAGGAGTCCCTGGTGAGCGAGAGAGCAGAGGAAATCCCAGCTCTACGCGGTGCCAAACATGTGTCCCCTCCTCCAGCTCAGCGTCCATCAGCCGTGGGTGAGGACAGCTGGGGGAGGCTGCTCCTCCATCCTCTCCGTGACCTGCCTCCTGCTCCCCCTGCAAAGCGGGGGCCAAGGCAGCAGTGTCCCAGCCACTGCGCTTTGGCAAGTATTTCGTCTTCTAGAAGCTGCTCCCTGGTGCTCAGGGCAGTGGGAGGCCCCGGGACAAGAGTGGGAGACGGAGGAAGGTCGGGTCCCCCTGCTGACCCCCTCCAGGGTCCTGGTGTCCCCATCCCCTGCCACCCAAAAACCCCCTCCCAAGGCATCACCTCCAGGGATGCCATGTCCCCGTCCCCCGGGAGATGCTCCGGGGGCGGAGCGGAGCCGGAGCAGGAAGACCATCCCGTGCAGCATCTGGTTGCAATCAATGTTTGCAGAACTGGCTACGCTCCTTCCCGGCCAGTAGCCAAGTGAGCTGTTTCCCACAGGATCCCCAGCCCATGGCTCCGTGCGCCGGGGTTTCGCAGGGCCGTTACAGTGAGCTGCGTCCCTGGAGCAGCGCCGGGACCCTGGCTCTGAGGGCTCCGAGCAGGGACTCTGAACCTAAAGGGAAATAACGGGGCGCAGGCACAGGCCCACGCTGCTCCTGCACTGCTCCCCCATGGGATTTCTCCCCTGGGGTTGGTCCAGCAGCTCAAGAGCTACTGCCGGGCTGTGGCTGCTCATTCCCAGTCCCCCTGCCCTGGCCAGCCCCACGCTTAACCTAACGATCATCATAATAATGTGGTGACTTCATCATTCAGCTTGCTTCACATTTAAAGCATCATCTTGGTTTTCTCATGCTAAATATTGGACAGAAAACTTAAAGAAAACACACTCCATTTAGAAAAAAAAAAAAAGAAGCCAGTTTAAGTTGCTAAGCAACCAGATTTTGTGATTTTATTGAGGTTCTTGCACTGCGTGATGGTTTTATGAATCCCCAGCCTCCCAGAGTCAGGTGATTACTCGAGGTTCTCTGCTTGCACTCGATGGTAAGGTCGTCAGATCTCCCCAGTTGCAGAGAAAGGCTTGAAAATGAGGCCAAAGGCACACAGAAAACACAAGAAGAAGACCTTACCTCTTACCAGGCCTAAAATCCTCCCGCTCGCTAAGGCAGCCTCGCGGCCAGGGGACGAGCCGCAGAAAACGCTGCACACCGCAGTGCTGCTGCCGTAGCAGACCTGTGTCACAGGGCAGGGCACGGGGAAACCGCCTCGAAACCAGAAGAAAATTGGATAAATTCATGTTTAGGTGGAGGTCCCTGCCTTCACCCCCCCACCACCAGCAGGGTCGCATCAGGGTGTGCACCGCAGCTGGGCAGAAGGAGAGTTGGAACCTGGCTCTGACTTCTGCTCTGTATGGAAATCTTGACATGAGCAGATCTCTGTTGGAAAAGCCACAAAAATAGGCACATTGTCGGCGTGTGTTCTTTCTCCTCTGGCAGTGGGAGAGGTCAGAGCCGGGCGGGGAGGGTGGGCTGGGGACGGGAAGCGAACAGAGCTGCTCAGCACAGCCTGTTCTTCCCCCTAGACCTGTCCTGATGGGCTCCAGATGCTCCCCTTACCCTCGTGGTGATTCATGATTGGGGACTGACCAGCCCCAAAAAGATTGGGGTGGCTTCACCCTCTTCACCTCCCAGCAGGATGTGACCCCGCTGCCTCAGTTTCCCCACCTGCAGCATGCAGGGACCAGCAAGGTGCTGGTGGGGCAGGAGCACGGACAAAGCTACAGTGCGGTTTCATGGGCAGGACACAAAGGCTGGCTGCTCCGGGGAGGGGGATGTGGGGAGACCAGTGTCTATCTGGGATAAATCGGTTCAAAGCTGTGATTGTGATGACGTGTGGAATTCTCCCTCTTCCAGCTTCACCCCCAGCGCTGGAAGAGCTCCCATTCGAAGTGTCAGCCCACATCCGTGCAGGAGAAAAGCCATCCCTCTCCTCTCCGCCGCCTTCACGCCACTTCCAGCACCTCCTCTGCTCATCCCATACCCTTTCCGCACTCTGCCCTCTGCTCCCCGCTGTCCTGCTCAGACTGGAACAGCCCCCAGCTCCCCGCCATGGGGCCAAGCGGGCAGTTTGGGCTGTCCCAGCTGCCCCCCAGCTGGTCTGAAACCAGTCAGACTCCCAAAAGGAGCTATCCCGCAGGTTTTCTGCTGCCCCACAACACATCTACCGCTCCCGACCCACCGCCATGCCAGGCGTGTGTGCCTGGCAGAGAAAAGCCAGGCCAGGCTCTTGTTTTCTGGGATTTTGGCCCATTTTTGGCCCCGGCATTGCAAGGCTGTCACTCCTGCCCTTGGCCAGACCAGCGGCAGCTTCTGGGGTGGCCGTGCTTGACATGGGTTCATCCCTGGTGACACCTTGGGAGCCGTTGGAACCCCCCTGGCTGCGGGGAGATCCAGGCAGCAGAGCATGAGCCTGCAGCTACAACATCCGAGTGCTGGAGCATCGTGTGCTGGCTCGGGGGTTCAGCGAGGGTCACCACGCAGGGAGAAACAGCATCCAGCTCAGGAAATTCACAGTAGGAATCCCATTCCTACTCTTCCCCGGGCAACCGGGGCTGCTGGGAATGGAGTGCCGGGCTAACTGGGCTAATGTGCACCCACCACAACCACTCTTCTCTTGACTTCTGCTGCTGCAAACTGCCCAGAACACCCACCGGCACAGAGCAGATGAAGGGAAGAACTAGTAAATGCATTTTCAGGTTAAACCTGGCCTCCGTACGGGCTCTTCTGAGCCACAGAAGGGTTCCCCTGCCCTCCTGCCCTGGCACTGTGCTTCAGGCCTTTGTGCCCTCCAGGGGACACCCATGCAGCCGCAAGGACGTGCTGCCAATGCACATTTTTCTTATGGAAGAGGAAAAAGTATTGGCACGAAGAACAGCTCAAATAAGAACATGTTAAATTTAGCCTGGTTAGGGAAGGGCAAAAGGATCCTCGAGTGCTGCCCTTGCCCAGGACGCCGAGCTCCTGCGCTCAGCTGGGCCCTCACTGCCAGCAGCTTGGCCAGAGGACGGGAAAACCCAGCTTATCGCCCTGCGCCTGGCACCGTGACCCAGGTTGTCCCTTGGGACAGACAGAGCCGGGGACACACATCACTGGGTCACACGTACGGCCCCACGGTGATGCACAGACCCACTGGGGCCGTAAAATAAAGCTTAAAAGCCCAGAGACCTGAAGGAGGAGGCTCTGGAGGCTTCACTGGAATCTCATTCCAGGTGCCCACCCTCCCCCGGGGGAGGAGACAGCCCCACACCTGTGCTTGGTGCCTTTGCCTTGCCTGGGCTCAAACCCTGCCCAAACCCTGCCCAAAGCAGAGCCCCCCCCACGCACGGGGCCTGCAGGGACTCGGGACACCAGCACCCAGTGCATGTCCCTGGCACCCCGGTGCCACCCCAGGGGGATGGCAGGTTGCAGACAAACAGGGGAATTTTTGCGACTGGGCCAGCACAAATATTTGCTTTAGTGTGTGGTGGGGAGGGGGGGGGCGGGCAGAGGAGAGGAGCTGCTGGGGGACAAGAACATCCACGGAAGAGGAATGCCAGAAACATGCAAGACTAATGTGCTCTCCCAGCTACGTCTGTTGGGGTTCTGCTCCCCTCCTGGGGGGCTGCAACCCCAAAGCCCCACCCCAAAATCCCAGAGGAGCTGAGCCAGGGCTCTGTGGGAAGGACTGCACCCCCCGGCAGCCCCCCGCCTGGGAGGAACCGCCGACGGGGGGGGAAAGAAGGTACCAGGGGGTGCCCGTGCCCTCCCGAAGGGGCACCGGGAGGAAAGGGCCGGCACAGGGGGTGCCCGTGCCCCCAACCCCGTCANCGCCGCCGGGGGGCCCCGCCGGGGCACAGCCCGGAGCGGTCCCGCTGCTCCCCGCAGCCCAGGGCGCCAAGTCCGGTCTCTCCCTCCCGGCTGCCGGGATGCGGCCGCGGGCCCCGCCGCCGGCCCGAGCATCCCCGAGCGGGGCCGCCCCTC